>OU342745.1:358160875-358536741 GCA_910589775.1 Avena eriantha
AATTGTCCTTCCCGGTCCGCCACAAGGGGTTCCTCAATGGGGCGGAAGAATTCCACGCCCATTCTTCTTATGGCATCTTGGGGTATTTCAACATCTGCATCACAAACACCAACTTGCTCCGCACGGGAACCGTCATTTTCTTCGAACACCACACTACAAGATTCTACAACAGTTCCGGAGAGCTTATTGTAGACTCTATAAGTGTGGGATTCGGCACCATAACAACAAAAATACCTTCTAGAGCCTTAGACTCAAACTTAGATAAACGAACTCCTTTAATAAGAAAGAAACACTTACACCCGAATACCCGAAAGTATGAGATGTTTGGCTTGTTACCGGTAAGTATTTCATACGGAGTCTTGTCCAAATCTTGCGGAGGTATAAGCAGTTGGATGAGTGACAAGCAGTAGAGATTGCTTCAGCCCAGAAATATATGGAGATTTGAATTCAGCAACATTGATCTCTCCATATCCATAAGAGTTCGATTCTTCCTCTCGGCTACACCATTTGTTGAGGGGTGTACGCAGCGGAATATTGATGTCTTATTCCCTATTCACTTAGCAATTCATTTAAGATGTAGTTCTTAAACTCGAGCCGTTATCACTCCTTATAGCCAGAATGGGGACGTTGTGTTGACGTTGAACCTCGTTGGCGAAGTCGATGACAGTTTGTTGAGTTTCACTCTTCAACTTGAAGAAATAAAACCAAGTGTATCTTGAGTAATCATCAACAATCACTAGACAATACTTCTTCCCACCGAGGCTTGCATGAGATGGAGGTCCGAAAAGGTCCACATGAAGGAGCTCCAAATCCTTTTTGAAGAGATATAGTTTTCCTCCGATGAGGAGAATCATGCATTTTCCCTTCAACACATGCCCTGCAAACACGATCTTTGGCAAAAGAGACATTTTCTTTTAGTCCAAGAATGTGGCCACCCTTGTAGAGACTTTGCAAAGTTCTCATATTGACGTGGGCTAGTCGGCGATGCCATAGCCAACCCGCGTCAGCCTTTCCGAAAAGACACATCGGACCTGTAGTGGTTTTCCCCGAAAAGTCCACCACGTACAGGTTGTTTTCGACATATCCCACGAAAGCGACTTTTAGAGACTTGCTCCACAAGAGTACCACCAAATCAGCATCAATGTAAACTGCAAAGCCCATCTTACCAAAGGCACGAACTAAAAGTAAGTTATACCCGAGGGTCTCAACAAGCATGACGTCCACGAGAGAGATATCGTGAGCCACCACAACTTTGCCGAGACCCAATACCTCAGATTTTGACTTGTCACCATAGGAGACGGTAATGTGATCAAGGTTTGGCCGCATCTCCGTGATGATCTCCTTGTTTCGGTCATATGACTCGTACAACCGCTATCGAGTACCCATTTAGAACCACCGGAAGCATATCCCTGCAAGAAATTACTTCTTGGTTTTAGGTACCCATTTTTCAATGGGTCCTCTCATGTTAGTAACAAGGGTCTTGGGAACCCAAATAGACCAAGGAATGTAACAATCATAAGGCCCTACATAACTAGCATAAACATCACCATAAGAATCACAATATAGTTCGAAGTTAGGATTGTTGATCCCTGCAAAACCATCATAGTTAGTCTTGTCATTGGTAATGTTGCTAGTCTTCGATTGAGCAGTCTTGTTCTTCTTCTTCTTGTTGTTTTTCTTGCTCTTTATCTTGGGTATGTAACCAAGACCTTCTTTACTGTTGTTTGTCCTTTGCCTGCTCAGTATCTCATCAATAACCCTTTACCTTTGTGTTGAGAACTCCTTGCAAGATCTTCTTTTCCAAAGGATGAAGAGGAGGTACTTGGCACATCATACCATTTCAATTGAGTTTGGAGCTGGTCATGAGACTCATTTAGAGTAGAAAGATCACTCTTCAATGCCTTGTGAGCACTTTCAAGATCATCAAACTTCTCCAAAAGTCTAGCATGAACAGCCCCAAAATCAATCTTTTCTTTCTTTAGTTTCTTTACCTTGGCAAGAGCATGGTCACGTTCTTTAATGAGCTGAGCTACAGCTTCTTCTTGTGACTCCTCTAGGGATTCGAGTCTTTCTTCCAAAGAAACTCGAGTTTCCTCTCCTCTTCCAAGGCATTCTTCAAAGAGGCTATCTCCAAGGCATCTCTCTTTTAATTCTGCCCTTTTCTTCAAGGAGATCTTCGGCTTGAGCAAGTTGACTCATAAGAGCATCAAAATGGAGTTTGTGCTCACCTTGTAGGTTAGTGAAAAAAGTATCCAAGGCAATAACTTCTTCTTTCATTTCAAGACTGTCATGATCATCCATATCCAAAATTATGTTAGTCTTAGGAAATGAGGAGTTAGAAGTTGATACCTCGGATCCTCTTGCCATTAGACAAGTGGCGTTGTTGTTGATGGCGTTCTCGTTCGGCGAGTCGAAGAGAGAGAGGGAGTCGATGTGGTGGCTATAGCAGCCACTTCGCGGGAACTATCATCATCCTCTTCATCTTCACTTGTGAGGAGTATTCCTCTTGAGCTACAAGGACCATCTTGGGTTGCTTCTTGAAAGGGCCATTCTTCTTAGCAAACGGCTTCTTCTTCGGAGCTTTGGATTTCTCTTTGAGAATGAGCCTGCCACCATTGTCTTCTCTATTTTGATAAGGACACTCGGCAACAAAGTGCAGTCTATCTCCCAGTTGAAGCAAGTTCTCAATCTTGGGCCACTTTCTCTTCTTCCATTTGATCCATTCTTACGCTCAAGTTCAGACTTGGCTTTGGCAGGGTCCTTCCAAAAGTTCCTTGCTAGAATGCCATGTACTCGCCATGAGCAGTTGACCTCATCGGGGAAGTCCATGGATACCCTCTCAAAAACTCCTTCATCGTCCTCTTGCTCAACAACATTGGCTTTGAGAGCCACATTGACACCCTTTTGCATTCCAATGGCCCGAGCACGGGCATCTTCAGCATTCTTTGTCGGCCACTTTGAATGACGCCATTTCTTGCATGAACTTCATTGGATGTCATTTGATGATAGTTGTGTCTACCTTGCAAGCTCTTCAAATCCGTCGGTTCGAAAGGCATTAAGGCACTCACATACTTTCTTTTTATCCATGCATCATCAATGTGAGTGGCCCATGCTTCCGAAATGTTGTTGCGATGCCCTTGAGTCTTCTATACATGTCCTCATGGTTTTCACCATCCAACATGTAGAATCCCTCAGCTTCGTTACTAAGGGCATCATACGGTTTCTTCT
The DNA here is from genome assembly GCA_910589775.1 of Avena eriantha. NCBI lineage: Eukaryota > Viridiplantae > Streptophyta > Magnoliopsida > Poales > Poaceae > Avena > Avena eriantha. The sequence goes on from OU342745.1 coordinate 358,164,104, forward strand.
CATGCTTTCATTTCCAACAAAGAGGTCCGTAAGAGCATCCCACGCCTCTTTAGCTGTGTTGAGATGTTCAATGTGTGGCATGTCCTTGGGACCCACACCCAGCTGTATCATGTGGAGAGCAGTGGCATTCAACTGGCTATCCACAACTTCCCTTCTTGTTAGATTGGTTTGATCTCCAATATGAAGACCTTCTTCAATAATCCTCCACAATTCAATAGAGGATCTGCAACATGAGATTTCATTAGAAATTGCCATTGGTTAAAGAAGATGAAGTGAGCTTGGGTGGATCACCCCTATTGTTTATATGAGGATGAGGGATAGGTGGGTCGGGGGAATATATGTGGCGAACCTCACTATATCCTCCTTACCACTTCCCTTTTCGGAGGTGGAGCCATTTAGTTTTTCACCTTCCACATCATCGTCCTTGGATCCGGTGTTACCCTTATCCTTAGATGATGGTGTGGGAGCCTCAGAGGAGGATGGAGATGGGGCTATGGATGATGTAAGGCGAGCCAATCATTTGATTCATCTCCTCCATCTTGGCCTCAAAGGATTTCAACCAGGTTGTTTACAACGACTTGAGATCATCCATTGTGACCTTATCCACAGCCTCATTTCCATCATCCCTGGTACCCATACTACTCTTAGGCGGTTAAGCCCGAATTAAGAGCCGGGGCTCTGATACCAATTGAAATGGATCGTATGGGCACCTAGAGGGGGGTGAATAGGTGCTACACCAATTTTTAATTCTTTTCAATTTTAGGCTTAGCACAAAGGTAAATTCTCTAGATAATACTAATGTGTGGAATTTCCCTATATGCAAACCTATCTACTAGCGAGTAAAGAGCGAGTGGAAGAGGAGTGATTGAACCGAAGTGAAGCGACGCGGAGACATAGGATTTGTTTGACCGCAGTTCCTTCCTTGTTAAGGAAGTACGTCTGCGTTGGAGGGGTGGGCGGTACTAAGACCACCACGCCACAAAAGGCCTCACCCTGTTCTCCGATGGATCTCGCCACAACAGGCCTGATCCACCTTCCACTATAGGTACCCTTCGAGGTGGGCACCGGCGCCTTTACACAACTAGCGGGGCAACAACTCCACAACAACTTGGAGGCTCCCAAAATGACAACAAGCTGCCACAAGAACAAAGTTGTCAAATACAATAACAAGATCTAGGTATTAACAAGAATACTAGATCAGGGATTTCTCCAAGTGAATGGAGAGGAGGAATTGAAGCGCTTGATTCTTGATGTTGATGATGAACTTCTCGTCCTTCAATTCCACCAAAGATCAGACCTTCGGGTGGTTGAAGTGGAGATCGAGATTTAGAGCTCTTGCACAAGGTCTGGTCAAATTCGAGTGAATCAAGAAGTCTGGACGTTGGGGAAGAAGGGGTACTTATACCCCCTCCAAAAACCAGCCGTTGCACACTTTGGGGCCAGATTATCCGGCCCAAGTGAGGGCCGGATTATCCGGTCTGGGGAAAAACCCCAGACCCGGAATATCCGGCAGAAAATCCGCCCCTCACAGTGAGATGCGCCGAGCTTGCCCTTGATCAACTTCTGGGGGCCAGATTATCCGGTCCTATGCGAAGGCCGGATTATCCGGCCTGGGGAAGAAAAACCGCCCCAGTTCGGATTTTCCGGGAGAAAATCCGACCGGATACCAAGCGACACGCCTTGGCTCCTTCTGCTCGAAAACTGGGGGCCGGATTATCCGGCCCTTGCGAAACCCGGATTATCCGGCCTGGGGAGGAAACACCGCCCCAGTTCGGATTTTCCGGGAGAAAATCTGACTGGACACAGAGCGACGCGCCTAGGCTTCCTTGAGAGATGAGGTAGGCCGGATTATCCGGCCCTTGGAGGGGCGGATTATCCCCCCCCTCAAAACTTCCTGCACACTTAGCACACATGAAAAACCTCCATAGTATTGTTATCTAACACGCAAAACAAAGAAAAACATGAAATGTTCTTTCAGCGGGGGAGGCGGTGACAGGCGGCTCGGTCTATGGTGGCGGCGAGGAAGGACGAATCTGGAGTCTAGAGGTGGCAGGAGGCCCGGCCAGTGGCGATGGCCTGGGAGGACCGAGTCTCGAGTCCGGCGGTGGCATATCTTCTTCTTCATCTCACACTTCCGATAGCTAAATGACACCTCATGGGTTGTCAGAAAAACGACCATGCCCACGGGTAACCATAAATTAGCATTGTCCAACTAAAAGAAGCTATGAAGCTATCTGCCATAGGCCATACGTGTAGATGTAATGTAATACATCATTCCTATGTGCCATTATGCCATAGACCAGAAAGAGATTGATTGTCTCAGTGGCCATGTGAAGGCAGCCAGTATAAGATAAGATAGCCGTAAGAAAACTAGTACTAGTAGAAGGCAGCATATGACAGAGCTCCACCGCATCCATGGCAGTCGACCACGACCTCAACGCCCCTGTCGCCTCGTCTCCCCCAGCATCCCATCCCCTCCCTACTCTCCCTCTCCCCCAGCGTGATCTCCAGCTCCGACCGAAGCCGGTCGAGCTCTGTCCTGACTCTTCCTGGTCCGCCTCCCTAGCCAGTAGCCAACCCATCAATCGGACCCCCTCTTTCTGCCTCGGTCGTGAACGGCGGGGGGGGGCACTTGCGGAGGCTGGCATAGGGAGTAGCAGTGGGGACAACTAGGACGCCAGCGAAGATGGTGAAAGGCGGCGGAGACGGAGAACCGCCAGGGTAGGGAGGTGGACTTGTCCGTGAGGCTAACTAGATCAACTCGATCAGACGGTCCTCGTGCGAGGTGGCTCGGACAAGCTAACAGGCACCTGGATGTTTTTTAGCAATTGGATTTAGCAATTGGGATATTTTTGGGATTTTTCTAAAAGGGAAACAGAGCCTTCGGCTCAGGGTGTAAGTGGACACGCCCACGGACGACCCCACCAAGTGACCGCGCATGCCCTTTAAACTAATCGGGACACTGCTAATGACCCCGTACATACGTTCGGTGTTTAGCGGCCCGACCGTTTGCCCATTTATTCAGCCTCGCACGAAAAGTCAGATGGATATGTCAGGGTCGCTCTCCATCGTGTTGGGCCTCATGGCGCAAGCACCTGCAGGCACCAGTGCGGTGGCTGCTGCAGCGGATCCCCACGACGGCGGACAGGAGGATCGTGAGGACCAACGAGTGGCTGCGCGCGAGAGTGGATGAGATCGTGGCGCGCCGAGAGCGGGACGGGCACAAAAGAAGGGAGCAAAGGGACTTCCTGTCGGCGCTGCTTAACGCCCGGGATGGTGGCGACAAGATGAGGGAGCTACTGACACCGGAGTAGGGTGCGCTCACCTACGAGCACCCCCTTGCCGGCTCGGCCACCAAGGCCTTCAAGATCTCCTCCGCCGCGTACCTCGTCTCCGGCAACCCCGACGTTGAGGCCAAGCTGCTCGCCGAGGTCGACCGCTCTGTCTCTTCTTGCGGCTGTTCTTTCGCCCGAATTCGCTGCCGCCCTGCGGCTCCCCATGGACCTCGCCGGTCTGCGGCCGGCTCCCCTCAGACCTCGCATAACCCGTGCGGCTCCCAATCCCAACGAACGTCGCCAGACGTGAGCGAATCGCCAAGAACCTTCGCGGTTGACGGCTGCTCCTCACAGATCTGGCAGAGTAGGGAGTGACAGGACGCTGAATTTTTTCCTGGCTATGCCCACATGGAACCTCGACACGGCGTGGCGGCGGTAGCGGACCAGCCGTGAGTGTCTATGCATTTTTCTGCTACTCATGGGTGTTCACTAAACATAAATAGATGGAATGGACTGGCGGCACCGTGGGCAGCCCGTGACCACTTACAGGTTGAGCCCTGGCCTCTGCATGGAGCGATGCTGCCGTTATTCATTATTAAACATCAAAGTCTGGCAAAAACCATTACACGGATCATAAAACCAAAACCACCAATACAACACCACCAAGCATGACGATAGCAACAGTCTGTCGCCGGCTCCCTGACGAGACCCGGTAAACACCCAACCACGACATGCAATCCAGGAGGCCAGATCCGTCCAACATATCCTCGAAGCGGCACTAATGCATTCGCTTCAGATGTCGCCATCTCCGCTATCTTCCGCCTACCCATTTTCAGTGTGTAGATCGATGCGCAGACTCTCGTCACACTAGCCACCGACACCGCCACAGTGTCAAGTAGCACAACCTTCATGCGCGCATTCCCCTAAGCATGTTGAGATCGCCGCTGGTACACCGCAACACCATGCCGCAAAGTGCCACCACGACTCAACTTGAAGTCTCTGAAGAATTTGGCATGACTCGGCATAGCACTTTTTGGACAGGCGTGACTTGACACCTTTGTCGAAGCTTTGTGAAAGACGAAGCCGCCCACCTCTTGCCTCTATCATCCAGCGATGCTCCACGAACGATGTTCCCAAGAGAGAACGTGACACTACAGTGCTGCCATGATCTGATCCAGTAGACCAGAGCCTAGGGTTTCCCCTGGAGCAGCATAAGTGGGTCGATAGTAGTTACACGACGATGCGTTCATCAAGGTAACGGTGCAGAACACCACCATCGCCTTCCAAGACCGAAGTCGTCTCGATTTTCACAAGCAACTATGTCTCCTCAACTCGCAACTAGGACTAGATGTTGGATCTCGAAATCCTCCAACCTAGCCTCAGGCCAACCACCTCTAAAGGATGAGATGACCACCACCTCTAAGCCCAGGAACACGTCCCAGGGGACCTCGTGATGAGGAGCAAGACCAAGAGCACCTCTGCGAGACTCCACTTCAGAAGATGACAGGATCAGAATGTTTGTGAGGGTTTGACGAAAGTAACCCGTTGAGTATGTGCCTAGCATGTGTCCTGCCACCTAGCGCGCCATCTTTGGATGTAGGTCATGTTAGAATCGTGACAAGCAAAATAACGAAGAATGGAAAAAGAAATCGCAGCAAGGGAACATAGATTTAACGTGGAAAAACCTCTTCAACAAAGAGAGGAAAAAACCACGGGCGCCAACCAGCAAAACTTCACTATAACGGGGAGAGTTTACACAATGCCAGGATTCACAGATGCAACCTATCCCAGCCGATGGTTTACAAGAGGTATATATAACGGTGGTAACCTAGGTCTTCAACGATCCATACCGCGGGCCAAACCTCCGGCCACGGGCCCTCGCTCCACTTCATCAGAAGTTAGCCTATTGAATTTGGATCATACTTCAACAGGTCCACCTCGCTACTCCCGGTCCCGTTGGCCGCCATCACTGTCAGGATGCAACCAAGATAGGCCGTTGCTGCGATCTCAGCGCTCCGACGTGAGGGAGACCGCCGTCGCCGTGTTGCCTTGGCTTTATCATCGATGGTCGCAGCTGAAGGGAGAGGAAGGCAGGGGGTAGACTCGAGTGGGAGGAGGCAGGGCGCCCCTGTGCACGCACAGTGGCACCGCACGGTGTGCAGGTGTGTTAGGGATAGGACTGCCGCCGGTGCCGGCCTAGGAAGTCCGGCAATCAACAACACTGTCGTGAGTACTTCCCGTGCGCCTCAACTCCTCCTTCGCCACACCTGCCAAATCCAGCAACGCCGCCTCCGCCATCTGTTGCGCGTCTTTCATGCTGGTTGCAGGCACTACACCCGCTCAATCTCCATCTCACAGGTGGGTAAGCTGAGCGTGAGGTGGCGTGTGAGGAGGAGGTCGCCGAATTTGAGGGGGAAGGAGGAGGAGGCCGCCGAAATTTGAGGAGGAAGGAGGAAGAGGCGCTGGATTTGGGTGGAGCATGCGACATGAATAGTCAGATTTCAGTGGACAGGGAGGAGGGGAGTGGGGACGGGGACACCGTTTTTCGGTCGAGGAGGTGATGGGAACAAGGACAGGGAGGCCAAACTCGATGGAGAGGAGGGGGCGGCGGTGGGGAGGAGTGGAACGGCGACGCGACTGGAACGACGATGGGGAGGGGAATGATGGAGTCAACGAATAGATAGGGGGTTATTTAAACTTGCCTATGTGTCTTAAACCACTATCCACATGTCCTAAACCACTAGCAAAACTGCTCATATCTCCTTGGGGGTAATTTGTCTGGTATTGCATAGTTAGGGGGGTTAAATGACCCAGTTCATACATAGGGGGGCTATCGGTCGAAACCCAATATATAAGGGGGTGATCTGGACTTCTTTCTAAGCTGGGCCCGTTGGAAGCACGAGACAGAATGTCCTCCACGATCAATTAATCAACCAAAGGCAGCCAGAAATGCACTTAATGTCAAAAAAAAAAAGCCAGAAATGCACTCTCGTTCATATTACTAGTCTCTATAAGTTATAATCAACCCCATGGCGTTGGTGTTGTTGTTTAGTTTTCGTCTGGTTTTTGGCTAATTAACTAGACACCTTCTTAATTAATTAATTTTCTTTGTCCAAAAATACATAAACTGTAGTTTAAAAATATTTTGCTTCCAGAAACGTCCTGATCATGTATACGTGCGAGTGAACATCAGTCATCACAAAGCATGTCAATCCGTTTCATTTTCATGTGAATGTCATACAGACAGAACACGCCTCCGACAACTTTAGACAGCTGATATAATTAAAATGCTCCAGACTTTAATGTTAGAACATGGAAAACTATCCATACTCCCCATCAAGAAAAGGGGAGTCATAAACCGGCTACCAAAAAGTTGCTGCTTGCAAACAAGCTTGGTAGGATAACACTTGAAGAGGCAATCCAGATATGCAGGTGACGAACATTTCTGCTAGGCAGAGCAAAATATGACCTATTGAAACAAAACCATGAAGACGACCTGCAGATGCTGTTATCTCAAATCTCCTTTTCGGCTTATCCCTTGACCGGTACTCATGGACCGTAACACCAGGGCTCTCGAATTAGATCCTGTAGCAGCATACCAACATTTGTGGTCAGCTGATGTTATTTAATGGCAAATCGTATCACTAGAATATCAGATGAAAAATGGATCTTGTTGAAATTTTTCATTTTTATTTAACGGACATAAAATATTAACAAAAAAACGGATGAAAATTCCCTTTTTCATGATTTAGAAGTTTCTAGACATTGTTTCAAAAAATGAGATGTTGGGGAGGGTATGTTATATATATGTTTCAAGATATATGGACATCATATGATTTGGTTGCTTTCAATTGTTACAACCATATCAGAGAACATCATATGGACATAACCATGCAAATTTCCATTAAAAAATGTCAATACCAAGAAACTTCTATGTTGAGGGATACAGATGAGCAAAGGGAATATGCTAGTTCTTATGCTAAAGTTGATCACACTTTTACTCTATTAGCCCCCATTTGCATAGACAAAAGACAATAAATCAAAAGAAATTTAAGAGAAGTAACCATACATGCCCTGTCTTCCAATGCACTGGAATAGGGTAGGGATTAGGAAAACACTACAACTACACTCTTAGTTCCCTCAATGGACATCATATATTCTAAAACTGAGAATCTTGAGGATGACTGTTTAGCAAAAAGGAGGGAACAATAGAGAAGGTTGATAAATCAGCAACAGTAACTATTAAGTAACCAAGAAAAGGCTCGAAGCACCTACTTGAGAATTTTTTTGTGTCCCGGCATCGTTTGCTTTCACAAAGACATTTGAATGCCTTGATAGGGTGGTTCACATCGCCAAAATCCATACCATAGTCCTGTGGTCAAGACGTGCATAAAACAAAATTATGCATTTTGACATATATGACGTAAGGTAGGCAATAGTATAGGCAAGAAGATTTCACTACACAGATAAATGACCAGATCTTGGCAAACTTATTGATTGATCTGAAATGATACAATCCGATGTAAAGTCCAAAAGTCTAAAACAGAAAATCACTTAGGATGGTAGAAACTGGTTAACCCGTATCTTGTAGTGCTCGGATTCACAGCATAATAATGCAGCAAAATGGAGCTTAAAAGTAATAATTGATTAACTGCATGAAGTACCAGTGTGTGGGCGACCTACCCATGTCAGTTCTTCAAACGCTTTATTTTCCTTTTGGTGAAAAAAGCTATCTGAACAAAACAAATGAATAAATAAATAATCTTCAAATATTTCAAATTGCAGTGACACACAAACAGCAATAGCTAGAGTTGCATACATACATGGTAGTAGTGGTGGTCGGGTGTCTCAATTTCAACAGGTACTTCAATTACGTTGGCATCGTTACACCTGCAACATACAATGAAATAATAAGTCAACAAATTCACAAGAAAAAAACATAGCAAGTCAATAAGTCAAAAGTATTGATTCAGCATAGTACAGAAACAGCATTTTTTCTTCTCTCACACTTCCTCTGGATGTGTTATTAGCTAGCTTCAAAACAGAGTAGCATCACTTGTCCATCTCTATCGAAGTGTGGACATAAGCAATAATGCTACCCCGCTACTAGTTTACAAGGATTTATGAAGAGAATACTGGATGGTGATAACACAAAAGCATGATTTAAGAATTTTTTAACTTCTACAGGCACATAAACCTGGGTTGAACCCCCAAACCCCACAGGTAGCCATTAGCAGCTGTATTTTTTTATAAATTTGATATTTCCATGTTTTTTTTGGGGGGGGGGGGGGGGGGGGGGTGATTTTCTATTGACCTTTTAAGGGGTGGGGGGTTCTGTGATTTCTTTCTTGAGTAAGCAATTTTACAGCTTTAACTCCAAACGACATGTATTGCTTTGTCCAATTGTACACAAATAGCCCCAAACTACCAGTCTCAATCCTAAAGTGCATCTGGTCCTCGATGGAAAAGAAAACCAGTAACTAATGGGAACCCAAAACATCATGTATTATAGAGAACTGATAAGTAACAACTGCATGACGAAATATTGTAATAATTATTACCTATGGTTTATAAACCTTGCCACGTTCCCATAGAAGGTAGCATCTAGACAAAGAGCAGTGTCATCCTCCAGAAGATCTTCAGTTACACGATCAGCATTAAGATACACAGGGTAGGTGTGTCTAGCCTTTGCCGTCTCTTGAATATTTCGTTCATACAACTCATTGTTAGTTAATATTTCACCAGCATACTCACAAATAAACGCGCCACGAGGAATTTCCTCAGCAGCTCGCAGTCCCCACCCTTTTCCCTCGGGGGTTAAGAATACCTAAAATGACGATACATTCATTAGGCTGGCATAGTGGGAGTATCATAACTAGTATCATGCATGCCATGTTGGCAAAAATCTGATGTGGCACAACAATTAATGAAGAAAGTGATGGTTAGAGTATCATAGGGAGATACCGTATCATAGCACGTAAAACTAGAAATCCTAATGCAAATAAATTTTATACACAATTTTACATTGAGATTCTACAAATCATAAATATAATACTACTATGATACTACCATATGATACCATGCAGTATAGAGATAGTATCATACACTAGTATCATATGCATGATACTAGTAGTATGATACTACCACTATGATCAGCCTTAGATAAGAAAACATGTATGGTTGTGCAGTTTAATGTCCTGAGGACACGAGCATGCACAGAATGCACTGCATCACAAGAAAAACATTCTGCAGTTACCATCATACTCGATTAGTAGATTATACTATTACACAAGGTAAAAAATGGGATTCTAGGTTGGATCAACATTGCCACAGTTATTAAGGGAAATTAGGAGAGGGGGGGGGGGGGGGGGCTCAACATTTCCAAATTAATCCAAGGAAAAATATAAAAATCTGTACAATTTATCTGGATGGTGTAGATTAATCATGTATGCATTAAACTGTTGAAATCTTATAACAAATACAACTATATTCTGAATCATAAGCATTAAAACTGCAATACAACCATAACTGTACTTTTAATATATGCATATGTAGCTGCACAATTGCACAGGAATAGTAAGTTCCATCTATTTGCCAACTGGTACTGAGTAACCACTACGTCATCTTTGGTGCCAAAGGGTTACTGAGAGCTTAGATCGGTACATATGTCTTACCTGCAGAGGTCGAGTGATACCTCTCTGCACAATACGGTTTCCGCAATTTCTGGCACAACCGCACTTGCTCCAGCATTCCTTAATAAACTTTTTTTGTTTCTGTGGTTCTTGAACCATGGCGACACAAGAATCCAGAAATACTTCTGTTAGTAGTCCGTCGCTTGTATACGCGAACTCGCCTCCAGTTTCTGTTGCACATGCACAAGGGAGTTGTTTGGCTAAACAGTCGCCAAAGCAGCCTGAGCAGCAACTTTCATCTCCTATTCTAGCAAGCGAAATATTGATCTGTGCCTTCTGGAACGCAATATTGCATGGTATGTAGTGAAAGTGAGGAGGCAGAATTTCATTGCTACTTCCACTAATTACGGGAATACTCACATGTTCTTCACCCTTTGTTATGTCATTGACATCATGAGCTGGTCCTTTGTAAGCTGGAGGATTTTGAAGATAAATAAATTCTGAAGTAATTAGAAGTTATTAGAGATTAATCCAAGATTACAAGGCAATAAAATAATATTAACAGGGAAGCAACAATAATATGATGCAATCTTTGCAGGGAATACATGAATATCTCTGGAGCAGTTGTAGTACATATGTTGTTATCTCTAGAAGAGTTATGGCATTGCTTTATCAATTCAGACCTCACAACTGTACAGTTTCTATGCCAGTATGCCATATGTGCTACATACACCAAAGGTTTTAGACAAACTGGTCAACAGTGCAAACCAAAACTAGTGATGCGTTGAGGAAATAACACTGAAATCAGAGACTGACTTTTCAGTATATTTTTAACACATCAAGTTGTGGTGTCATTTTGTATATTAAGGAGTGCGTCGCAGTGGCGCAAGTAAAACACAGACCTCAAAAACTAAGAACAAAGAACTGGCAAACAAGAGCCTTTATTATCTATCTAAGCCCAAAAAAGAACTAAAAACAAGAGCAGACCAAGAAGCAATAATACATAAACTAGAAATGGTCACAGCTCTGCTTCGTCAAAAGATGGGCTCGATCAACTCCTGGCATCTCAGGATTACAACATCAAACATGCATTGAGTAGTCACCAAATTTTCCACAAGGTTAGAATGTTCGTGGAGTGTATGACTCTATGTGCACCAGCTATAAAATTTATGACCTCTGATTTGTATCACACTAAAAATTATATTAAGTTAGTAACTTGTGGTCAATTTACTACTCCCTCCGATCCATAATAAGTGTCGGATCGGAGGGAGTAATATCTTTTAGGAGGCAAATTTGGGTAGACCATAGACAACTGCTAAATACTGAAAGTTTTACATTCCGCAAGCAGTTTATATTTGGAAACCATAAAAAACTATCAAAATCAAGGCATCCAGATACGAAAAATATTTATTTTCTATATGTATAGAGGAATTTCATATAAAATGTGGGAGTTAACCAAGAGAAATTACCTCTCTGATGGCTGGAACCTTGAACTAGTGGGCCCATAACTGCCAGTGGGGTCTCGAAAGTAGGAAGGTCTTGACCTTGGAGTGATAAAGCAAGAGTATTTTCATCTGTTATCTTAAGCTTCTTGTTACAGTGCTTCATCTGTACTTTGGGATCTGGCTCGTCGAATATAGCATCGGTTAGAACCCGAAAATCATCAGCTTCTATATGCTCCCAATTGTTATCATACACCTTTAGTAGATCCATCAGCACTCGTGAAACAGTTTTTGTTTCAATTCCAATAGCATGCAGACATGAGACAGCAGCATCAAATCTTTCCTTGCAAACATTTGAAGATGTCATCCTGCATGCAATGGAAGAAATCAGCATAGGCATAGCACTTTTCCCAAAATTAAACAAATCTCAGCAATATCTGAAGAGAGAGACAACCTATTCACGTTATACTTCCCTTGTGAAGCTGTGCATATGCAGATAAACATGGTATTGACATTATTTATTATGAAGAAACATTTTGGACCGACAGCACAAAATGTATTGCCCTAAACTTAGGAGCAATTTGTGTGTACTAGTGTAGTTGAGACTCAGTTAGAACCTCTAATGGTCATGCGAAGATTGGATGAATTAGACAACATCAACATAGAAGGCATATAAAATTGCAACCGTTATCTAAATTCCATACACACATTGAGAACCAAAAAGACAAATCATATTGTGGATAGTACTCTAGACCTACTATTCATACTAAATTTGTTCAAATTTTGCATCGCCATTAGAGATGTTCATTGTGACTTTAGTGCACTTATTACTAGTAGGCCTCGTATGGCTAGTGCACTAACATATAATCCGCAAGTTGTAAACTTTCAAGTAGAATCTAAGACAGAGCATCCGGCCGTATTATCATGACCACAGAAGCCCACAAGCTCAAAACGCTGAAGCACATAACCAAGCACCCACAACAGGAACTAACTCCCCAGACTCCCTGACTGAGCACAAATAAATCAATGAAGACGTGACAATCTGCAAAAATTGGACCCAAAAAATCATCATGAAACCTGCATTCCGCACCACAACAGAGACAACACACACATACCTTCTGGACTTCGGTACAAAACCAGCGAACGAATTCAAAGCTGAGGATCTGGACAGCCACGCCTCCTCCCAAAGGTTCCCCAGCGGCGAAAAACTCCGAACTATCAGCAACGATCCATACAACAATGCTGGAAGGCCTGGCAAAACAACTTATCACTACCACAGCATTGTTAACACCAAATGCAGCAAGCATGCAAATCCAGGTCCCACCATGCAGCTGACATGGGAAAGCGAATAACCTGACGCAAATCAAGCCATATTTTGGACCGACAGCACTAGATGTATTCCCCTGAACTTGGACCAATTTGTGTGTACTGGTGTAGTGGAGACTCAGTTAGAACCTCTAGTGGTCGTGGTAAGTTTGAATAAATTAAACAACATCAACACAAAAGGCATATAAATTGCAAATATTATCCAAATTCCATACACACATTGAGAACAAAAAAAGACAAATCATATTGTGGATTGTACTCCAGACCTACTATTCACACTAAAATTTGTTGAAAATTTGCATCGCCATTAGATATGTTAATTTGTGACTTCTGTGCCCTTATTACTAGTAGGCCTTGAATGGCTGGTCAACTAACACACCATACGGAAGTTGCAAACTTTCAAGCAAAATAAAGCAGAGCATAAAAAAAAACATTGACCCCAGGGAATGATCCCTCGCGGGCCATACGTTGTTAGGTAGATGAGACCTCTCCAGCAGTAGATTATACGCGTTTGGATAACACACCAAGCAATTCGGTCCCCATAGGGAATCGAACCCGGGTGGACTGGCTGCGCACTCGCAAGTCTTGCCACCAAGGCTGCGCAAGCCTTGCCACCAAACAGAGCATAAACAAGAACCCACAACACGAATTACCTCTCCAGAATCCGATTAAGGACAAGCAAAACAACGAGTACATGACATTCCGCAAAAAATGGAACAAAAAAAACCCATCATAGAACTCGCATTCTGCACACCCCAACGGAGACGAACCCGCGCATACCTCGTCGTCGTCGGTACAAAACCAGCGAAAGAACTCGGAGCAGAGGATCTGGACGACCGCGCCTCCTCCCAATGTTCCCCAACGGCGAAGCGGCTCGAAACCCCGAACTATCAGCACGAAGGCGGAACAGAGCGCGTCAGAATCCGCAGAAATAGGCCGGAAGAAGAAAAAAAGGAAAGCAAAAAAAACCCCATTCAGCGCACACCTCCTACGCCGACCGCCCAGGAAGACGAAGCAGAGGCACGGGGAAGCGCCCGAGGCCTCCTCCGAACGCTGCGTAGGCGCGGTCGCCGCCGGTGATCGCCGCCGGCCTAGGGTTTCGGGGCGGTTGGGGCTTGGCGTTGGGGTTTTGGAGAGGCGTTACGGCGTTGTTGGGGCTTTTGATCGCGGCGCGTGGAGAACAGGCTGGTGGAGCTTACAAGACGAGACACAGGGGAGAACAGAGACCAGGATGCCAGATGGCCACACGGAGGAGGCGTGCGTGTGGAAGTCTAGGCGACCAGAATTGGGGAGAGATTGGTAGTGTTTCGATGCGCAGGCGTCTCCGCCGGTTCCGCTGCCCCCGTGCGTGTCACTTTTTGCTGATAGCCCCCCTTGTTCTGTTGAGAGGTGATCTTGCAAAGCCAGCCATGCTTTAATTAAATCACTCAGCATTTCTTCATTACGAAATAATTAGTCACATATAGTAAGATACAGAGTGTTTGTTGCTGTCTTCAAATTAAAATTCTCGTAATTATGGTTTTCTGAGTGACATGAGTATGATTATTCGGATGTCATTATTCGCTATCCTATATTGATAAAAGGCCTACGATCCATGAAGATTCCAGATAACCGTCCAAGGAAGCAACCGACAAAACTTTGATTGTATTAGGAAAGAAACCATGAACCGATATTATGTTGGTATTGTAATCACGCGTGTATGAAACCTATCCGCATACAGCTTTGAGATCCGACCTATTATATATATGACGGGAGAAGCCCAAGCAAGGGTACCGAAATTCAGAAGACAACTTGTAATAGTGTGTTTTTCCCAATATTCAGGCGACTTTGTCTTTATCGTTTTCCTGACATCTGACGATCTCTTTTCTGCGAAACCCCAAGTCCATCATCATGGGCATTGCCGAGGTCACCCCTCGTCAATTGGCGCCGTCTGTGGGAAAATTGAAGTCTGGAAGCACGGATTCGGCGGAACGCTCTCCACCAAGCATCAACTCGACAAAAGCAGATCCATGCTCGCCCACCTGTAAAGCTACGCCGAAAGAAGTACACGAACCTTCCATCGGATCCTCAACGGAAGTCGAAGCACAGATCGAAGAAGGCAATGAAAGCAGGCAAATCGAGACGAATCTGGGGGATCTTGATGGTCTCTATGACAATCTCTCCTTCGGATCAGACCCACCGTTCACACCACCACGTGAAGCAAGCCGAGCCAATTTAGAACCCGAAGAAAGCAGTGAAATCATCAACTTTGGAATTCGAATGATGGAAATCTATCCATAACAAAAACTGATGGACTTCACTGGTTCATCCGACAGTGTCTCCATCGGTGAAAACAACGACGTTACCAGTCCGTACGCTACTCAACACCAAGTATGCGTGATCATCGGAGATGCCACGACCCAGCAAGACTCCAACGGTAACCCAATTCTTAATCCCGATAATATTCTTTCAAGCCATAATGCAGGAAGTAATGACAACGAAGGAAGTCGAGGAAACGGGGGAGACCCAACAGTCAACCAGGAAAATCGGGAAGAAGAACAACCATGTGAAGATGAGAGGCGAACCCTTAGCCTACCAGCCAGTGCATGGGAAAAGGCGAGAGCAGCAATCTCGGGTGTAGTCCCAATGACAACAGACGCCACTCACGAAGATCTATTGGCATACCAGTATCTGCTACATCGCAAAAAGAGAGACCTCCTCAGGATGCAGAGGCAACTCGACGAAAGGAAAAGGGTAGCTGACGAATCTAGCTTACGACGGGCGCATCTAAGCTCCACCCGAGGATCAAGAAGCATAACAAGAGGAGCATCGCCAAGAAGGGGAACATCTAGATTACGAGGGAACATCTAGATTTCACTGAGGGGAACACGGAGCCAGAAGACAAGACGAAGAAGGTCCTCTAGGGGGCCACACCCCCTGGCCGCGCGGCCTGGCTTGGCCCGTGCCTGGGGGGTGCAGCCGCCTCGGGTACCCCCTCGGCCTCCCCTTTCGCCTATAAGAAACCTCTGATATAGAAACCCTAAGGGCCCAATCAAAATTCCAAGAAAGAGTCTGCAGCTGTCGCCATCTCCATCCCTAGATCGGGAGGGATCTGAAGCTCTTTCCGGCACCCAGCCGGAGGGGAGAATTCACCCTAGAGGCCTTCTTCATCACCATGCCTACCTCCGGTGTGATGTATGAGTAGTTCATCTCTGGACTACGGGTCCATGTAGTAGCTAGATGGTTGGTTCTTCTCCTTTGTGCTATCAAATTTAGATCTTGTGAGCTTCGTTCATGATCAAGATCATCTATTTTTAAGCTTACATGTTGTGTTTACGGGGATCTGATGGATATTGAGATGCTATTTCAGATTGATTATTGATCTACCATGTCTTTGTTATTTGTGATCTTGCATGCTTTCTGTTGTTAGTAACTATCTTGGCCAAGTAGATGCTAGCAACTCCAAGAGGGAGTATTTATGCTCGATAGTGGGTTCATGCCTCTAGGAATCTGGGGAAGTGACAGAAATTTCTAACGTACTAGATGTGTTGTTGCTACTAGGGAGAAAACATCAATCCTTTGTTCATAGAACAATTGTATTGTTTACTTTACACACTTTGCTTAATGCAATTATCTGTTGCTTGCAACTTAATACTGGAGCGGGTTCGGATGATAACCTGAAGGTGGATTATTAGTCATAGATGCAGTTGGATTACGGTCTATGTATAATGTTGTAATGCCCAATCAAATCTCAAAGTAGTCAACATGATTAGTATATGCATGTATGATTTCTCGATGTTTGTCAATTACCCCACTGTAATTTGTTCACCCAACATGTCATCTATCTTAAGGAGAAACACCACTAGTGAACTATGGACGTCAGTCCGTTCTTTTACCATCAATCTACAACTATTTACTGTTTTCTGTTTACTTTCTGCAAGCTATTACTATCTTCCACACAATACAATTCATCCTTTGTTTTCAGCAAAACCGGTGAGATTGACAACCTCACTGTAAGTTGGGGGCAAAGTTCTGTGGTTGTGTTGTGCAGAATTCCAAGTTGGAAACAACACCTTGGAGGTGTTTTCTTACTCCTACTGGTTCGATAACCTTGGTTTCATAACTGAGGGAAAACTTGCTGTTGTGCTCATCATACCTTCCTCTTGGGGTTTCCCAACGATCTCGAATATATTTTGGGCCATCAAGCTCTTTTTTTGGCACCGTTGCCGGGGAGTCAAGGACATCTTCACAAGGGGAGTTCCTCATAACCAATTTCTTTACTTTGTTTTATTTGTTTTGTTTATTTTATTTCTGCTTTGTTTGCTTGTTTCTTTATCAAAAACACAAAAAATTTAGTTGTACTAGTTTTCTTTTCTATATTAAAAACACAAAAAATGAATACTATTGAAAACACTAAGTTGTGTGACTTCACTAGCACCAACAACAATGATTTCATGTGCACACCTATTGCTCCACCTGTTCCTGAAGCTACTTTCTTTGATATTAAACCTGTTTTGCTCAATCTTGTTATGAGAGAACAATTTTCTGGAATTGGTACTGAAGATGTTGCTGCTGCTCATCTTAATAACTTTGTCGAACTTTGTGTGATGCAAAAACATAGGGATATAGATGGGGATATTATTAAGCTTAAATTGTTTCCTTTCTCTTTGAGAGGAAAAGCTAAAGAATGGTTGCAATCCCTAACTAGAAATAGTATTGATTCTTGGACTAAATGCAAAGATGCTTTTAGTGGAAAATACTATCCTCCTACTAAGATTATATCTATGAGAAGTGAAATTATGAAATTTAAACAATTTGATAATGAACATGTTGCTCAAGCTTGGGAAAGAATGAAATCTTTGGTAAAGAATTGTCCCACTCATATACTGACTGCTTGGATGATTATCCAAACCTTTTATGCAGGACTGAATTATTCTTCAAGAAATCTACTGGATTCTGCTGCTGGAGGTACCTTTATGACCATTACTTTGGGTGCTGCAACAAAGCTTCTGGAAAATATGATGGTTAACTATTGTGAATGGCACACCGAGAGAGCTCCACAAGGTAAGAAGGTGAATTCTGTTGAGGAAACCTCCTCCTTGAGTGATAAAATTGATGTTATTGTGTCTATGCTTGTTAATGGGAAAGCTCATATTGATCCAAATCATGTTCCCTTAGCCTCTTTGGTTGCTCAAGAATAGCAAGTTGATGTGAACTTTATAATAAATAATAATTTCAGCAACAATGCCTACATGAATAATTTTGGTAATAATAACTATAGGCCATATCCCCCCCAATAATGGTAATGCTTATGGAAATTCCTACAACAATAATAGGAGTGCACCCTCTGAACTTTAAGTTTTTCTTAAAGATTTTATTAGTAAACAAACTACTTTTAATAAAACTATTGAGGAAAAACTCTCTAATGCTGAAAGAAATATAGCATCATTGGCTGAAGCACAATCTTCTTTGAATAAATTGGCTGCTAAACCTAAAACTATTGAAAATCCCTTTGCTGCTACTAATGCCATACAAGTTAGAATTGATGAAAATGTTAGACTATTAGCTGAATTGCATGCTAAGTGGGAAAGAGAAAATGAAATTACTAGAAATATCAGTATTTCTACTATCACTACCACTAATGGTGAAGCTAGTAAACCCAATGGAACCTTTTCTAATAAAAATGATGAAATCCTTCAAAATATGGAAAACAATAGCTCTACTACTTTAGATAATAATTATGATTTTGATCTTGATGGTTGCAATATTTCTTAAGTAATTATGTTCCTAGAAAAGCTTGCTAAAAGTCCTAATGCTAGTGCTATGAATATGGCCTTTACAAAACACATTACTGATGCTCTCATAAAAATTAAAGAAGAAAAGATGAAACATAAAGCTTCTATTCCTATGAAACTAGAAGATGATTGGGAACCCATCATTAATATGAAAGTGAATGATTTTGATCTCAAAGCTTTATGTGATCTTGATAGTAGTGTTTCCATTATGCCTAGAAAGATTTATGAAATGCTTGATTTGCCACCATTGGAAGATTGTTATTTAAATGTCCCACTTGATAATAATGCAAAAAATAAACTCATGGGGAGTATTAATGATGTCCTTATTATGGTTAACAATGCTTATGCCCCCGTTGATTTATATGTTTTGAATGTTGAATGCAATGCTTCTTGTCCTATTATTTTAGGAAGACCTTTTCTTAGAACTGTTGGTGCCATTATTGATATGAAAGAAGGCACCATTAAATATAAATTTCCACTCAATAAAGGTATAGAACACTTCCCTAAGAAGAGATAGAAGATTCCTTTTGCCTCTCCTATAAAAACAAAATTTGCTCTTAATGCTTCTTGTTTTGAGAGTACTTGATTCTTTTCTTGCTTCTTAGGCCTAACTTAAAGGCGTTAAAGAAAAGTAATTATTGGGAGATAACCCAAAAGTTTTAGTTGAGTCTTGGAAGTTATTACCTCTATAATAACCGCTTCGTATCATTTTGTGTGGTTTTTGTGCCAAGAGTAACCTCTAATGAGAGAGAAGTAATACTTTGGAAAGTTGCTGTCCCGAAACAGATTTGTATGCTTCACTGTAAAAAATCTTGAAAAATCTCTATACGTCGGTTTGAGCTGTGGTTTTTTTGCTTCTGCCCCAGGTTATTATCCAACTTTCGTTAGTTCAATACTTTTCGATTTGAGCAACAGAAGGTTTTTGAAAAAATTGGTTTTTACCTACTGTTCTGTTTTGACAGATTTCTGCCATTATTTGCATTTGCCTCTTAATCTCTTTCTCTTTAAGTTCTTTTTGATCATTTGAACTTTTTAAAGGAAGTGCTATAGTAGCTTGTGTTCTAATGGAAGTTTTACTTATGTTGAAACTGAACCAAAAGACTTATTATCTTGAGTACACTAATGTTCCTAATGAAGATTGTGTGAAGTTTTGTATGAAGGAAAATTTTCAGGTGTAGGGAAGAGTAATATGATAAGATGAAGTATGGACAAAAGCTCAAGCTTGGGGATGCCACCCGTGTCACCCTAAGAAATATCCAAGAAGTACAAGCGTCAAAGCTTGGGGATGCCCAAGGCATCCCCTTCTTCATCAATAAAAATCTCATGTTTCTTCCAAACACTTCATTTTTATTGTTTCATGCACATTTGTGTTGTTCTTGGAGCGTCTTATTTTTGTTCTTGGTTTTCATTTGCTTGGTTTGCTTGAATAAATTGGTTGGACCCCCTCATTCATACATTAGTTTTCAAATAAGTTGGTTTGGATTGAAAAAGAGTAGGAAAAGTTCATGCTTAAGTGGTAAAAAAGAGTTCGTTTTTGACTGTGGCTTAGACTTTATCATGTCATGCTTGATATTATTTTGGATTTATGCTTAGTGATTTTTGCTGTAGCATGACATGTTATAAATAATTGAGATTGCTTAATGTGCCTTGAAAGAATCATGTGTTGTTTTAGCATATTAAAGCATAGTATTGTGGTATTCTCCTTTGATGCTTTATTTGGGTTAACTTGGCGTATGCTCACACCATGTTATGACTATACCAAGTCACCATAGCCTCGATGATCATTTAGTTTTCGACTTGTAATATCACTTTATGCTTTAATTAATGATGTTTTGACGCTTTGCATGATTATGGCCATTATTGCTCTCTTAGTTGGTCGCTCCCAGTCTTTTACTAGCCTCCATAACCAAGTATGAGTTCCACTCATGCATCCAACTCCAAATAAAACCAATTTATTCCAAAGAGTCCACCATACCTACCTATTAGCATTTGCTATTCTAAGTATATTCATGTTTTTATCTACCTTCCGAATTAAACTTGTTATGTGAAAATTAGTGATTAAAGCTCTCACGAACTTGATGGCACACTTTAGTTTTATTGCCCCTAATAAACTTGAACCATTGTGTCATCTATGTTGTATATGCTTGCACTTATACGTTGGGGATTAGCAGAACCATGTTGTCACGGGGAACGCTTTCAACATTGCACTTGTACATTGTACCCAGTTGATATCATGCTCTTTTGTTTATGGATGTCGTCGGTGTGAAATGAAAGGGGAGCTTGTAAGTCCATGGAGTTATGTATGTGTGTTAGAGAAATGCCTGTGCGACTGGTCTAATCCATGCCTAATCATGGTGGAAACCTGCAGCGTAACCATAATGAGCAATCTATAAAGCATTCTTCTTATAAAAAAAGAGATAGAGATTGAGAAAAAAAGAAAAAAAAAGAGATGAGAAAAGAGGAAAGAGAGAAAAAGGCACCATTTTCCCATGGTAAATAAGAAGATTGCTGAGATGCTTATTGTCTGCTTTCCTTGTCATTTTGATATGGGGATTCTTCCGTATCATCAGGTAAGGGGTACCCTGTTGGTGGCTCTCTATGATACACATGTACTTACTATGACAAGAACTTACCGGTAACTAAACTTGAGTAGCATGAGGAGTTGCCCTCATATTCAAGGGACATGAGATTTCCAACTTATACTTTCTCAAGCATATACTCCATAGTTTGTTCACTTTAACCTTAATCACTTCAAGATGCTTATGATAGGGGCAATGAGAGCTGAAAGCTAATAAGTACCATAATTTTTGGAAGCTCTTTATGAGACTTGAATCCCTACTTCCTTCTATGAAGGCCTTTCTTTTACTTTTAAGTTGAGTCTCCATCTTCTATCTTTATGCACCTATTGAGAGAGCATAGTGGCCATTCTTAGTTTAATGTGCATTGTCCCAAGACTTGTTGATTGATGCATAACTTTGATATTGCTTGTTCTTAAACTACTTGTATCTAGTCACCCTTATGAACTTGAAGGTGTCCTATGCATTTATGTTTTGCTACACTATGAGGGACAAGCTGAATACCATTCTTATTGTGTTTTCTTTATGTGAAACAAACAAACATCTTTCGAAGCATTGTTATCCATGAATCTTTTGTTTGTACCTTTTCATGTTACAACATAGTTGCTATGTCTTATTGTTGAACTATATCTTTCATGCTATGTTAAAGTATTATGATCCCAGCTATCAATGTTTTATACATGCCTTGATCAAGATTGTGATGGTGCATGTCACCTCAAAAATTATTCTTTCTTTCTTTCACTTACCTACTCGAGGATGAGCAGGAGTTAAGCTTGGGGATGTGATGACCCACAAGTATAGGGGGTGTATCGCAGTATTTTCGAGGGAAGTGAAACCCAATTTATTGATTCGACACAAGGGGAGCCAAAGAATATTTATAAGCCTTAACAACTGAGTTGTCAATTCAACTGCACCTGGAAACAATCTTGCTCATAGCAGTTTATCAGTAGCAACAGTTTTGTAGTAGGAATAGTAAAGTAACAACAGTAGTAAAGTAACGACAGTAGTGACAACAACAATAAACAGTAGGATCAAAGCACGGTAGGCATAGGGATGGATGGACGGGCGTTGCATGGACAAGACAATTCACATAGCAATCAGAACATAGGGCAATTGTAGATAAATAAAATAAAGCATCCAAGTACTAGATAATCCTAGGCATGTGTCCCATATATAGTCATACGTGCTCGCAATGAGAACTTGCACAACATCTTTTGTCCTGCCAGCCCGTTTGCAGCGGGGCCTCAAGGGAACTACTGGCAATTAAGGTGCTCCTTTTAATAGAGCACCGGAGCAAAGCATTAACACTCCATGAACACATGTGATCCTCACATCAAAGCCATTCCCTCTGGTTATCCCGATTTCTGTCACTTTGGGGCCATTGGTTCCGGACAACAACGTGTGTATACAACTTGCAGATAAGACCAAAAATAATACTATCACAATGAATCAATAACATGTTCAGATCTGAAATCATGGCACTCGGGCCCTAGTGACAAGCATTAAGCATAACAAGTTGCAACAAAGTCAAATAGCACTAATAAAAGATACTAGGCACCATGCCCTAACAATCTGATGCCATTACATGAACGATCTCATCCAATCCCTACCATCCCCATAGCCTACAGCGGCGGATTACTCACTCATAGATGGGGGAAATATGGATGGTCGATAGAGAAGCGATGGTGGCGATGATGGCGATGATCTCCTCCAATTCCCTGTCCCGGCAGGGTGCGAGAACGGAGTTTCTAGTGCTGTTTCATGGAATCTAGTGGTGGCGGCAGAGCGGAACTCCTTCTGGAAAAACGTCGAATCCCCTGAGTTTTTAGGTCAGAAGGCATCTTATAGGCAAAGAGGGAGACCGAGGGGGAGTCTAGGGCAACCAGACCACCCCCTGGCGTGGCCTGGGCTAGCCCGTGCGGCCAGGTGGTGTGACCTGGGCCCAGCCCCCTCCGTCTCGTATTCTGGCTCCGGGAGTCTTCTGGTGAAATAGGATTTTTGTCATATTTTCCGAGATTTTTCCTGATAGTTGATTTTCTGCACAAAAACTAGACACCAAGGCAATTCTGCTGAAAACAGCGTCAGTCCGTGTTAGTTGCATCCAAATCACACAAGTTTAGAGGAGAAACAATAGCAAAAGTGTTCGGGAAAGTAGATACGTTTTGGACGTATCAACTCTCCCCAATCTTAGCTCATTGCTTGTCCTCAAGCAATTCAGTTGAAAACTGAGTGCGATAAAAGAAACTTTCACGAACACATTTGCTTCATATGATGTATATATTCTTAGCATGTGATCAACTACTTAGACAATTCATAATAAAGAGTATGCAACTAAGTTTACTTAATAGGCATTGCAAGCTATGAAGAGATTCCGAATCAAAAATAATAAGTAGCATGAAACATAAATACAAGCAACATTACAATGCTCATAACAAAGTATGATAGAGTGGTATCTCGCTTGCCTTTGATTATGAATGCCAAGGCACCTCTGAAGTTCAGGTGAAGACTAGAAGTAAAGATATCAAAGATACAAGCATTAAAGTCATGACATAAATAATCAAGTTTTGAGACAAGCACATTACACTAAGAATGATAACTATGCTCTCAAGAAGGTGCTCATAGAATAAGTGGAGACTCAACAAGAAAATGAAAAGGTTTTGAATAGTTTGAAAGGCTTCCAAATGCTGAAAGTATGGTCCTCATTAGCTTTGATCTCTTATTACCCCTATCATAAGCATCTTTAATATGGTTAAGGTGAAAGTGAGGTCCAATCTGAGTTATATGCTTGACAGACTATAAACTAGAAATCCCATGTCCCTTGAGTACGAGGGCCGCTCCTCATGCTACTCAACTTTAGTTACCAGTAAGTTCTTGTCATCGTAAATACGTGCGTATCATAGAGAACTGCCAACAGGGTACCCCTTACCCGATGATACAGAAGAATCCCCATATCAAAATGACAAGGCAAGCAAACAATGAGTATCTCAACAATCTTCTTATTTACCATGGGAAAATGGTGCTTTTTCTCTCTTTCCTCTTTTCTCAAATCTCTTGTTTTTTTTCTTTTTTTCTCAATAGCTATCTCTCTCTTTTTTTATCAGAAGAATGCTTCATAGATATCATTATGGTTACGCTGCAGGTTTCCACCATGACGACATGGATTAGACCGGTGGCCTAGGCATTTCTCTAACACACATATATACTCCATGGACTTACAAGCTTCCCTTTTATTTCACACCGACGACATCCGTAAACAAAAGAGCACGGTATCAACTGGGTATATATTTACAAGTGTTAAAAGCGTTCCCCGTGACAGCACAGTTCTGCTAATCCCCAGCTATAATTTTCAAGCATATAACTTTCATGGACAGTCACAATGGTTCAGGTTTATTAAGTGCAGAAAATAAAGTGTGCCATCAAGTTCGTGAGAGCTTTACAAACTAACTTTCTCATAACAAGCAAACATTTTATTCGGAAGAAAACAAGGCATATTGAATATGCACGGAAATAGCAAATGATGCTAATAGGTAGGTATGGTGGACACTTTGGCAATATTTGGTTTTAGGGAGTTGGAAACATGAGTAAAACATACTCAGTGAAAGTGAAGGCTAGCAAAAGTAAGGGAGCGACACATGAGAGAGCAATAGCTGTCATAATCATGCTTGCAACAAAACAGGAATAATCATGGCATGAAAGTGATTCAAGACCCTCAAGGCAAAATAATTCATTGAGGCTTAACTGATTGTTTCAGTCATATGCATGCGTGAGCATGTGCCAAGTCAATTCAGATGAAGCATTCTGAGGAGGATACCACCGTGTCATACCAAGTTATGAATAGAGTAATGCAAGCAAACATTCATATGCCATGCTACAAACTATTAGCAAGCTGGGACTAATCATATGAAAGCAAGAACTAATAAGCATCCAAAGATAACATACACCCTACATGAACAGGCTGAGCACGCCCACAATGATGAGTATATGTACAAAAATGAAAACAAATAGAGTTCTTTACCAGCCTCTTACCACACCTCAAGTTGTCATTAATCCTCATTATTGCCCTTCACTTGTGTGGCTTGAATAATAATATGAAACCAAATCCCACTGAGGACTGCTGAACCCTGCAACAAAACTCACAAAACCAAAGAGGAACAACAAATATTTTTGGTGTTTTCAATTTTTTTAAAATAAGAACCAAAAAGGACGAACAAGCAAAGAAAAATCTTTTTGGGTTTTTCGAATAGTTCAAACAAAGCAAAAGGGAAAAACAAACCAAGGCAAAAATAAAAAGTAGCAAACCCAAGAGAAACAACGGAAATATTTTTGGTCTTTTTGTGTTTTAGAAAGCAAAAGCAAAGAAAGAACGAGAACTGAAAAGAGAATCGAAACATGAATATACAAAGTACCGACGCAAAATGATATGGATATGAGTGCGACGTCGGCGTACCTCCCCCCAAGCTTAGGCTTTTGGCCTAAGTGGGTATCAATCCCAAGCTGGCTGATGACCCACAAGTATAGGGGGTGTATCGCAGTATTTTCGATGGAAGTGAAACCCAATTTATTGATTCGACACAAGGGGAGCCAAAGAATACTTATCAGCCTTAACAACTGAGTTGTCAATTCAGCTGCACCTGGAAACAATCTTGCTCACATCAGTTTATCAGTAGCAACAGTTTTGTAGTAGGAATAGTAAAGTAACAGTAGTAGCAAAGCAAAGACAGTAGTAACAAAAGCAGTAAACAGTGGGATTCGAGCGCGGTAGGCATAGGGATGGATGGACGGGCGTTGCATGGACAAGACAATTCACATAGCAATCAGAACATAGGGCAATTGCAGATAAATAAGATAAAGCACCCAAGTACTAGATAATCCTAGGCATGTGTTCCATATCTAGTCATACGTGCTCGCAATGAGAACTTGCACAACATCTTTTGTCCTGCCAGCCCGTTTGCAGCGGGGCCTCTAGGGAACTACTGGCAATTAAGGTGCTCCTTTTAATAGAGCACCGGAGCAAAGCATTAACACTCTGTGAACACATGTGATCCTCACATCAAAGCCTTTCCCTTCCGGCTACCCCGATTTCTGTCACTTCGGGACCATAGGTTCCGGACAACGACGTGTGTATATAACTTGTAGATAAGACCCAAAACAATACTATCATGATGAATCAATAATAAGTTCAGATCTGAAATCATGGCACTCGGGCCCTAGTGACAAGCATTAAGCACAGTAAGTCGCAACAAAGTCATAAAGCACTAATAAAAGATACTAGGCACTATGCCCTAACAATCTGATGCCATTACATGAACGATCTCATCCAATCCCTACCATCCCCATAGCCTATAGCGGGGGATTACTCACTCATAGATGGAGGAAACATGGATGGTCGATGGAGATGATGGTGGAGATCAATGGAGATGGCTCCAGGGGCACTTCCTCGTCCTGGCAGGGTGCCGGAACAGAGACTTTCTGTCCCCCGAATCTCCCCTTCGGTGGTGGCGGTGCAGCGGAACTTTTCATGGAAAAACGTCGAACCCCCCGAAGTTTTTAGGTCAGAAGGCTTCTTATAGGCGAAGAGAGAGGTCGAGGGGGTACCTGGGGGGCCCACACCACCCCCTGGCGCGGCCTAGCCCGCGCCACCAGGTGGTGTGGCCACCCCTGGGCTCCTCTCCGTCTCGTATTCTAGCTCCTAGAGTCTTCGGGTGAAATAGGATTTTTGGCATATTTTCTGGGATTTTTCCTGATAGTTGATTTTCTGCACAAAAAGTAGACACCAAGGCAATTCTGCTAAAAACAACGTTAGTTCGCATTAGTTACATCCAAATCACACAAGTATAGAGGAGAAACAATAGCAAAAGTGTTCAGGAAAGTAGATACGTTTTGGACGTATCAACTCCCCCCAAGCTTACCTTATTGCTTGTCCTCAAGCAATTCAGTTGAAAACTGAGTGCGATAAAAGAACTTTCACGAACACATTTGCTTCATATGATGTAAATAATCTCAGCAATGTGATCAACTACTTAGACAATTCATAATAAAGAGTATGCAACTGAGTCTACTTAATAGTCATTGCAAGCTATGAAGAGATTCCAACTCAAGAATAATAAGTAGCACGAAGCACAAACATAAGCAACATTACAATGCTCATAGAAATGTATGATAGAGTGGTATCTCGCTTGCCTTGGATTATGAATGTCAAGGCACCTCGGAAGTTCAAGTGATGACTAGAAGTAAAGATATCAAAGATACAAGCATCAAAGTCATAACACAAATAATCAAGTAATGGAACAAACACAAAAAATGACAACTAAAGCTCTCAAGAAGGTGCTCAAAGAATATGTGGAGACTCAACAAGTAGAAGAAAAAAAAGGTTTTGAATAATTTTGAAAGGCTTCCAAATGCTGAAAGTATGGTACTCGTTAGCTTTGAGCTCTCATTGCCCCTATCATAAGCATCTTTAATGTGGTTAAGGTGAAAGTGACACAACTAAGAGGATATGCTTGACAAGTTATAAATTGAAGTCTCATGCCCCTTACTTACGAAGACCGATCCTCATGCTACTCAACTTCAGTCACAAGTAAGCTCTTGTCATTGTAAGTATATACGTATCATAGAGAACCGCCAACGGGGTACCCCTTGCACATGACACGGGAGCTATCCCATAATCAAAATACAAGGCAAGCAGGCAATGAGCATCTCAACGATCTTTTTATTTACTATGTGCATAGATTTTTATTGAGGATGCTTCATAGAATGCTCATTATGGTTATGCTGCAAGTTTCCACCATGATTAGGCATGGCTTAGGCTAGCAGCCCAGGCGTTTCTCTAACATACATACAAACTCCATGATCTTATAAGTTCCACTTTTATTTCACACCGCCGGGATCCATAAGCAAAAGAACATGATACCAACTAAGTACAAAGTACCTATGAAGCGCTGAAAGCGGTCCCCATGATACATGGTTCTGCTAACTTCAACTCATAAAGCGCAAGCATATGCACAACAAAGAAGGACGCAATGGTTCATGTTTATTAAGTGCAGAAAATAAAGTGTGTCATCAAGGTCGTGAGAGCTTTACTAACTAACTTTCTCATAACAAGCAAACATTTTATTTGGAAGAAAACATGGCATATTGAATATGCACGGAAGTAGCAAGTGATGCTAATGGGTAGGTATGGTGGACACTTTGGAAATATTTGGTTTAGGGAGTTGGAAACATGAGTAAAACACTCAGTGGAAATGAAGGCTAGCAATAGTAATGGAGCGACAAACGAGAGAGCAATAGCTGTCATTATCATGCTTACAAAAAAACAAGACTACTCATGGCATGAAAATGATTCAAGATCCTCAAGGCAAAATAATTCGTCAAGGCTTAACTGATTATTACAGTCATGTGCATGCATGAGCATGTGCTAAATCAATCAAATGAAACATTCAGAGGAGGATACCACAGTGTCATACCAATTTATGAATAGAGTGATGCAAGCAAACATTCATGAGACATGCTACAAACTATTAGCGAGCTGGAGCTAATCACAAGAAAGCAAGAACTACTAAGTATCCAAAGAAAACATACACTCTACATGAACGGACTAAGCAAGCTCACAATGATGAGTATATGTACAAAAATGAAGACAAATAGAGTTCGTTACCAGACTCTTACCACGCCTCAAGTTGTCATTGATCCTCATTATTGCTCTTCACTTGTGTGGCTTTAATAATAATATGAAACCAATAATCCACTGAGAACTGCCGAACCCTATAGCCAACTCGCAAAAACCAAAGAAGAACGACAAATATTTTTGGTGTTTTCGATTTTTAAACAAGAACCAAAAGAGAAAAACAAGCAAAGCAAAATCTTTTTGGGTTTTTCAAATAGTTCAAACAAAGCAAAAAGGAAAAAGCAAACCAAAGCAAAAATAAGAAGCAAACCAAAGAGAAACAACAAAAATATTTTTGGTCTTTTTGTGTTTTTAGAAAGCAAAAGCAAAGAAAAAGAAAACTAGAAAGAGAACGAAAACATGAATATACAAAGAACCGACGCAACATGATATGGAGATGAGTGCGGTGTCGGCGTACCTCCCCCCAAGCTTAGGCTTTTTGCCTAAGTGGGTATCAATCCCAGGCTGGCCAAGATGAAGTGTCACCGGGGTACCACGAGGAGGTACCCTCGTCCTGGTGCGAGCCAGAGTACGTCCCTCCATAATGTGTGGAATAATCATAGGAGGGCAAATCCTTCTAGTGCTGCTCGTGGAAACCCAACAAGCGAAGCTGCTCGTCCACCTCCTCCTTGGAGCGCGACCATGGTCTCCTGTCAACACTGAACAAAGAAGGCTAGGGCAAAAGGACCTCCCTTTCATCCCGTCAGTGAAAAGCATCCTATATACTAGATTGTTCAAATCAGAGGTAGCAGTGACAAAGTGATGAGTTTTCATGGCAACAAGGTCGAGCCTCTATGGTGCTAGCATAAAATCATCGGGAGCCACTGAAAGATCTAATGCATTGACTACACGCGAGGCAATGATGCCCCCATAGATAGGCCCCCTAGCAGCTAGGCGGCGAGCAATAAGAGAGCCAAGATTGTACCGAGTATCATTGTTGAGCGCAGCAGCAAGGAAAGCTAAGTGATAGTTGGAGATATTACTAGTGTTCTACCTACCCAATACACTAGTGGCAAGGTAGTATGCAAAGTATCTAAGGGAAGGGAGTTGGATATTTCTTATCTTTCCGCGCTGCACCACGCGGTCATCATCATTGGTCACCCCTCGGTAAAGCTCCAACAAATCAGCGGGCCGCCCTTGAATTTTCTTCACGGTCCCTGTCATACGCACACCTACAATACTGCAAAATCTCTCCAAAGGCATGGTGAAGGGCATATCATAGATTTTAAATGAGACAGTAGAATGATAGGATGTGTTAGCAAATGAGAAACTCTCAACAAAAGTTTTGGTGAGCAGAGCGTATTGTGCACTCTCATCTTGCATATAAGAGGTCAAGCCAACCTTCTCAATCAGTAGCAAGAAATCATCAAGAATACCTGCAGCTTGCAAGAAAGTAAAACAAGGGAAAGAGGATGGGTGAGCATCTCCATCATCTCTTTCGCTGCCAATACGTGATGCAGTGAGGTCTTCATTATATGATGGCCTAGCTTGAGAGGCTGTTCTTGAGGGCCTTGACCTCCTAGGTGCATCACTCTCAAATATCTCTCCAAAAGTGTGGTTGTTCATGCTTGGTATTCTGAAATTTAAACACCTATTAAACAAGTGATTGCAAAGCAAATATAATGAAGAATTCTACTCACAGGGACTAGCAAGAGGCCTAAACATGCATCAAAACTATATCTCTAAGCATCAAACAAGCTTACAAGCCCTCAAAACCAGTCACCTACAGCAGCAAAATACTCAACATACAATCCACTAAACACAAATCTACTTGGACAAGGGGAGGAGTCACATACCAAGGAACAATTGCTCCAAATTTCAGCAAGAAAGATGGGCTGAGCAAAGAGATCAAAGAAATCGAGGGCAAGCATAGAGAGAACGCGATTTCGAGCTATGAACTGGAGCTTACTCGGGAGAGAGAAGAAAGTGGCAGGAGAGAGAGGTAGTGGGGGGCCAGGGGTGGCCCACACCAGGGCATGGCGCCACCCAGGTCTGGCCGCGCCACCATGAGGTGTGCCTGCCTGGTGGGCCCCCCTGGTACCTACCAGGTACTCCTCTGCCCCTTTTTTCACGTAAAAATTTAATATGAATTTTTTGGAATTTTTCGAGACACTTTATTTTTAGGCATTTTTCAGAAATGGAAGAATGACTTTTTTCTGATAGACAGATTTTTTTCTTTTTGGAAACATGATGCAAGGACAAAAACAAGGCTAGAACTACAGAAGTTCTAGCATGCAAGCAACTAAGAACACAAAGAAAACTAAACGAAAGCAAAAACTAAAATACAAAGGATAGAAATAAACGGGGATAATCATAATGAAAACATTGTTTTGTTCAATGGAATCCTTTCGTTAGCAAGGTTGATCAAGTCTTTCAACCAAAAAAATTGCATATGAGACAAAACTTTGTATTCCACTAATGATTATGTTACCTCAACCTTGATAGCAATGGTCCCAATCATAATAGTTTCAAAATTTTCTTTTGGTATGGGACAATATATTTCTCCAACTTGAATGCCTTCAACATGTTCAATTGAATTTAAACCATAAGTCCTTTCAATCTTCTTGGGGAAATAGAGAGTATGTTCCTTGTCATTAACATTGAAGGTCACCTTTCCTTGATTACAATTAATAACAGCTCCTGCAGTATTAAGAAAAGGTCTCCCAAGAATAATAGACATATTATCATCTTCAGGCATTTCAAGCACAACAAAATCAGTTAATATCAAGCAATTATAAGCCACCTGGACAGGTACATCCTCACATATACCCATAGGAATAGTGGTAGACTTATCAGCCATTTGCAAAGATATATCAATTGGTATCAAATTTTCAAGCTGAA
Source organism: Avena eriantha (assembly GCA_910589775.1). Taxonomy (NCBI): domain Eukaryota; kingdom Viridiplantae; phylum Streptophyta; class Magnoliopsida; order Poales; family Poaceae; genus Avena; species Avena eriantha. The sequence continues at coordinate 358,195,633 of OU342745.1, forward strand.
GCCTCTTATAGAGAGAGAAAGGCATAACACTAACTCCAGCTCCCAAATCACACAAAGCAGTTCTAACATAACTGTTCTTAATAGAGCAAGGGATAGTTGGAATCCCTGGGTCTCCAAGTTTCTTAGGAACCTTACCATTGAAGGAATAATTAGCAAGCAAAGTAGAGATTTCTTCATTAGGGGTCTTCCTTTTATTCGAGACAATGTCCTTCATATACTTTGAGTAAGGAGGCAATTTAATAGCATCAGTCAAAGGAATTTGCAAGAATAAAGGCTTCATCCACTCACAAAACTTATTATAGTGTTCATATTCCTTTGACTTGTGTTTCTTATCAGGGAAAGGCATAGGTTTTTGGACCCAAGGTTCTCTTTCACTACCATGTTTCTTAGCAATAAAATCTTCTTTGGTGTATTTAGTAGTCTTAGTGTGGTTTTTAGGTTCTTCTTCAACTTTTTCTTCATTAGGAACTTCATTTTCTTCATTACCACTTTCAGTTTCAGCATCAGAGATAGATATACTATTAGGGTCTATAGCAGGTTCAGAGGGTTCTACAACAGTTTTATGTTTCTTTTTTCCTTTTCTTACGAGTAGAACCACTATTTTCAGCTCGTTGAGAATCCGGCTCAATTCTTTTGGGATGCCCCTCAGGATATAGAGGATCCTGGGTAGCAGCACCACTTCTTGTTCTAATTTCATAAGCATGTTTTTCTTTAGCAGCATTAACTAGCAAGTCGTTTTGCACTTTAACGAGTTGATCTATTTGAGTTTGAACCATTTGAAAGTGTTTAACAATCATTTTAACATCATTAGAGGTTCTTTCCACAATATCTTTCAACTCAACAATAGCTCTAGTGTTTTCCATTAGATGATTTTGCACCCTTTTATTAAAGTTATCTTGCTTAACAATAAAGATATCAAATTCTTCTAAGCATTGATCAGGAGGTTTCAAGTAAGGGATATCACCTTCATCAAAGTGTTGGAGAGAGTGTACCTCAATAGTGGGTGAATAGGGAATAGGCTTACATAATTCTTCTATAGGAGGTAAATTCTTGACATCTGCAGCTTTAATTCCCTTCTCGTTAAGACATTTCTTAGCTTCGTTCATCACTTCATCATTTAATTCAATAACTCCCCTCTTCTTTGATGTTGAAATAGGCACCGGAATAGATGTTTCAGGTACAATTACTTCAGGAATAGCTTGTTTAGGAGGAGTCCAATCTTCATAATTCTTGCTTATTTTAGCCATTAATTCCTCAGCTTCCTTAAGAGTCCTATTCCTGAAAACACAATCAGCACAACTATCTAGGTATGTCCTAGATTCTTCGGTTAGTCCATTATAAAATATATCAAGTAGTTCATTCTTAGGTAATGGTCTTGCAGCCTGTGCATGAATCAAAGCACAAAACCTTGCCCAAGATTCGGGCAATGCCTCTTTTTCTCCCTGTTTAAAATCCAAAAGTTCCTGCAAAACAGCATGTCTAGCACTAGGAGGAAAATATTTCTGCAGGAAAGTATTAAACAAGCACTCAAGGCTATCAATAGATCCAAGAGGTAAATTACCAAACCAAGTTTTAGCTTCTCCTTTCAGTGAAAAAGGGAAAATCTTAGCAACAAAGTAAGTACGCATTTTAATATCATCAGAAAACAAGCCACTCATGGTAGAAAGTTCATTCATATGTGCTACCGCACTTTCATTCTTAGTCCCGCCAAAAGGTTCTTTCTCGACAATAGCTATGTAGGAAAGATCGAGAGAGAAATCATAATCTTCATCTATAATGTTTACAGGAGAAGCAGCAAACTTAGCAGCAGGAGATAATTTGGGTCTAATAGTACGCCTCTCAAGGAGATTCTTAGCAGCGCTCCTATCATGGGTGTTCCTACATTCTTCAATAAACTCATCAGTCATCTCAACATAATCTTCTTCAGCATCATAACTCTCACTAGACTCAGGTGAGCTAACAGGTGTAGCAGTGTGTTCATTAGGAGTTTCGGTATTTCCAACTATAGTTCTAGCAATCGTAGCATCTAGGAAAGGACCTAATGAACCACTCTTATCAAGCACAGTAGAAGCAGCATCATAAGCATCAGAAGTTTCAGATTCAACAGTAGTAGAAGTGTGTGTAGCATGTGTATGTGGTGGTGTAAGGAACTTACTCAGAACAGACGGTGAATCAAGAGTGGTAGAGGTGTTCAGAACCGTACCTCTTCTTGTAGTGGATGGTAAAATAGGAACCTTGCCATCACGAGACTTACCCATGATGGATGGAAAGCAGCGAACAATAGAGAATCCAAGTGAACTTGATAAATAAAGCTATGCTCCCCGACAACGGCGCCAGAAAATAGTCTTGATGACCCACAAGTATAGGGGGTGTATCGCAGTATTTTCGAGGGAAGTGAAACCCAATTTATTGATTCGACACAAGGGGAGCCAAAGAATACTTATCAGCCTTAACAAATGAGTTGTCAATTCAGCTGCACCTGGAAACAATCTTGCTCACAGCAGTTTATCAGTAGCAACAGTTTTGTAGTAGGAATAGTAAAGTAACAGTAGTAGCAAAGCAAAGCAGTAGTAACAAAAGCAGTAAACAATGGGATTCGAGTGCGGTAGGCATAGGGATGGATGGGCGGGCATTGCATGGACAAGAAAATTCACATAGCAATCAGAACATAGGGAAATTGCAGATAAATAAGATAAAGCACCCAAGTACTAGACAATCCTAGGCATGTGTTCCATATATAGTCATACATGCTCGCAATGAGAACTTGCACAACATCTTTTGTCCCGCCAGCCCGTTTGCAGCGGGGCCTCTAGGGAACTACTGGCAATTAAGGTGCTCCTTTTAATAGAGCACCGGAGCAAAGCATTAACACTCCGTGAACACATGTGATCCTCACATCAAAGCCTTTCCCTTCCGGCTACCCCGATTTCTGTCACTTCGGGACCATAGGTTCCGGACAACGACGTGTGTATACAACTTGTAGATAAGACCAGAAACAATACTATCATGATGAATCAATAATAAGTTCAGATCTGAAATCATGGCACTCGGGCCCTAGTGACAAGCATTAAGCACAACAAAGTTGCAACAAAGTCATAAAGCACTAATAGAGATACTAGGCACTATGCCCTAACAATCTAATGCCATTACATGAACGATCTCATCCAATCCCTACCATACCCATAGCCTACAGCGGGGGATTACTCACTCATAGATGGAAGAAACATGGATGGTCGATGGAGATGATGGTGGAGATCGATGGAGATGGCTCCGGGGGCACTTCCCCGTCCCGGCAGGGTGCCGGAACAGAGACTTTCTGTCCCCCGAATCTCCCCTTCCGTGGCGGCGGCGCAACGGAACTTTTCGTGGAAAAACGTCGAACCCCCCGAAGTTTTTAGGTCAGAAGGCTTCTTATAGGCGAAGAGAGAGGTCGAGGGGGTGCCTGGGGGCCCACACCACCCCCTGGCGCGGCCTGGCCTAGCCCGCGCCACGAGGTGGTGTGGCCACCCCAGGGCTCCTCTCCGTCTCGTATTCTGGCTCCTGGAGTCTTCGGGCGAAATAGGATTTTTGGCATATTTTCCGAGATTTTGCCTGATAGTTGATTTTCTGCACAAAAAGTAGACACCAAGGCAATTCTGCTGAAAACAGCGTTAGTTCGCATTAGTTGCATCCAAATCACACAAGTATAGAGGAGAAACAACAACAAAAGTGTTCAGGAAAGTAGATACGTTTTGGACGTATCACTGGCCAGGATGAAGTGTCATCCTGGTATGACGAGGAGGTACCCTCGTCCTTGTGCGAGCTCGAGTACGTCCCTCCATAGTGTGCAGAGTAATCGTAGGAGGGCACATCCTCCTGGTGCTGCCCGTGGAAACCCAGCAAGCGGAGCTGCTCGTCCACCTCCTCCTTGGAGCGCGACCATGGTCTCTTGTGAACACTAAACAAAGTAGACTGCGGCAAAGGGATCTCCCTCTCATCCCCGTCAGTAAACGTCATCCTATATACTAGACTGTCCAAATCAGAATCAATAGTGACAAAGTGATGTGTTTTCATAGCAGCAAGGTCAAGCCTTTGTGGTGCCAATATAGTATCATTGGGGTCTACTGAAAGCCCTAATGCATTGACCATACGTGAGGCAATGATGCCCCCATAGATAGGCCCCCTAGCAGCTAGGCAGTGAGCAATAAGAAAGCCAAGGTTGTACCGAGTGTCTTTGTTAAGCGCAACAGCAAGGAAAGGCTAAATGATAGTTGGAGATATTACTCGTATTCTCCCTACCAAGAAAGCTAGTAGAAAGATAATATGCAAAGTATCTAAGAGCATGGAGTTGGATGTTTCTTATCTTTCCGCGCTGAGCCATGCGGTCATCATCATCGGTCACCCTTCGGTAAAGTTCCAGCAAACCAGCAGGTCGCCCTTGAATTTTCTTCATGGTCCCTATCATGCTTACACCTACAACACTGTAAAATCTTTCCAATGACATGGTAAAGGGAAGATTATAAATTTAAAAAAAAAGTTAACTGATAGGGCGTGTTAGTAAACACAAAGCTCTCAACAAAAGTTTTGGTGAGCATAGCATATTGCTCACTCTCATCTTGCATATATGAGGTCAAACCAACCCTCTAAACCAGTAGCAAGAAATTATCCAGAATCCCTGCAGCTTGTAAGAAAGTAAAACAAGGAAAAGTAGATGGGTGAACATCCCCATCATCCCCTTCATTACCAATACGAGTTGAGATCACGGCACTCGGGCCCTAGTGACAAGCATTAAGCATAATAAGTCGCAACAAAGTCATAAAACACTAATAAAAGATACTAGGCACCATGCCCTAACAATCTAATGCCATTACATGAACGATCTCATCCAATCCCTACCATGCCCATAGCCTACATCATTACTCACTCATAGATGGGGGAAACATGGATGGTCGATGGAGAAGCGATGGTGATGATGATGACGATGATCTCCTCCAAGTCCTCGTCCCGGCAGGGTGCCAGAACGGAGTTTCTGGTGCTGTTTCGTGGAATCTGGTGGTGGCGGTGGAGCAGAACTCCTTCTGGAAAAACGTTGAACCCCTAGAGTTTTTAGGTCAGAAGGCATCTTATAGGCGAAGAGGGAGACCGAGGGGGTGTCTGGGGCGGCTAGACCACCCCTTGGCGCGGCCAGGCCTAGCCCGTGCGGCCAGGTGGTGTGGCTGGGCCCCAGCCCCACTCCGTCTCGTATTCTGGCTCCTGGTGTCCCTTGGTGAAAAACTGACTTTGGCTTTTGTCCCATCGAATTCCGAGAATATTCATTTTCTGACTTTCCTGGAACCAAAAACAGCAGAAAATAGGCAGCTGGCACTGTGGCTCTTGTTAATAGGTTAGTCCAAGAAATCATATGAAAAGTACTCCAAAGTGTGGACAAAACGTAAGAAAGTAGATAAAACGAAGCATGGAACATCAAAAATTATGGATATGTTTGCAACGTATCAATGCGTTTCAGAATGGTGGACGAGCTGTGGCCTTTCGTGGGTGATGTCAACCATCGTTCGGTGATGCTATACCTTAGGACACATTTAGTGGAGCAGACACGCATTTGGGAGCATGAGCTGATGGGAGACTTCCTCTCCATTAAGATGGAGGAGAACTCGTCGCTGGACCACCACTTGGAGCGCATGCATGATGTGTACATGAGGCCTGCATACTTCCTGGATAGCTGGATGTTGGGCTCTTTTGCAAACGCCGTTGTGCTGCGGTCGCTGCCACCAAGCTACCAAGCACAAGTCAGGACTTGCGTTATGAGAGGCGACATGGAATCAATGGAGTTCCACCGGGTCAACACATCTCAGGAATGTGTTGGTTGAACCAAATATCACTGAGGTCATCAATGACAAAGGTGTATATTTGATATACAGTTTTATAAATGTTATAATCTTGCAAACACATTTGCAGTGTTAAGTATATTTGATACTTGTTCTGTTTTGTTGAAAATAGGTCCTTCTGCATGAGAGGTGCTTGCTGGAGAGGAGGTGACGTTGCGTGTTGATGGCGAGCATGATGATGATGGCCGATGAAACTCTCCCTCGACATTTATCATTTAGTTTGTGTTTAGGATGATTATTGTAATCAAGAGATTGTGAACTTTTTTTTAGTTTGTCTCACACTTTGTGAGACGGTTATTCATATGAGTTTGTAACAAACAGTTGTTCCACTTTTATGAATGATTTCTATTTGTGTTCATATCTTGTTTGATTACTTGTGAATTATCCTTGTTGTTTGAAACTAATTGATAATGCATGAACGTTTGTAAAATATTAAAATGCCTTAAAATACCCAACTTAAATGATATTCATTTTGAATGAAAACCATTGTTTAAATTCAAAAGTTATGTGATAATATGTGAAAGACATTCGATTTCTTGTCACATATAAATCATGCCTAAGTTCGGCAAAATAACTTGAACACCGTGTATTACTTTAATACAAAATGTTTAATGAATTGTTAAAAAGTAAATACATATTCAATGTATTGTGTTTAACGAAAATGGTGATTATCATTATATGATTGTTTAAATGTGTAAAGTAGTTTACCAAAGGAAACATGAATATGAAACTATTTGATTTGATCAAAGTGTTTCATCAATAAAAGGGTATAAATATAAAAGAGAATATAATTACTATGATTTGATCAATAGTAATGAAATTAAACTTTATAAGAATGGCATAAAAGAAATTGTGGAATGCAAAGCGTTTTGAAACGTTAAAATGCAAAGCATCACAATGTGATATTAGATATCAAAGGGGTTGAATAGATGGCACCAAACAAATCATTGTAGTGTAGATATAGAGACCATTAGTTAGAAATAGTTAGCACTCAATTAGAATGTAGTGAACCATTTCAAATCGTGAAACTTTTGGGGTTATTCGGTATAACCAAACAATAGCGAATAAGTCCTTGTAGAGTATTCATTGGAAACTTTGAATACGAAATCCATAGCTGAACCAAAAGAGAAGAAAAACTTCTATTGCTTGGATTTTTGTACATTATTGAGAAAGCTCACTTTTAGTGATATTTCTTAATTATGGGGCAAATGTAAAATAGTGTAAAACATGATGAGGATTCAAAACCCTGCATCAGAGTGTTGAGAAGCGCAACGGACAATGTTCCTGAACGATTCCCTTCACAAAAGGAAAGAATCAATGATATTGATCATTGTGTTTTCCTCCACTAGTGTTTTCACTACATTAAGTAGGATTCAAAATGAAATCCATATCTAGTATGGCAACATTTGTGAATTGTTTGTCATGTTTCTTGAAATATGACATACCTACGAACTATAAAGGAAATAATGGTAAACTAGAATTATGAGAAATCCTAAAAGCAAAATTCCCTTGAGATTAGAAAACAATTCGTTGCTGAATCTCACAAGTAAAAGGAGTTGCTTGAATTTTCCCAAATGACTGCAAAGCCATAGTGGAAAAGGGGGGTGAATGACAAAAGCACAATTTGTCAGGTATTAGACAAATTCAAATGAATTTGATTCAAATGTGCTAAATGCCTAGTGGATTTAAAACTAGTAATAGTACTAGTATCTCATAGTAAATCTCCAAATTTGATACTTGATCAAAGGATTTTGAAGTTATTCAAAATAGTGAGTGGATATACAATTTGCATGAAATTGAGTGGGAGCTATGAAAGTCTTCCTAAAACAATATGTGATTGACATATTTTTGAGTGGGAGCTTATAGGAGCAATTATTAAGTATGTTAAGAATGAAAGCACAAATACTTATAAATAATGATTTATAAGATGTAGAAGTTGATAATAGGTGTATTATGATATTATGTAGTATTCCTTAAGGGATTCTGAAAAGGGTTTTCATAATAGAAGTCAATTAAGGAACTGGTCCTTAATAACTCAAGTTAGGAATAGTATTAAATTTAACATCAATGGTTGAAAGAAAGAAAAGGATGATCATCATCCACTATGTTGAGACATATGTTCTATCTTAGAAAACCATGATGATAACTTAACATAATATATGATCCAATAAGGAACATTTAAAAGTGATTAAGTTTGAATCATGGAACGTTGAGCTAAAGTTTGTCCGCAGTGTCTAATAGAGAACTGTAGACATATTTTCCAGATCCATAAAGGATGGTATATCTTAAAACATAAAGGGTTATGTCATAAGGGAATATGTTGGAAACTCCCGTAATACCGATTAGAGTCAAGTAGGAAGCGAGGTGAACAAAACATCGAAAGTTGCACAAGGTGCACTCGTGTTTCGATGATTACATTTATAATAATAGATAAGGGTACCATCTAAAGTGTTGAATAATGTTATGGCGGGGCTAGTTCTCTTTTAACGTAGAATGATGTGTCCCAGGGCACAATGCCCATGAGAAAGCCCTCGAGGTTGATCTAACATCACTGTAGGCTCCTAGAATCAGGCCTCGTTCTGCTGCCACAGCGACGATGCATACACATAGATGCTATCATGTGATGATAAAGTATTAATGTCAATCAAGGTGACATTAGTAAGTTGCAAAGGATTTGGGACTGTAAAGTACAGACCCAAGACTCAACCTCTTCCATGAGCAAGCATGTTCAGGGTACCGGATATATGGTGCCAATGATTGAGAACAAATGCAGCTAGTGTATTTGTACTCTAGTGCAAGTGGGAGACTATTGGAAATGTGCCCTAGAGTCAAATATTAGTAAGGACTATTATCATATTTCATATAGTCTATGATTAAGTTTTATATCATGCTATAACTGTATTGAGTGGAAACATCAATACACATGTGATATACAAACAACCAGGGGTTCCCAGTGAAACTCTAGTCACTGGTTCATTGGTCAACAAATGATCATGTTTCCTGATCATGTGGCATTTCTGCCAGTTGGAAATGAGGTCATCGATGATGAACCAATACCCAACCTAAACATCGTGACCCGATCATGTCACGAAGTTCAAGTTATGATGATTAGAAATGGATCCTCGTAGACTATTCCTTAGACCGTGAGGCTATATCAATCACTGTCTCCCGAGAGTGCTTAGATAGCATCAAACGCCATCTGGTAATATGGTGGTTATAAAGGTGTGTTCAGGTACTCAGAGGAAACCGTAGAGGCAATATATGTCAAGAGAAGGATTTGTCCGTCCATGTGACGGGAAGATACTCAAGGGCCCACTCGAAGAAGTTATATCCAATAGCTGCGCAACGTGGGATTTGATCACGGGGATATCACTTGTCGGAACGATTCAAATAGAATTATTCAGTAACGAGATTGAACACGACATGGTGATGTCATTGATAAGATCTCGGGCAATGCAAGTATCGAGTGACAAAGGGAATAAGACATGACTGTCCCAGTTCAAACAATGAAAGATCTTCGTGGAACGCACAGGGGTCACATGGCCATCTAGGTCCCTTTGTCGATAATTGGTGCGGGAGTGTCCCGACCATGTCTGGAGTGTTCCTGAACTGTGGGGTATCACGCTTAAGGGCTTGATGATGCTTAGAGAGTGTTTATAGGATCGGTGGAATCGCCGAAGATTTGTAGAGAGAAAACCAAAAGGGTTTTGGTAAGTCCGGAGGTTGTCCGGAGTGGAGGTGGAAGGTTTTCCATAGCCACGGAGGTTGAATAATATGTGAATGAATGTTAAATATTGATTTAATCATTTATTCATAATTATTTAATAAAGAGAAAATCAATTAAAGGTCAAAAAGGCTTAATGGGCCAATTTCCGGAGGGAGAGGGCCCATTAGGGAAAGGAGAGAGGGAGAAGGGCAAGGGGGCTGGCCGGCTGGGCCTAGCCCCCCACGCGGGGCCCACTAGGGGCTGGCCGGCAGCCTCCCTGATGTCTACGCACTTCTATTCTTGTAGACAGTTGTTGGGCCTCCAAGTGCAGAGGTTTGTAGAACAACAGCAAGTTTTCCCTTAAGTGGATCACCCAAGGTTTATCGAACTCAGGGAGGAAGTGGTCAAAGGTATTCCCTCTCAAGCAACCCTGCAATCAAGATACAAGAAGTCTCTTGTGTCCCCAACACATCCAATACACTTGTCAGGTGTATAGGTGAACTAGTTCGGCGAAGAGATAGTGAAATACAAGTGGTATGGATAATTATAAGTGGTAACGGTGATAGAAAATAGCTTAATGGCGTGGAAGAGACTAAAGGCAAACTGAATAAAGATAGAAGCAAGGAATCATGTAACAGATCTAGTAGCAAATGGTGTTTCAATGCGTAGAAACAAGGCCTAGGGATCATACTTTCACTAGTGAACACTCTCATATAAATATATTATCTTCATGATACTACTCTTAACTACTCTCCGGTTGGACAGTCTAATCCATGGTAGGGCTATAACAACACACCTCAAACTAAGCCTTTCCCATCTAGAAAACCCCACACTGTCACCTTGAGCACTAGATGGTTCCAACAAACACCACAATTTCATAAAGACATCCAACTCCAAATATAACTTATAACAAGTATTTGTAATCTCTAGCCTAAGTGCCACCATGGTGTGCATGCTGTCACTTTCACACAATGGTTAGAGCAGAGATCCATTAAGCACTTGAGTAGCAAGGTAGATCTATAGATTACAAGCTCATGATCTCAATAAGATCATGCATAGAGAGAGATAAACACATAGCTACTGGTAGAACCCTTAGCCTCGAGAGAAGAACTACTCCCTCCTCATCATGGGGATCAGCAGTGTTGATGGAGATGGTGGTGGAGATCGATGGAAATGGCTCCGGGGGCACTTCCCCGTCCCGGCAGGGTGCCGGAATAGAGACTTTCTATCCCCCGAATCTCCTTTTCGGTGGCGGCGGCGCTACGTAACTTTTCGTGGCTAGAGGTTTGATGATTTAGGTTTTATGCATCGGGAGGCTCTTATAGGCGAGAGGGGAGACTGAGGGGGTGCCGGAGGGGCCCACACCACCGCCTGGCGCGGCCTGGCCTGGCCCGCGCCACCAGGTGGTGTGGCCACCCTCTGGCCCTTCTGCGTCTCGTATTCTGGCTCCAAGTGTCCCCCGGTAAAATAATAACTTTGGCTTTTGTCCCGTCCGATTCCGAGAATATTCATTTTCTGACTTTCTGGAACCAAAAACAGCAGAAAACAGGCAGCTGGCACTATGGCTCTTGTTAATAGGTTAGTCCAAGAAATCATATGAAAAGTACTCCAAAGTGTGGACAAAACATAAGAAAGTAGATAAAACCAAGCATGGAACATCAAAAATTATAGATACATTTGCAATGTATCAACATCCCCAAGATTAACTCCTGCTCGTCCTCGAGTAGGTAAGTGATAAAAAGAAAGAATAATTTTTGAGGTGACAAGCACCATCATAGACTTGAGCAAAGTATTTGTAAAACATTCAAAGCTGGGATCGTAGTACTTCAACGTAGCATGAAAGATATAGTTCTAACTATAAGACATAGCATCTATGTTGTAACATGAAAAGGCACAAACAAAAGACATGAATAACAATGCTTTGCAAGACGTTTGTTTGTTTCATATAAATAAAACATAGCATAGTGGCATTCAGCTTGTCCCTCACAAAGTAGCAAATATAAATGCATAGGACACCTTCAAAGTTCATAAGAGTGACTAGATACAAATAGTTTAAAACAAGCAATATCAAGTTATACATCAATCAACTAGGCTTGGGACAATGCACATAGAACTAAGAATGACAACTATGCTCTCAAAGTAAGTGCATAAAGATAGAAGGTGGAGACTCAATATAATGGTGGAAGAAAGGCCTTCGTAGAAGGAAGAAGAGATTCAAGTTTCATAAAGAGCTTCCAAAAATTATGGTACTTATAGCTTTCAGCTCTCATTGCCCCTATCATAAGCATCTTGAAGTGATTAAGGTTAAAGTGAACAAACTATGGTGTACATGCTTTATGAAGTATAAGTTAGAAATCTCATGTCCCTTGAATACGAGGGCCGCTCCTCATGCTACTCATGTTTAGTCACCGGTAAGTTCTTGTCATTGTAAGTACATGTGTATCATAAAGAACCGCCAACGAGGTACCCCTTACCCGATGATACGGAAGAATCCCCATATCAAAATGACAAGGCAAGCAGACAACGAGCATCTCATCAATCTTCTTATTTACCATGGGAATATGGTGCTTTTTTCTCTATTTCCTCTTTTCATAATCTTTTTTTCTTTTTCTCTTTTTTTCTCAATAGGACTCTTTTTTTATAAGAAGAATGCTTCATAGATAGCTCATTATGGTTACACTGCAGGTTTCCACCATGTCAGCATGGATTAGACGAGCGGCCTAGGCGTTTCTCTAACACATATACATAACTCCATGGACTTACAAGCTCCCCTTCCATTTCACACCAACGACATCCATAGACAAAAGAGCATGATATCAACTAGGTACAAAGTACAAGTGCAATGTTGAAAGCGTTCCCCATGACAGCATGGTTCTGCTAATCCCCAACAAATAAGTGCAAGCATATACAACATAGACGACATAATGGTTCAAGTTTATTAAGGGCAGGAAAAGTGAAGTGTGCCATCAAGTTCGTGAGAGCTTTAATCACTAGTTTCTCATAACAAGTTTAATTCAGAAGGTAGATAAAAACATGAATATACTTGGAATAGCATATGCTAATAGGTAGGTATGGTGGACTCTTTGGAATAACTTGGTTTTAGGAGTTGGATGCATGAGTAGAACTCATACTTGGTTGCGGAGGCTAGCAAAAGACTGGGAGCGACCAACTAAGAGAGCAATAATGGCCATAATCATGCAGAGCGACAAAACATCATTAATCAAAGCATAAAGTGATACTACAAGTTGAAAACTAAAGGATCACAAAGGCTATGGTTACTTGGGATAGTCATAACATGGTGTGAGCATGCACCAAGTCAACCCAAATAAAGCATCAAAGGAGAATACCACAATACTATGCTTTAATATGCTAAAATAACACATGATTCATCCAAGGCACATTAAGCAAGCTCAATTGTTTATAACAAGTAATGCTACAACAAAGAATACTAAGCATAAAGCCAAAACAATATCAAGCAAGGCATGACAAAGCATAGGCCACCGTCAAAAACAAGCTCTCTTTACCACTTAAGCATGAACTTTCCTACTCTTTTTCCAATCCAAACCAAACTATTTGAAAACCAATGCATGAAAGAGGGGTCCAACCAATTTATTCAGCAAAATAAGAAAACAAAACGAAAAACCAAAACAAAAACGAAAAAGAAGACGATCCAACAACAACACAACTGTGCATGAAACAATAAAAATGAAGTGTTTGGAAGAAACCTGGGATTTTTATTGGTGAAGAAGGAGATGCCTTGGGCATCCCCAAGCTTTGACGCTTGTACTTCTTGGATATTTCTTGGGGTGACATGCGTGGCATCCCCAAGCTTGAGCTTTAGTCCATCCTTCATCTCATTACTCATTCCTTCCATACACCTGAAATTTTTCCTTCATACAAAACTTCACAAATCTATATTAGCAACATTAGTGCACTCAAGATAATAAGTCTTTGGGTTTAGTTTCAACACCAATAAAACTTCCATTAAAACACTAGCTACTGTAGAACTTCCCTCAAAAAGCTCAATTCGCCAAAAGCACTCAAAAAGGAACCAATAAGAAGCAAATGCAGAAAATGGCAGAAATCTGTCAAAACAGACCAGCAGGTAAAGACAAATTGTTTCGAAGACCTTCTGTTGCTCAAATCAAAAAGTGTTGAACTAACGAAAGTTAGATAACAACCTGGGGAACAAGCAAATATTCACGCCTCAAAAAGACGTACACAGATTTTACACAATTTTTTACGGTGAAGCATAGAAATCTGTTTCGGGACAACAACTTTCTCAATCATTACTTCTCTCTCATTAGAGGTTACTCTTGGCACAAAAAGAAAATAAAAAGGATAAGGAGTAGTTATTACAGAGGTAATAACTTCCAAGACTCAACTAAAACTTTTGGGTTATCTCCCAATAAGTACTTTTGTTTAACGCCTTTAAGTTAGGCATGATAGACATAAGTAATATGAATTGAAGTAAAAGAGAGCATCAATAAGAAAATTCAAAACACATTTAAGTCTAACCCACTTCCTATGCATAGGAATCTTGTAAAGAAACAAGTCATAAAGCACAAAGCAATAAGCATATTAAAGCAAAACAAGTGCAACTTCAAGACTTTCAACATAAAGAGGGGAAACTTAATATTTTTGAGATGCATAAAACCATGTTTCTCTCTCTCATAATAACTTTCAGTAGCATCATGAATAAAATTAACAATATAACAATCATATGAAACATTCTTATCATGAGCCACATGCTTAAAAGTATTAATACTCTCCACATAAGCATATACATTCTTATTAATCGTAGTGGGAGAAAATTCAACAAAATAGCTATCATTATTATTCTCATCACCATAATCATAAAATATAGGAGGCATATTGTAGTCATAATTAATTGCCTCCTCAATAGTAGGTGGGCTGAAATATCATATTCATCATTGTAATCATCATATATTGGAGGATTGGTATCATCATAAGCAATATAATAGCTATCTTCCAAAGCTGGGGAACTAAAAAGATCATTTTCATAAAAACTAGCTTCCCCAAGTTTAGACTTTTCCATAGCATTAGCAATAATGGTGTCCAAAGAGTTCATACTAACGACATTGCTATTAGCATGCAAATAAAGTTCCATAGGTTTTTTAATTTTCTCTTCAAACACTTCATGTCCTAACTCAAGATAAATACTATAAAGCTCTCTATTTTTTTTGTTTTCCATTAAGCCTAACTAGTGAAAACAAGAAACAAAAAGACAAAATTGCAGTATCTAAAGGAAATAACTTCGAGCACTCACACCGGAGGATGTGAGTACCTTTTACCTTACCTCCCCGGCAACAGCGCCAGAAAATAGGCGTTTGCTATGGGAGGTTCTTCTTCTTTAATCCTCCGGTGTGAATACCTTTTACCTTACCTCCCCGGCAACGGCGCTAGAAAATAGCTTGATGTCTATGCACTTCTATTCTTGTAGACAGTTGTTGGGCCTCCAAGTGCAGAGGTTTGTAGAATAGCAGCAAGTTTTCCCTTAAGTGGATCACCCAAGGTTTATCGAACTCAGGGAGGAAGTGGTCAAAGGTATTCCCTCTCAAGCAACCCTGCAATCAAGATACAAGAAGTCTCTTGTGTCCCCAACACACCCAATATACTTGTCAGGTGTATAGGTGCACTAGTTCGGCGAAGAGATAGAGAAATACAAGTGGTATGGATAATTGTAAGTGGTAACGGTGATAGAAAATAGCTTAATGGCGTGGAAGAGACTAAAGGCAAACTGAAATAAAGATAGAAGCAAGCAAACATGTAACCGATCTATTAGCAAACGGCGTTTCAATGCGTAGAAACAAGGCCTAGGGATCATACTTTCACTAGAGAACACTCTCATATAAATATATTATCTTCATGATACTACTCTCCGGTTGGATACTCTAATCCATGGTAGGGCTATAATAGCACACCTCAAAGTTAGCCTTTCCCATCTAGAAAACCGCACACTGTCACCTTGAGCACTAGATGGTTCCAACAAACACCACAATTTCATAAAGACATCCAACTCCAAATATAACTTATAACAAGTATTTGTAATCTCTAGCCTAAGTGCCACCATGGTGTGCATGCTGTCACTTTCACACAATGGGGAGAGCAGAGATCTATTAAGCACTTGAGTAGCAAGGTAGATCTATAGATTACAAGCTCATGATCTCAATAAGATCATGCATAGAGAGAGATATGAACACATAGCTACTGGTAGAACCCTTAGCCTCGAGAGAAGAACTACTCCCTCCTCATCATGGGGATCAACAGTGGTGATGGAGATGGTGGTGGAGATCGATGGAGATGGCTCTAGGGGCACTTCCCTATCCTGGCAGGGTGCCGGAACAGAGACTTTCTGTCCCCCGAATCTCCTTTTCGGTGGCGGCGCCGCTGCGGAACTTTTCGTGGTTGGAGGCTTGATGATGTAGGGTTTATGCATCAGGAGGCTCTTATAGGCGAGAGGGGAGACCGAGGGGGTGCCGGAGGGGCCCACACCACCCCTTGGTGCGGCCTGGCCTGGCCCGCGCCACCAGGTGGTGTGGCCACCCTCTGGCCCTTCTCCGTCTCGTATTCTGGCTCCAAGTGTCCCCCGGTAAAATAATAACTTTGGCTTTTGTCCCGTCCGATTCCGAGAATATTCATTTTGTGACTTTCTGGAACCAAAAACAACAGAAAATAGGCAGCTGGCACTGTGGCTCTTGTTAATAGGTAGTCCAATAAATCATATGAAAAGTACTCCAAAGTGTGGACAAAACATAAGAAAGTAGATAAAACCAAGCATGGAACATCAAAAATTATAGATACATTTGCAATGTATCACTCCCCACCCCCTCCTCTCCTTTAGTCCCACCCCGGGACTTTGAGTGAGGGTGTTGTAACTACCTCGGTGAATTACGCTCTTAGTTACATGCCTGGATGAGCGAAAGTGGTTAAAATAGTACGGTGGGGCCCAGGGGCCACTCACAGGTAGACCTTTCGGCCGTCCTAACCACTTTCAGAACATCGGGACAAGAACGAGCGGCGTAATCGGCAGGCGAAGGGATCAACTACATACACAAGTGAGTATGTATGCAAGACACCATACAACTGTTCACAGAGCCATTCAATCTAAAAGAAATAGAAATATTGCAACGCCATACGGCAAGATCCAAATATCCTAGATAGAGCTAATAGTTTAGGATAGCTCCTCATACATCAAACATCAGAGTATCAGGCGGAAGCGGAAGCAAGATCCGAGTACGGATAAGAAGCAAATCGGCATAAGATGCCACATAAATAAACACATCCCGCCCATAGATCTCACAAATCCCCGTTCCCGGAATCTCTACACCGAGTGATCATTGCCACCATCATCCGTCTCCTCCACCCAGTATCCATCTTGCGAATACACCTGTTCATCTGAATCAAACAATTTATCGTGTGAGACCCTAGGGGTACTCAGCAAGTCTTTATGGCTCTAAAGGGGACATATACCTGGGGTGACGCAATTGCAGCAAAAGATAATAACTAACAAGTCTATAGATACTCGCTAACCATCCTCCTAACCAACGATAGACGAATGTCCGTTAATTAGTAAAAATAGTTATAACAGTATAATTAACACATCCATCCTCCTTCTCGCTTACCAATGAGAAAGCGGTCGAACAACCCATCCATTGGCAGTTTTATCAACCATTCCGTGAGTATTGCACTATTTACTAGTCAGGTACTTAGTCAAATTAAAAGCGGTACTTTAGTTATATTTGTCTATGATCGAGAAACTGTGCTCCAAGTCGTCCATAACCGCGGACACGGCTTTTAGAAAGATTTACCCTGCAGGGGTGCACAAATAGCAACACACACTCGATCAACCTCGGAAAAACCAACTCAAAACCCAACGAGGCATTCACGACAAAGCGATCACAGGATTCAGAAATATTTCAGGGGGCCACCCCAATAAGCTACCCGCAACAAAGTTGGCCGACTCCGAGACGGACCCAGGGTTTGCGAGAACGGTTGTAAACGACTAGGAACCCGAAAATGTGACTAGGCTTGTCGATACCGCGAAATCGTGCCGCGATCCAAAACAGTACAGGTGCTCCACGCACAAACTTAATTAAAACAGTAAGCATGGCATAAGTACAGAATAGTAACAAAGCCCCAAACTACTTTGTGGCCCCAAGAAAGAGAAATGAATCAAGCTCTGGCTCAGGGGGGTCCATAAGGCCTCCCGGATGTGGATAGTGCGAATAGTCAAGGAACAGGAATCAAGTACTCGGGGTCCTACGGGACACAAGTGAGCATGAAAAACCAAATAGCAGATATTGCTCACTGGTGCCTCTTTCATTAGTTATCCCATTACTACTCAGGTTAAGTTGTTTAGGTACCTCATTATCCATCAGACACTCACATACCCTACACATGCTGTTCTACGACCCGCATGGCTCAAACAACTCCTGTAGTAACGGCTCATGGGATGGAGGAACAAGCTTCGGTGGGGTTTAAAAGTAAAGGCTATGCAGTACTTGGGATTCAATTCAATGCAATCGCGACTCAATGATGCAAGAATAAGAGAGAGGCAATAGGTACTATATGTATGCAAGCATGTGGTAGTGCTTGCCTGGCAGCTCAGTTGAAGAGAGAGATGGATCTGGGTAGAACTCCTGTGATTCCTGATAATTCTCCTGCTGGGCGTCTATTCGAAGAAGAACCAAACAAACAAGGGCCAATATAAATAAAGTGCACAATCATATGAACAAAAATGTGACAAGCAAACAAGCATGCTGTGATGAATGATGCACAATTTACATGGCAATAATGTAGCATGGCATGGTGAGGTGTGGGGTACAAGAATAAAGCATTTTAATATTTATGTGGTCAAGTTTTATTGCCATAAACAGTTCTGATTTTTAATGATGACATGATGCATGCTTCAATTCAGAACAAGGAATGCATAGATAGAATGGGCTCGTCGCGCTGATCGATTTAGACATATTATTTGTGCAATTTGGAGTTGTAGAATTCAAGTTATTGATTTATTAAGAAAGGACATTTTTATTGCATTTAAACAATTTCGAAAATTTAATTTGCCCAAAAGATATTTTGAATGGCATATTTGAATTCCTCACATTTTTCTGATTCCAAAACATATATCATTTGTATTATTTGGAATTATAATTCAAAAGTTATTAAAAACAGATTTAAAATCATATTTAAATTATTTCTGAAAATGTTTTAATTAAACAGAAAACTGCCAGACTTTTTGTACACAACCTAACTTAGCCACAGTCACAGACATGTGGGGTCGCGCTGAGCTGGCGAAAAACCGCGCGCAAAAATGTTTTGCACCGCGAGCTGAGCTAGCCCATGCGACTGACAGTTGGGGCCAGCGGGCTCGTAGGCCCACACGACAGCGAGCGAACCAGGGGGTGCCACGTGGGGGATCTAGGGGTTGCGGGTTGAGGTTTACAAAAACTCGGGAGCCTTTTAGCAAAACTGCCATGGGGGGCTGACAGGTGGGGTCGGAGGGGAGCGCAGGTTGAGCAGAAAAAAGGTTGGGGGGGGGTTTGGGCAAAGCGCGCAGCTGCTACTGTTTCTCTTCCTGAATTTACTGACGAGGGGAAGGTGCTCGACAGCGGCAGAGCGTGGCACGGGGGATCGATCCCGCGACCTGCGGCGCGCGTGCAGCGGGGCGGAACCAGTGCGGTAGGTGTGGGGGTGTTGACAGGAGGAGGCCGGACGACTAGATATGGCTTACGCGACGCGGGGACGTGCAGAAGCTCGTGCTCGCCGGCTCACAGAGAGTGCTCGGCACAACATCCGGCGAGGCTAGGCAGCGACGGCGAGAGAGAGGATGTCAGAGAGGGAGGGTGGCTCACCGCGAGGTGGTCAGCAGTGGTGGATCGGGCTGGGGAGCGACGGTGCGCCGGGGATGCAGACGCCGGCCTGAGCTAGGGTTTCTCACGGACGCGTCGGTGTGCGGCGGGGCTGGGCCGGCTCCTCCTCGCTGCGGTGTACGGGGTGATGTAGAGGTGATCTACCAAGATCAAGCAAAGATGAAAGAAGGTGGTGAGGATAAGAAGGAAGAGGCTAGGGTTTTGGGTGTAAGATGGATATGACCACACATAGTCATGTAAGGATGGGGTGATGGTTAATGGAAAACAAAAGACAAGGTGGTGAGGCTTGTGGTGCACACCTGGTGGTGGTAGAAGAGAGATAAAGGTGGAGCTCAACAAAATATTAAGAATCACTTGGGATGAAAACAAAAGACAAGATCCACTTTAAAAAGAAAGACAAAACTAAGGAGAGGAGATGGTGGAGATTTGCATGGCCCATGCATGAATAGTAGATGCCATGTTTATTTTGTCAAAACAATAATAATTAAACATGGCATTGATTCACATGCATTCCAAAATATGGAGAGAAGGCCAAGCTAAAGGAATTTAAAAGATGTTCCATGTGGAGTGGATGGAGATGACCATATTTGAATATAATTGGGACGTGCTAGTGTGTATATTCCACTAGATGTTTAATAGTCTCAAAAATATTCCAACATGAGCATACATTCATACTAATCCCTATGGAAGCTAGAAAAAGGGGTTCCACTCACAAAGCATGCAAAGGTGGCTCCACAAATTAATAATGTGGAAACAACATGATGCTAGTGTGAGGCATGTGGAAAGTAGAAGTGGATCCATCCCAACCCACATGAGCTAGATTTAAATGCCAAAGGAAAAGTAAAAGCTCATGGATAATTAGGATGGTGGAATTATAAGGTGATGACAAAGAAAGGTGATGGAGTTGAATAAAAGATATGCCCCCAATTCAACTTGGGCATCAAGCATTTATCAAGAACCAAATACAATATATCCAGAGCCAAATACAATTACTAATGCACATGAGAGAAGAACCAATGAAAAGGGTTTTATATGATGCTCAAATGCAAGGTGGCATGATGACATGAGCATGATATAATTATGATGCAACAATTATATGTAGGAAGTAGCAATTATATTACTAGACCATGTAGCATTACATATGTTAGACAGATGGGATGCTACAACTCTCCCCTACTAAATAGGAATCTCGCCCCGAGATTCTAGGAAGAAGAAGACACGAAGAGGGTAGGATACTTGGCACAGAGCTCGTCCTCGCGTTCCCAAGTGGCTTCATCAACGGAATGGTGCGACCACTGCACCTTGCAGAACTTGATGGACTTGTTGCGAGTCCTTCTTTATGCGACTTCTAGAATTTTTATGGGGTGCTCTTGATAAGACAGATCTTCTTTGAGATTGATGAGTTCATGGTCCACGGTCCTGCCGGGATCCTTGAAGCACTTCTTGAGTTGAGAGATATGGAAAACATCATGGACCTTGAGTTTTTCAGGGAGCTCAAGAGCATAAGCAACTTCTCCTCTTCTTCCACGAATTTTGAAAGGACCGATGTATCTAGGAGCCAGCTTTCCTTTGATACCTAAGCGGTGCGTGCCTCTCATGGGAGTGACACGAAGATAAACGAGATCACCCGGGACATACTCCATGTCCGTGTGCTTTCTGTCATAATTGCTCTTCTAGCGACTTTGAGCAATCTTCAGGTTTTCAAGAATGATGTGAACCTTCTCCTCCGCTTGAGTTACAATGTCAGGGCCAAACAAAGTTCTTTCACCTGCGCCCGACCAACCAATCGGAGTTCTGCATTTGCGACCATAGAGAACCTCAAATGGTGCCATCTTTAGACTTTTCTGGAAGCTGTTGTTGTAAGAGAATTCAGCATAAGGAAGGCATTCTTCCCACTTCATGTCGAAAGAGATAACGCAAGCACGGAGCATATCTTCCAGAATCTGATTGATCCTTTCAACTTGTCCTTGTGACTGAGGGTGGTAAGCTGTGCTGAAGTTTAATTTTGTTCCCAAAGCATTTTGGAAACTTGCCCAGAACTTGGAAGTGAAGATGCTTCCACGGTCTGAGCTGATCTCAAGAGGAACCCCATACAGAGAGACAATTCTGTTGATATAGAGCTCAGCCAACTGAATTGCAGAAATTTTTTCCTTGACGGGAAAGAAGTGAGCCACTTTAGAAAGCCTGTCGATGACAACAAAGATTCCATTGTTGCCCTTCTGCGACCTTGGAAAACCAGTTATGAAGTCCATCCCTACTTTCTCCCATTTCCATTCCGGAGGTTTCAATGGCTGTAGAAGACCGGAAGGTTTCTGATGGACAACTTTAACTCTACGGCAGACATCACACTCCGAGACAACTTGGCACAATATCGTTTCAACCCAGGCCACCAATACTGTGTTTTCAAGTCCATGTACATCTTAGTGCTGCCAGGGTGGATAGAAAGAACAGAATCATGCGCCTCCTTGAGAACTTGCTCTCTTAAACCCGGGTAGTTCAGAACAAACATCCGGTGTTCAAAGAAAAGAGCGCCTTGGTTGTCGACGTGGAAGGACTCATACTTCGGAAGTTGAATGTTGGAGATGATCTTTTTAGTGTAAGGATCACCAAGTTGAATGGAGCGAACTTTTGCTTCCAAGAATGGGGTTGCCAGAAGGTTCAGAAGATACCCTTGATCCACAATTTCAAGGTTGAGCTTGCGGAATTCCTCGCACAAGAGAGGCTGTTGTTCTTCCACCATGAGGTTGTTGACATAAGCTTTTCGGCTGAGAGCATCGACCATGACATTATCTTTGCCCGGAGTGTAGTTGATGGTAAAATCGAAATCATTAATTGCTTCAATCCACCTTCTCTGACGAAGGTTGAGATCAGGCTGTGTGAAGGTATACTTCAGACTCTTGTGATCAGAAAAGATCTCACAATGGTTGCAAAGCAAGTAGTGCCTCCATACTTTCAAAGCAAAGACAACTACTGCGAGTTCGAGGTCATGTGTAGGATAGTTGGTCTCATGCGTCTTCAACTGTCGAGAGGCATAAGCAACAACTTGTTTTTCTTGCATAAGGACCGCACCCAATCCTTGCAAAGAGGCGTCACAGAATATCTGGAAAGGCTTTGATGTGTCTGGAGGAATCAAGACTGGGGTGGAAGTGAGCTTCTCTTTGAGTGTTTCAAAGCTTGCTTGACATGCAGGAGTCCAAAGGTATTTCTTGCCTTTCTTGAGGAGATCGGTAAGAGGCTTCGCAATCTTCGAGAAGTTCTGAACGAAGCGACGACAGTAACTAGCCAAACCAAGGAAACTCCGGACTTCTTTGACATTTTTGGGAGGAAGCCAGTCAACAATTGTCTTAACAGTTTCTAGGTTGACGGCAATGCCCTTGGCAGAGATGACGTGACCAAGATAGGTGACTTGAGGCAGCCAGAACTCGCACTTGGAGAACTTTGCATACAGGCGGTTCTCATGAAGCTTGTTTAGGACACACCGAAGGTGTTCTTCATGTTCTTCCTTTGACTTAGAATAGCCTAGAATGTCATCCAGATAGACCACAACAAACTTATCAAGATACTCCATGAAAACTGAGTTCATAAGCCTCGAGAAGGTGGCAGGTGCGTTGGTGAGACCGAAAGACATGACCGTGTACTCATACAGGCCATAGCGGGTGGTGAAAGCTGTTTTGGGAACATCTTCCTTGCGAATCTTGATTTGATGATATCCACTTCTCAAATCAAGCTTAGAGAATACCATAGATCCAGCTAGCTGATCGAAGAGATCATTAATCCGTGGAAGGGGATATTTATTCTTGATGGTTTTAGCATTGAGAGCCCGATAGTCAACACAAAGTCTATTAGTCTTGTCTCGCTTCTTCACAAAGATGGTTGGGCTACCCCAAGAAGAAGTACTGTGCTGAATGAAACCCAACTTCTCTTGTTCATCCAGCTGACGTTTGAGTTTAGCCAACTCAGCAGGACCCATTTTATAAGGCCGCTTGGAGATAGGAGCGGTACCAAGTTCAAGCTCAATCACAAACTCGACCTCTCGGTCAGGAGGCATACCTGGCAACTCTTCAGAAAAACATCTGGGAACTCACAGACCACCGGAACACTCTGAATAGCTTCCATAGAATCATGATTCAGAGCCGCCAAAGAGAAAAGCTGAATTGTAGGAGTCCGACTTGGAGAATAGACTATATGGCCTTCAGGATTTTTCAGAGAAACCGAGCGTTCAGCACAATCAATCACAGCTGCATTTGCTGTTAACCAATCCATGCCCAAGATAACATCAATGTCAGAATTGCCCAATTCAATGAGAGATGCCGGAAATTTTTTGTTTCCAATTTCAATTTGGTTCCCATGACTTATTTGAGAAGCCTTCATAGTTGTCCCCGGTGATTGCACCCTAAGAACCTTGGACAATGATTGAAGCGGAAGACCTTGTTGCTGAGAGAACCTTTGAGACACAAAAGAATGCGATGCACCAGTATCGCATAACACTCGTGCAGAAACCGAGTTAACAGAAAGCATACCCAGCACAACTCCAGGTGCATGCTCAGCTTGAGCGACGTTGACACAGTTGGCATGAGAAACCGTAGACCCGGGCTTGGTGTTGATGTTGAGAGCCCGAGGTGGAGGTGCACGAACCATAGAGGAACTTGCCGTAGGTCTTGGAGGTGGTGGAGGAAGAGCTTTGTTGTTCATTGGACAATTCCAGTGCTGATGCCCAGTGTTTCCACAAGTGTAGCAAGCACCAGGTGGACGTGGAGCAGCGTAGCCAGGGACTCCGCCAGGCGCTCTAGGGTAGTTGTGGTTGTAGCCCCAAGGAGCCGCGGTGAAGGAGTTTGGTGGCCTTGCCGCGTAGCTTGGCGGTCTTGGTGGAGCCGGGAGCGACGGTGGGGTGTTAGGAACCCAGACACGGCGCTTAGAAGGAGCTGTCATAGCTGAAGAGCTTGCTGCATCGCGGCTGTGTTTCTTTGACTCCTCAAACACTTGCCTACTTGCTTCTTCCTGCAGAGCTGTATGTTGGAGTTCTAGAAAAGACTCCAGCCTTGCATGAGTGATTGCATATTTGATTGATGCATTGAGCCCTTGCCTGAACCTCTTTTGCTTCTTCTTGTCATCAGAGATCTCATCGCCACCATACCGAGAAAGGTTCATGAAGTTTCTGATATAGGTATTGACATTGTCATTGCCCTGCTTGAGGTTGAGAAACACTTCCTTCATCCTTTCCATGACAATTTCTGACAGATATTGCTCTTTGAAGGCCGCAGTGAATTGCTCCCAAGTAGGCTGAATACCAGAGTGGTCTGCCTTCAGGTAATTTTCCCACCACAGAGCTGCATCTCCCTTCAGAAGGTGAGTGGCACATTTTACCCATTCTTGCTCAGGAACATCCGCAGTCATCAGCAACCTTGACATTTCACGCAGCCAATCATCAGCGTCAAGTGGCTGGTCAGACATCTCAAACTGGCGTGGGTTGAACTTCAGAAAACTCTTGATGTCTCCTCGCTTGGGAGGTGGAGGTAGCGGAACAAACTCATTCCTCCTGACACTTTCTTCGAATCTCTGCTGGTTCTGCTGCATTGCTCCCAAGGCATTAGCAATACTTGCCAAAGCAGCCCCCAGTTCAGGTGGTATGTCCTCCTCAGAACGGCATGGTGGTGCCATCCTGTGATTGATATAAAACACAAGTCAGTACTATAATGGAGAATAATAATAATCCAAAATAGTACCAAAATGGAATTAACCAAGATTAAAGGATACAATTCGCCAAGATGATATTAAAATATCAACAAAGTTCAAAGCACCTGGAAGATATTAAGCATATCGCACACGACTGAACAAGGAGTGTGATACACAAGCTAACAAAGAAAATTTTTCTGCAAATTTCGGCATTAAAATACCACTATATGCGCAAACCCACTTAACGAATCAAGATTAGTAACTCTACCAATTCAATATACAAAAGCGAATGATAATAGTAGTGGTATAGTCGCGACTCCATCCCACACTCAAATCATTACTCCGCACATGAATCAGTAAAACACATATCCCAACACCTTCTTCTTAAGATGAACCTAAAGATTAGTAACTACGGAAACGAACACCCCAACAAGATAACGTCGGATAACAAAGAGTAAGACAGATCGCACCAGTATACAACGAATCAGATAGATCGCGTCGGTTTACCAAGGCCTGTCGGTATGGAATGTACCAACAGTTGATAACCAAAAGGCAGATAGAGATAACATTTGGATGCAACAGATAGACAAGGAATTCACACACACACACACTCACACACACACAACCTATGGTACTACGGAACCCAGAACACGTGGATCCTAGTTTGAATTTTTAGAAGAGGATTGAAAACGTTACACTTCCTTACCAGAAAAGGGTGGGTGGGTGGGTATGAAGAAAAATGGAAGCAGTCCTACTCTCACGTTTGTTTTTCCCTAGTATACATAGCTACCAAAAATATTTGCTAGACTAACAATGACCACTTAGCTGAGACCCTGAAGGGCGGGATGGCTCTGATACCAATTGTAACTACCTCGGTGAATTACGCTCTTAGTCACATGCCTGGATGAGCGAAAGTGGTTAAAATAGTACGGTGGGGCCTAGGGCCACTCACAGGTAGACCTTTCGGCCGTCCTAACCACTTTTAGAACATCAGGACAAGAACGAGCGACGTAATCGGCAGGCGAAGGGATCAACTACATACACAAGTGAGTATGTATGCAAGCCACCATACAACTGTTCACAGAGCCATTCCATCTAAAAGAAATAGAAATATTGTAACGCCATACGGCAAGATCCAAATATCCTATATAGAGATAATAGTTTACGATAGCTCCTCATACATCAAACATCAGAGTATCAGGCGGAAGCAGAAGCAAGATCCGAGTACGGATAAGAAGCAAATCAGCATAAGATGCCACATAAATAAACACATCCCGCCCACAGATCTCACGGATCCCTGTTCCCGGAATCTCTACACCGATTGATCGTTGCCACCATCATCCATCTCCTCCACCTAGTATCCATCTTGCGAATACACCTATTCATCTGAATCAAACAATTTATCGTGTGAGACCCTAGGGGTACTCAGCAAGTCAATATGCCTCTAAAGGGGACAAATACCTGGGGTGACGCAATTGCAGCAAGTCTATAGATACTCGCTAACCATCCGCCTAACCAATGATAGACGGATGTCCGTTAATTAGTAACAACAGTTATAACAGTATAATTAACAGATCCGTCCTCCTTCTCGCTTACCAACGAGAAAGCAGACGAACAACCCATCCATTGGCAGTTTTATCAACCATTCCATGAGTATTGCACTATTTACTAGTCAGGTACTTCGTCAAATTAAAAGCGGCACTTTAGTTATATTTGTCTATGATCGAGAAACTGTGCTCCAAGTCGTCCATAACCGTGGACACGGCTTTCAGAAAGATTTACCCTGCAGGGGTGCACAAATAGCAACACACACTCGATCAACCTCGGAAAAACCAACTCAAAACCCAACGAGGCATTCACGACAAAGCGATCACAGGATTCAGAAATATTTCAGGGGGCCACCCCAATAAGCTACCCGCAACAAAGCTGGCCGACTCCGAGACGGACCCAGGGTTTGCGAGAACGGCTGTAAACGACTGGGAACCCGAAAATGTGACTGGGCTTGTCGATACCACGAAATCATGCCGCGATCCAAAACAGTACAGGTGCTCCATGCACAAACTTAATTAAAATAGTAAGCATGGCATAAGTACAGAATAGTAACAAAGCCCCAAACTACTTTGTGGCCCCAAGAAAGAGAAATGAATCAAGCTCTGTCTCAGGGGGGTCCAT
Organism: Avena eriantha; assembly: GCA_910589775.1. Lineage (NCBI taxonomy): Eukaryota > Viridiplantae > Streptophyta > Magnoliopsida > Poales > Poaceae > Avena > Avena eriantha. The sequence goes on from OU342745.1 coordinate 358,222,944, forward strand.
AAGGCCTCCCGGATGTGGATAGTGCAAATAGTCAAGGAACAGGAATCAGGTACTCGGGGTCCTACGGGACACAAGTGAGCATGAAAAACCAAATAGCAGATATTGCTCACCGGTGCCTCTTTCATTAGTTATCCCATTACTACTCAGGTTAAGTTGTTTAGGTACCTCATTATCCATCAGACACTCACATACCCGACACATGCTGTTCTACGACCCGCATGGCTCAAACAACTCCTGTAGTAACGGCTCATGGGATGGAGGAACAAGCTTCAGTGGGGTTTAAAAGTAAAGGCTATGCAGTACTTGGGATTCAATTTAATGCAACCGCGACTCAATGATGCAAGAATAATAGAGAGGCAATAGGTACTATATGTATGCAAGCATGTGGTAGTGCTTTCCTGGCAGCTCAGTTGAAGCGAGAGATGGATCTGGGTCGAACTCCTGTGATTCCTGATAATTCTCCTGCTGGGCGTCTATTCAAAGAAGAACCAAACAAACAAGGGCCAACATAAATAAAGTGCACAATCATATGAACAAAAATGCGACAAGCAAACAAGCATGCCATGATGAATGATGCACAATTTACATGGCAATAATGTAGCATGGCATGGTGAGGTGTGGGGTACAAGAATAAAGCATTTTATTATTTATGTGGTCAAGTTTTATTGCCATAAACAGTTCTGTTTTTTAATGATGACATGATGCATGCTTCAATTCATAACAAGGAATGCATAGATAGAACGGGCTCGTCGCGCTGATCGATTTAGACATATTATTTGTGCAATTTGGAGTTGTAGAATTCAAGTTATTAATTTATTAAGAAAGGACATTTTTATTGCATTTAAACAATTTCGAAATTTAATTTGCCCAAAAGATATTTTGAATGGCATATTTGAATTCCTCATATTTTTCTGATTCCAAAACATATATCATTTGTATTATTTGGAATTATAATTCAAAAGTTATTAAAAAACAGATTTAAAATCATATTTAAATTATTTCTGAAAATGTTTTAATTAAACAGAAAACTGCCAGACTTTTTGTACACAGCCTAACTTAGCCACAATCACAGACATGTGGGGTCGCGCTGAGCTGGCGAAAAACCGCGCACAGAAACGTTTTGCACCGCGAGCTGAGCTAGCCCATGCGACTGACAGGTGGGGCCAGCGGGCTCGTAGGCCCACACGACAACGAGCGAACCAGGGGGTGCCACGTGTGGGATCTAGGGGCTGCGGGTTGAGGTTTACAAAAACCCGGGAGCCTTTTAGCAAAACTGCCACGGGAGGTTGACAGGTGGGGTCGGAGGGGAGCGCGGGTTGAGCAGAAAAAAGGTTGGGGGGTTTGGGCAAAGCGCGCAGCTGCTACTGTTTCTCTTCCTAAATTTACTAACGAGGGGATGGTGCTTGACAGCGGCAGAGCGCGGCGCGGGGGATCGATCCCGCGACCTACGGCGCGCGCGCAGCAGGGTGGAACCAATGCGGTAGGTGTGGGGGTGTTGACAAGAGGAGGTCAGATGACTAGATATGGCTTACGCGACGCGGGGACGTGCAGAAGCTCGCGCTCGCCGGCGCATAGAGAGTGCTCAGCACAATGTCCGGCGAGGCTAGGCAGCGACGGCGAGAGAGAGGATGTCAGAGTAGGAGGGTGGCTCACCGCGAGGTGGTCAGCAGTGGTGGATCGGGCCGGGGAGCAACGGTGCGCCGGGGATGCAGACGCCGGCCTGAGCTAGGGTTTCTCATGGATGCATCGATGTGTGGCGGGGCTGGGCCGACTCCTCCTCGCTGCGGTGTACGGGTTGATGCAGAGGTTCACGCTGGTATTCCTCGACAACCAAGATCGCCACGCCGCCGAATATTTTGTTGAGGAGATGGAGGAGGCCGACGGTGGTTCGCCGGGGTGGAGAGGAGGTAGCAGGGGAGCAGGGATGAAGGGAGTAGAAGGGCTAGGCTCTGGTGGATCTGGGACGAGACCAAGGCAGAGATGGAGGGTGGAGATAAAGGCGAGAGAGAGAGGCCGTGGGAGGCATGGTGGAGGAAAAAGGTGGTCTACACGCCACCTTTCTCTCCTCCTCCTTCACGTGCTCGACCTGGGGGGCATGGCTGGCTGCAGCTGGGGCCCAGGCGAGGACAGGGATGCAGGGAGAGGCTCGGTGGTGGGGCTAGCTGGCGAGAAAGAGAGAGGGTAGGGAGAGACTCGGGTTTAGCTAGGGTGGGAAGCTAGGGTTAGCCTCGGTTAGGGTTTAGGATGGGTGAGATGGGGGTAGCTCACATGGGGTAGAGAGGGTCTAGGTGGCCCTTGCTGGCAGAGAGAGGGAGAGGGGCCTCGGCATGGTGAGAGGAGGGTGGTGAGGTGAGGGTTAGGGTAAGGATTAGGGTTGGAAAGAGGGGTAGGGGTTATGAGGTTTTAGGGTTTAAAATTGATCATGGCCCAAACAATACCAAGCTTAAGGTTTGGTGGTGATCTACCAAGATCAAGCAAAGATGAAAGAAGGTGGTGAGGATAAGAAGGAAGAGGCTAGGGTTTTGGGTGTAAGATGGATATGACCACACATAGTCATGTAAGGATGGGGTGATGGTTAATGGAAATCAAAAGACAAGGTGGTGAGGCTTGTGGTGCACACCTGGTGGTGGTAGAAGAGAGATAAAGGTGGAGCTCAACAAAAGATTAAGAATCACTTGGGATGAAAACAAAAGACAAGATCCACTTTAAAAAGAAAGACAAAACCCAAAGGAGAGGAGATGGTGGAGATTTGCATGGCCCATGCATGAATAGTAGATGCCATGTTTATTTTGTCAAAACAATAATAATTAAACATGGCATTGATTCACATGCATTCCAAAATATGGAGAGAAGGCCAAGCTAAAGGAATTTAAAAGATGTTCCATGTGGAGTGGATGGAGATGACCATATTTGAATATAATTGGGACGTGCTAGTGTGTATATTCCACTAGATGTTTAATAGTCTCAAAAATATTCCAACATGAGCATACATTCATACTAATCCCTATGGAAGCTAGAAAAAGGGGTTACACTCACAAAGCATGCAAAGGTGGCTCCACAAATTAATAATGTGGAAACAACATGATGCTAGTGTGAGGCATGTGGAAAGTAGAAGTGGATCCATCCCAACCCACATGAGCTAGATTTAAATGCCAAAGGAAAAGTAAAAGCTCATGGATAATTAGGATGGTGGAATTATAAGGTGATGACAAAGAAAGGTGATGGAGTTGAATAAAAGATATGCCCCCAACTCAACTTGGGCATCAAGCATTTATCAAGAACCAAATACAATATATCAAGAGCCAAATACAATTACTAATGCATATGAGAGAAGAACCAATGAAAAGGGTTTTATATGATGCTCAAATGCAAGGTGGCATGATGACATGAGCATGATATAATTATGATGCAAAAATTATATGTAGGAAGTAGCAATTATATTACTAGACCATGTAGCATTACATATGTTAGACAGATGGGATGCTACAGGTGTACCCCCTCTTCCCCCTATATATAGTGGGGTATTTGGCCAAGATAAATACACCAATAATTAATAAAGGTCTTCCCACTTTTGGGAGGACCTCTAATTGATATTTTGTATCTCCCCCCCTCTCTCTCTCTCATGACCGTGGTCCCAAGTCTAGACTGCGCGAGCGAGAGACATCTTCACCGCAGAGCGCCGTCACGCTGCGGGATTCGGATCCGGGAGCTCTACTTCCAACTGCTGCTGGATCGAGGAAGTGGGAGTCATCGTCAGGCACCGGACGTGTGTAACTCCCCGCGAGGTGTCACACTTGAGGCACTCAATTCGTTGGAGCCAAGGATCGCAAGGACTTCATCACGACCTTGAGGTCGGCTTTGGCTCGTCTACATCAACCACGCTATCCTGAGCATTGACAACGCTTTTCAGTCTTCGAGGGTAAGTTCGCGAAAAGCCCCTCCCGTTACTGTATTACTAATAGATAGGTCCTGGTAGCTTCAGGGGTTTAGGGGCATAGAGTAAAATTTATTATTTTTATACGCGGAACCCCTACAATCGTGAGCATTGTAATCAAGTAGATCTACCTTTCTACTCAGGTGCTTTAATAGATCTCTGCTCTCCACATGTGTGTAAAAGTGACAGCGTGCACACCATGGTGGCACTTAGGCTAGAGATTACAAATACGTGTTATGAGTTATATTTGGAGTTGGATGTCTTTATGAAATTGTGGTGTTTGTTGGAACCATCTAGTGCTCATGGTGACAGTGTGGGGTTATCTAGATGGGAAAGGCTTACTTTGAGGTGTGTTGTTATAGCCCTACCATGGATTAGAGTGTCCAACCGGAGAGTAGTTCAGAGTAGTATCATGAAGATAATATATTTATATGAGAGTGTTCACTAGTGAAAGTATGATCCCTATGACTTGTTTCTAAACATTGAAACACCATTTGCAATTAGATTTGTTACATGTTTGCTTGCTTCCATCTTTATTTAAGTTTGACTTTAGTCTCTTCCCACGTCAACCACACGCCAACAAGTATTTTTCTGGCACCGTTACCACTTATAATTATCCATACCACTTGTATTTCACTATCTCTTCGCCGAACTAGTGCACCTATACACCTGACAAGTGTATTGGGTGTGTTGGGGACACAAGAGACTTTTGGTATCTTGATTGCAGGATTGTTTGAGAGGGAATACCTTTGACCACTTCCTCCCTGAGTTCGATAAACCTTGGGTGATGCACTTAAGGGAAAACTTGCTGCTGTTCTACAAACCTCTGCACTTGGAGGCCCAACAACTGTCTACAAGAATAGAAGTGCGTAGACATCAGGCCTCCACAAGACAAGTTGAAGGAACCGGGATTTTCTTGGTCAAAGTTGTGAAGCTCCGGACTCTCTTCTCATACACCTTAAGGTTGAGGTCTTCTGAAGAAATCCTCATCAGGTCTTTCCTCCCGGTGTATGCCCACATGCCAGAAAGCCGGGCTTGAAGCGGCTGGATACGAATCCACAAAAAGTATGCCAGGACCTGAAGACCCGACAACTCCATGCCAACCCCATGCCGTAGCTTGGAAATACGATCAACAAAGGGCTGGATTTCCGCCATTTCTTTAGCAGAGGGACGTTGATCCCATGAGTCAAGTTTACGACAGGTTTTCCTAGGATCAAAAGGGGCTAACCCGAAAGATTGACCTTTGAGTGGCTGATCCTTGACATAAAACCACTTAGACTTCCAACCTTAGACATAATCCGTGATTTTGAAGTCCAAGTAATCAACATCAGACCGGACAGAAAAAATAGCGCCACCAACAACATGGACAATGGTGTTAGTGGCATTGCGACGAACATAGAAGAAGTGTTTCCAAATGCCCCAATGGGGATGAATCCTAAGAAAACACTCACAAAGAGTGACAAAACAAGCAATGTGGAGAATGAAATTAGGCGTGAGTTGATACAGTTGCACGCCATAGACAAACAAAAGGCCACGGAGAAATTCGTGGACAGGAAGAGAGAGACCGCGGAAGAGGAAAGGGAGGAACATTATCCTCCAGCCAGGCTCGGGGATGGGAGCGGCCTCATCCCTAGGGAGTTTGAAGGAACCCTCCATCAGAAGACCAGAGTTCCACATCTCACGGAGCTCCCGCATCATGCACTTGGTGGGAGACCATCCGACGGCCCTCTTCCTGGTGGCCTTGGCAGCGGCGGTGGAAGTCCCAACAGCTTTACTTTTTCCCATGGTGGAAAAAGGGAAAAAATGAGCACAAGGATCAGAGTTTTGTAGGGGAGCAAGAACAGGGGTTCGCAAGAGGGAAAGAGCACAAGGAAGAAGATGAGGCAGGAGGAGGTAAGGTAAAACAGTAAACGCACCTCCCCTCCCTTATAAAGAGCAACGATGTGAGATCTGAACCGTTCGATGCAAAACCAAACCGGCAAAAGATTGCACGATGATGACACGTGTTATAAAGATTCCATAAAGGAAAAAAGATAAAGAAAGTTATGGCTGCGGTAAAAACAGAGAAACAACGTGTGACGCCTCGATTCTCGCGCGGAGAGGGGGCGTGCAGTCAAAAATCTCTGCTGAATACGCTACCACGCGTCATCATTACTGCTGCATGGGCCCACGCTCGACACGTCTTGTCAAGGCGTGCTTCTCTGGAAATCAACAACATCAAATACGTCATAACTGACGTCATAGAAGAAGCTCTGCAAGGAATTGTGGCTTTGTCTTAAAGATATAACCCGAAGAAAATAAATTGAAGCCGAAGAAAACTCCTCGAGGAAAAGATTCGAGACTACACTCGAAAAATAGGATATTACGACTGTAGCCTAGGGGGCTACTCCTATCGGGAGAACTTGTCGTGCACCCAATAAGAATACATAAATATTGGTATCTTAAAATTAACATTTCGAGCCTATTTTTTGATACATATATCCAAACATAGCCTCAGGGGCTACTCCTATCAAGAGCACTGGTGCGCACCCGATAAAGAAAAACAAAGGAAACATTCGACGACAGATACTCCTATCGGGAGTAGGTTGTAGAAAGTAAAAACTCTCGGATCACACCCGACATGACAAAAATCCGAATACCATGTTCAGAAACATGATGGTAAGACCCCAGGATTCGTCCTGTGTGGCCTGGTAATCGCACAAGAATGCGCTCTGCCAGTAAAATATCCGTATCAACGATATGACAAAAAATCCCGATGGACGCGTTGGGTACCCGATAAAATAGAAACTGGAATTCAGTATTCGGTAAGACCTCAGCGGTTCGAATGGTGAACTCAATACCAAGTGACTCGGGGGTCAATGTATCAACAGGTGGTGCGGCAGGTTCCACAACCATCACACGTGTACGACTCCCCGTGTTTATCTAAAACAAAATAAATAAATATTCTAATTATTATTTTTAGTCTAATAGAAACATAGTATAAACGATCATCTACACTTATTACAAAAGAAACTCCTCTAAAAATAATACTAAGCATTCTCAATATCAAGATTAGATCAAGAAAAAGACCTAAGTCTAGATTGATAATGGTGAAAGATTGAGCAGAGTTTTGTTGCAAATAAGTTGGGAATCGGAGGAGAATCATACCTTAGACTGATTGGATAAATTTGAAGATCCAATGGAGGTGGCTTGAAGTTTGGAGGAAGAAGAAAGAGAAAAGTTTGTGTTTGGGGATTCTAGGTTACCTCCTCCTAGGTGTTATGGCGGACGCATATGTGGTACGGGTGGGCGGTAAGGCTGGAGCCCATCGTATCGAGTAACGAACCTTCGAGGTGACGAATCCCTTCCAGCGATGCACTTGGTACGAGCGTGCGATATGGTCGCACGCGCCCGTACTACTAGTCGTTATGCAGGCAATATTTTTTGCTTGAAATATGATGTTTTGCTCGAGGGTACGGTACAGGCATGCAGTATGGGTGGCTCCGACCGAACAAGTGGTCGTTACGATTTCTGGGTCCTGAGGCAAAAAATTAAAGTTTCTATTTTCCAATGCTTCGATGTGGTACGGGCGCATGGTATGGGTCCTTCCGGCCGTACCACTGGTCGTTATTCGGCCAGTGAGCTGAAAAACTCAAAGAATTTGGTTAGTATCTTCGTGCATCTTTACACATCTTAACAAAGGACAAAATAACAGCAAATAGACTCCACAAAAAGTCAGCAATACTTCTTAGGTCATGTGTTAGTAAGAATAAAAGATAGAGGATTACCTTATTTCTTCTACTCTCTCCAAAGGTCTTCTTGAACAATCATTATTAAAAACAAAAACAAACTAAACTAAACTAACACAAGAGTAACAAATTTTATTTCACATGGGTTGCCTCCCATGAAGCGCTTCTAGTTAAGGTCAATTAGCTTGACCCATATGGTGATCATTTAGGTTTAATGAGTGGAACACCCACTCCAAAGTAATTGGCTTTCAATGTAATTATACCATCATCATTAGGTTTAACCTTTTTCTTCCTAGGGAAGTGGACTATAAAAGGATCTCTAGATGGTAGCCCTATTCTCACATTCCCTTCATGTAAATTGATTAACGCTTTAATAGTTCTTAGGAAGGGCCTACCTAGAATTATAGGTGTTATGGGATCTTCAGCATATCCACAATAACAAGATCAATAAGAGTGGGACTACCTTTAATTTCAACAACTATATTTTCTTTTATCCCAACAACTTGTTTATAAGTTGAATCCGCTAGATGGAGTCTTAGTTCAGTAGTTGAAAATGGAAATTGCTGAGACGCTTGCACCAAGATCACAAAGTGTAGATATCACATTAACCCTAATCTTAATTTTAATAGTTGGATCAAATATAGCATCTAGCTTAGCAGGAAGCTTATCAGCTAGTCTCTTATACTCCATCTCTAAATCTCAAACTTTAGATGTTACTTGTTGAATAAATTGTTGATACATGGCATCATTACCTTGTTCTATACCGGGATTCCTCACGGTGGTCATCTTTAGTATATCTTCCATGGTATATTTAGGTGTTGGCACGTTGCTATAATATAGCTCTCTAGGCTTCTCTTCATTTCTTTCCATCCTCATCATCTTGAGGTCTTCTACCGAATTTGGCTCGGGCTTCCCAGCAAACTTTGCTAGTATGAGAGCTTGGCTCTCGGCTACCTTGCCCAATTGAGCCTCCACGGTCTTTGTCCTTTCCTATAGAGCCTACACATCATTTCTAATTGCAACGACTTGGTTATATAATTTTCCTATACTACTTTCATGGCTCTCCGTGATTTTAATAAGCATATTATTTTGCTCGGTTTGAGCTTGCATAAAGGTTCTAACAGTTTTCTCAAACGAGAGATTGCCATGATTTGCTCCATTTGATTATCATAATTATTGTAAGGAGCTCCTACAGGATTAGAATAATATTTTTGAACATTAGAAGCAAAATTTTGGTTCTTCCAACAAGGATTATAAGGAGTGCGAGCTATAAAATTACCATCATTAACATCGGTAGCGACAACTTTAACTTGGGTATCTTCCTTACCCTTTACTATTGTCAACACCCGGTATTTTTTATCCCAGATGCCTGTTATGCCATACATTGCAATCCCAGGATTACCATTTTTGCGAGACATCACAGATTGGATATCACAGTACATCATCCATTACAAACCATAATAAGGTCTTACACAAATAAAGGATCTCATGATCCACTCTTAATACAACAAGCAACGGGATAAATAATAAGCGTAGCGGTGGGGTCCATCTTCAGTGTCACAGGCAATGCTGATGATGGGAGATAGTCCTAATTGTCGTAGCCATCCTGTTATCCTCCTTCTGGATAGTCCTCTTCATAGTCTGGCCACGGGAATAGCCAGGGACAAAGCCATGAGTAGTCTTTAAGTACTCGCAAACTATCACTAACAAGTAAGGTAGTATTAGTAGGAATGCTACACTCTAAGTTTATTTGCAAAGTTAAGTTTGAAACCTAAGCTGAGTTCAGAAACAAACAAAGAAAAAAAATAAAGTTCAAAAGTCACTTAAGTTGGGAACTTAGTTTTCATGGTCACAACCCTGTTGTGGTCAAGTCAAAGTCACCATTCATTTCATAAGTCATTTTGAAAACATCTGACAATGGAACAGTATGGCCGCTCCAACTGTCCATGACCACAGACGTGGCTATTCGAATAGTTTGACACTCTGCAGAGGTGGTACACTTTCACCACAAAATTCGATACATCCATCAGGGATAACCCTGAATCATCATACTTAGTATGCGGATAATCAATCATAACCTTTCAATTACACACCCTAGTATAGACACCCCTCCTATGAGTTTGGCCTCCCAGCCATGGCCATCGGCCATCTTGGGCATTGCATAGGTGGACAACATTGAGAGGTAGCCTCAGCTCAAACCTCCCCCGCAAGGGAACCCATACTAATGCATGTAAACTTCCGGCTAAGCCTTACCCAATTCAGGTATTGTGGTTGTACGGTAAATTTGGAATGGTATCGCATCCGAACCCAACATCAGATTTTATAAAAGGCTAAGGCTCATGCCTCACCATTTTCATCAAAAACCATTTGAGTTTCCCAACACATGTCAAAACATCTCAAAAGAATGACTCATCATTCCAAGGTTTTCATAATCATTTTCACCAACTATTCTCATCTAAAGTGATCAAGTTTTATGCTTATCACTAGTAACTAAGGTTAAGAGTGTTCACTAAGGAGGGATGCTAATACCAATCTCATGCCATAGAATGACATCTAAGTCTAACTAGATAGGTCAAGTTTTATACTCTTTATGCTATCTATAAACAAAGTAAAGAACTTTGGTAAAGCAAAGGAAAGTAAAGCTTGTAAGTAAAACTTGAGATGGGCATAAATCAAAATGTATAACCAAGCATGCCTAAGGCATCTTGCTTAGGTTAACAAGGTGGCAAGTGTTAACTTGCTTAGTTCTAGCTTGCCTTGAGTAGTGTAGTGGTTGAAATTCTCCTCGTCTTCTTCGGGGTAGAACTCCTCCTCCTCGTAGCTTGGTCGGTACTATTGTCTATAAATACATACGTGATACACAATCACCAAACATTACTTAACTAGTCTATTTAGCACACTAAGGCACACACTTGATGATCTAGTATCATCACATTCATCACAAGATTTAATGAACTAGTTTCATCTATTTTATTTGAGAAAAGTAATTTCTACTCATTGAAATTAACTAAGATTTAATATTCTCCAATTAAAATATGGGATCATGTGGACACATGTCATCACCACATATTCTAATGCATGGGAATGTGATTTAAATGTTTGATCATATTTCAATAAGTTTAAGTTTATCATTTTAATGATTTAAAGTAACTAGAAATGCCTATATAGCATTATTTTGGTACTAGTCCAAAGTCACTGCATGCAAACCTAAATATTATTACATATTCAGATAGGTATGGTCAAATGTGATTTTTGAGAGTTGGAATCAACTCTAAAGCTATTAGGGTTGATTTTTGAAATATGTTTGAATGTGAAAAAGTCTCTTTATTGTTATTTTTGCTAGGTGAGATTTCTAACTCCAATTGATTTAAATCCAACGGGCTTGGATAGAGATTTTAATTATCTTTCCAACAAAATTGGAATCATTCATTTTGGTTAAGTAAATCTTTCTGAATTGATTTTTAAACTAGTGGACAAAAACTAGATTAACTGTAAATAGAAAAACCTAAATTTGAATTCTAGGGCCAGCGCAGGAAACTAATTGGGCCGGCCCAGTGACACTCCGCGGCGCAGAGGGCAGCTGACAAGCGGGGTCCACATGTCAGCGGTACAACTAAGCGCGAAGCGGTACGGGGCGATGTGGGTCGTGCAATTAGAACCTAGATCAACGGTCGTGGCTCATCATCGACGACGAACTGGTCGTCGGCGAGATTGAACCCTAGCGGCTTGGTGGGGGTCGATTGGGGGCTTACTAGGGCTCCAACTAATGTGGCGATGGGGGAGATCGAACGTGTGGATGACGGTGGACTCAGGCGTGGTCGTGGCAGCTCCTAGGGTGGACGAAATCGGCGGGCTCCTTCCTCCTCTACTGCGGCGGCTCCGGTGGAAATTCCGGTGAACGGTGGCTCGAGTGTCTCTGGGGATGGTGTGAGGGACTCAGTGGGAGGTGGGTAGTGACGTAGTGTGGAGAAATGGTGCTGGGGAGGGCTCCTTATATAGGTCGACGAGGAGGCCGTGCGGCACGATGGTGAGCTCGTCGGTGAAAGGCGATGCTAGGGGTGGTGGCATTTGGTCGGGAAAGGGCGACCCTCTACACGCCAGAGGCTGTGCTCGACGCAGTTCACGGCTGCTGCTGGTCGCGCGGCGGGGAAAGGGCGTGTACTGGGGTGTGCTGGGGTTATGGCGATGCTACACGCGCAAGTTGAGGGCAAGGCGCGGCTTGTGCTGGCCTGTCGGGGATGGCGCTCTGGCGTGCTCCGTGCATGGCGTAGAGGCTCGGTGCGCGGGCGATGGGAGGTGGTCTAGTGCTCGGCTGCATTTGTGGGGTGGATAGGGGATCGCGGTAGGGTGCGGCGGATCTAGGGGTGTGCTGGTTTGGCGCGGCGGTGTCTCTGGAGCGTTGTCCATGCTTGGCCAGCGATGACCATATTTGGGCGGCGCGCCACTGCTGATCCAGGCTAAGGGCTAGCTCCTTGATGACTTGGTTGGAACTAGGGAGACAGGGAAGAGCAGAGAGGGTCGAATGGGGGACAAGAACTTGATTAGCAACAGTATTAGTTAGGCCAAATGATGCCTGCCATGTGTTTTTTGAATTTTGAAAAGATTTTTGGTGGAGGTGTTAGTCATATGCTTGAGCATCTGTGGTTGCTGGGGATTGTCAAGTTGAACTCATTTGAGTGGTTTTTGAAAAAGTGGGATCTATGTACATACACTTGATTCCATTTTCAAATGTCATTTAAATTTAGTGTTTAAATGTTTTTGTAAGATCACAAAGTGGGCCTTGGTAGATCATTACTTGTACTAGCAAGGGGTGCAAAGAGTTAGAATTGTTTCTGTTAAGAATTGACTTCTAGGAACACCTAAAGTGACCAAGCGGATTAAAATGGCAAAAGTGACCATTTGCATTTATTAATTCCATTTGATTTCTTTTTCTTTGGATTTGGTTTTGGAATGATCTAGATGATGTGTCATTCACCTTTGAACCATTTTATAATCATTAGAATAATCAACATGGCAATTCCAAACAATTCTATATTAGTCCAACACACATATGCATTTCTAATTCCTTTAATGATAAAAAGTTTTTGTTAACCCTAAATTGGATGATTTGGATCTTGATAACCTTGATTAAAGATTTGGGATGTTACAAACCTTCCCCCTTAAACAAAATCTTGTCCCAAGATTTAAGAAAGAAAACTAGGAACTAAAGAGATCTGGAAACTCTGTCCTAATGTAATCTTCTCGCTCCCAGGTGGCTTCTTCTTCGGTATGGTTGCTTCATTGAATCTTGAGAAACTTGATACTCCGGGTCCTGGTGGTTCTGTAAGCCTCTTCCAAGATACAGATGGGCACTTCATGATATGTCAGATCCTTGTTGATTTCCACGGCTCGGTGGTCGATGTTCTTGAAAACTTCGGTCTTCTCCGACACTTCTAAGCATTTGCGAAGTAACGAGATATGGAACACATCATGGATGGTGGACATCTCCTCTGGCAGTTCTAGTTGATACGATACTTCTCCTCGGCAATTCATAATCTTGAAGGGTCCAATATATTTGGGGGCTAATTTTCCTTTCAGGCTAAAATGTTGTGTTCCCTTCAATGGCAAAACTTTGAGATACATAAAATCTCCGATGTTGAAAGTCAGGTCTCTACGTCTCATGTCAGCATAACTCTTCTGTCTGGATTGGGCTGTCTTGAGGTGCTCACATACTTTGTGAACCTTCTCTTCGGCTTCTCGTAGGATGTCGAGTCCAAAAATCGGACTCTCTCCTACTTGCGACCAATTCAAAGGGGTACGACACTTTCTTCCGTATAAGAACTCAAATGGGGCCATTTGCAAACTGGCTTGATAACTGTTGTTGTATGAGAACTCTACAAAAGGCAGACAGTCTTCCCATTTTGATCCATACTCTAGCACAGAAGCTCTCAACATGTCTTCTAAGATTTGGTTGACTCTTTCAGTCTGTCCATCGGTCTGCGGGTGATAAGCTGTGGTGAAATTCAACTTGGTTCCAAATCCTTCTTGGACTTTCTGCCAAAATCTCGAGGTAAATTAGGTTCCTCGATCCGACACTATGGTCTTGGGGGTTCCATGCAAACTGACGATTCTAGCAATGTACAACTCTGCTAGCTTAGAACTATGGTAGGTTGTCTTGACAGGTATAAAATGGGCTACCTTGGACAGTCTATCAACGAGTCATTTCCCCTACTAGAAGTAGGCAAACCAGTGATAAAGTCCATTCCGACGGAATCCCATTTCCATTCTGGAATCTACAATGGTTGCAACAGTCCTGCGGGTCTCTGATGTTCCGCTTTGACTCTCTAGCAGATATCACACTTGGCAATGTACTTGCGATTTCTCTCTTCATCTTGTGCCACCAAAATTGCTCCTTCAAATCTTGATACATCTTTGTTCCTCCCGGGTGGATAGAATAAAGAGTATCATGAGCTTCTTGCATGATAACTTGCTTCAGCTCTGAATCTGCTGGCACAAAGATACGTCCTTTGTACCACAGAACTCCTTCGTCTTCGGTGAATCCACGTACCTTTCCTGTACCGATACGACACTTGATTCCGTCGATACTTGCATTTCCCTTTTGGGCTTCCTTGATCTGACTGATCAAAGTGGGTTGAAGTTCAATGCTAGCTAAAAATCCTTTGCTAACAAGCTTAGTTCTAAACTGCTCCAACTCTTCATGCAAACTTGGCTAGGTTTCTTTGATCATGGTGTTTAACCTACACGACAATCTGCTAAGAGCATCCGCTACCACATTGGCTTTGCCGGGTGATGGTGAATGTCAAGGTCATAATCCTTGATTAACTCTATCGATCTCCTTTGCCTCATATTCAGCTCTTTCTGAGTGAAAATATACTTCAAGCTCTTGTGATCTGAGTAAATCTCCCAGCGATTACCCATAAGATAATGACACCATGTCTTTAACGCTAGAACTACAGCTGCTAGTTCTAGATCATGGGTAGGGTAGTTTTTCTCATGTTGCTTCAGTTGTCGGGACAAATAAGTTATGACTTTGCCTTCTTGCATTAACACACATCCGAGACCAATCTTGGATGCATCACAATACACATCAAACGGCTTCTCGATATCGGGCATAATCAATATTGGGGCTGAAATTGAATCTCTTCTTGAGCTCTTGGAAACTTGCTTCAAATTTGTCGGTCCATTCAAACTTCTTGTCCTTCTTCAACTGTTGGGTCATGAGTCTTGCGATGCTCGAAAATCCTTCTACAAACTTGCGGTAATATCCCGCTTAGCTCTAGAAATGCACGGACTTGGGTTTGAGTGGTTGGGGCTTCCCATGCTTCAACATCTTTAATCTTGGTGGGATCAACAACGACTCCTCCGGAAGACACAATATGTCCGAGGAATCCTACTTCTTTTAGCCAAAACTCACATTTGCTGAACTTGGCATACAACTGGTGCTCTCTCAAGGTTTCAAGGATGATTCTTAGATGTTGCTCATGGTCTTCTTCTGACTTGGATTAGATAAGAATATCATCGATAAACACAATGACAAACTTATCCAAAAATTTCATAAAGATCTTATTCATGAGATTCATGAAATAAGCGGGGGCATTGGTTAATCCAAAATACATGAATGTATACTCATATAATCCATATCTGGTGGTAAAGGAGGTCTTTGGAATATCCGTTGCACGAATCTTGAGTTGATGATAACCAGTTCTAAGATCAATCTTAGAGAACACTCTCGCACTAGTCAACTGATCAAATAGATCCTCTATCTTGGGCAGTGGGTACTTGTTCTTGATGGTGACATCATTCAGCTTCCGGTAATCTGTGCACAAATGGTTACCTCCATCTTTCTTGTCGACAAACAAAACATGCGATCTCCATGGCGATGCGCTTGGTTGAATCAAGCCTTTCTCTAGCATAACATCAAGTTGCTTCTTTAGTTCCACTAACTCCGATGGGTTCATGCTATAGGGTCTCTGAGATATGGGTCCGGTTCTAGGGATTAGTTTAATGATGAACTCAATATCCCGATCTAGGGGCATACCGGGCAATTCATCTAGGAATACGTCGGGGTATTCACAAACTACTCTGACTTGGTCAATGGTTGGTAGGGCTAGACTCTTGTTGCATTTGAATTGACGGGGCAAGGTTTCAGATATATGCTCTACTGTTACTCTAGAGCTACTGGTCATGGTGATTGCTTTCTTGGCACAGTCGATCAATCCTTTATGTTTCGACATCCAATCCATTTCTAGTACTACTTCCAAACCTTTGGTTCCAAGTACTATTAGATTGGCATAAAAATCTATCCCATGTATTCTGATAGGTACAACCTTGCAAATTTTTTCTAGCTTTGGTGGTTGACCCAGGTATTTGAACTATCATAACATGCTTCAAGTTGGTTGGGTGAATCTTACTAGTGCATGCAAATTCTTCGGTAACAAATGAGTGCGATGCTCCAGAATCAAACAACACTCTTGCTAATACTAATTTAACAGAAAACATACCTATCACGACATCTGGCGCTTCCTGGGCTTCTTCAGCATTCATATGGAAAAGACGGCCGTTGCAGTTGAGCGAATTCCTGGGGGCGAATCTCCTTCTGGCCTGAACATGGCGCTCCTGCTGAGTTGGGGCATTCACATTGACAGTGGCGGCAATCTTCTTGGGACACTCATTGGAGTAGTGACCCTTCACTCCACACTCAAAACAAGTAATCTGAGACTTGTCTTGGGCTGCAACAGGAACGACATTGCTTCCAATCCGTGGAGCATTATTGTTGTTGTTGTTGGTCTTGGGCGGTGCACGGTTGAAGTTGTTGGAGTTGTCGGGGTGGTTGTTGTTGTTTCCTCCGGTCTTCACATGTCCTCCGCTATGGTTGGGGTAGCTTGGGCGAGACATTGGGGGGTCTATTGTTCTGCGGGGCATATCCTGCAGACGGGTTGGGGCGATACTTCTGGTGACTGGTGGATCCACTCTAGTGCATCATTCTACGCTTGCTGTTGTCGTTGGCTTGGTTGATCTTTCCTTCCATCTGGATGGCAAAGTTGACTAGCTCTTCGAGATCATAAAAATGGATGTTGATTAACACCGTCTTCATCTCATCATGCAATCCATTCAGGAATCTCTCCTTCTTCTTGACCTCAGTATTGATCTCATCAGGTGCATACCTAGCGACAGACAGAAATCTGTCACGGTACTCTATTACAGTCATCGTGCCCCGCTTCAGCTCCCTGAACTCATCTCTCATTCTAGTGACTAAACCTTGCAGCACATGGGTGCGACTAAACTTGGTCTTGAAATCTTCCCACGTCATCACTTGACCATGGTTCATAGTACGGGTGCTATTCCACCATGCTCTTGCATCTCCTGCTAGATTGTGGGTGGCAAACAAAACTTGCTCATTTGCATCGACTCTTGCGACTTCTAGGTTATTCTCCATGGTCTGTAACCAATCATCTGCATCTAGTGGGTCTTCAGACTTGCTAAAGATAGGGGGATTGGTATTCTAGAAGTTCTTAAGCTTGTATCCCTGGTGATCCTGATTTCCATGGCCTTGATTGTTGTGGGCCATCTGAGCGATCTATTGCAGGGTGGCTAGATTGGCTTGGCGCTCTGCTCTACCAGCTTCACGGTCGGAAACTAGCATCTGCAGAATCTGCAACATCGGGTCCTGCGATGAGCTGCTTCCTCCGGGGTTTCCACGAGTCATCTGAAGATTGAGATAGATAAAGGGGTAAGAGGGAAAGTTCTAAGGTTCATGGTTTTGTTTGCAAAAGCTAAAACTTTGAGTTTGACTCAGGTTTGGCAAACTAACAACTTTTCATTCATTCATTCAAGCAAGGCACATGATACAAACACACACACACACACCACAACAAAAGGAAAACAGATGGTTTTAAGAACCATTCTGTATGCTAATATATAGTGGGACCGATACATCTCCTCCTACGGTAGTGATCAAGTGCATCTACTCATCATCGATGAAGTCCGAGTCATCATCGTCGATGTAGAAGTCCATGGCATCATCCTCCAGGTAGTCATCATCATTGCTGAGGTACGAGTGAATATCCCCTTGGATGTCTTCACCTTCTTCCTCTTCTTCTTTTGCTGCAAGCTGAGCTTCTTGCTCCTTGATGGTCTTCTCGAGGTCGGCCACCTTATTGCAAAGACAATCGATGGTGCGATCCTTCTTTGCGCGTTGACGACGAAGTGATTGACGATCCTTGACGAGCAGGGAGAAAGTCTGGGCCTTCTGGGCGGCAATGTAAAGGTTGTGGTTGGCGTACTCTCGAGCATTGTCCAATTCCTTCTGCCTATCATACAGTAGGAAGTCAAGGTTCTCCACTTTGCATCTCATCTCCGGGTGACTTGGCATCTCCAACGACATTCCCATAGAATCATGCCTGCATAGTGAGCAAAGCGAGTTCCCTGGATCAAGTTAACATTCTGTCCGCAAAGACGGGAAGAGCTTTATGCATTGCCCTAGCTAATCCATCTAGCTAGTTGTTCTCTCTCACGGTGAATTGAATCTTCATGGAAAGTGGTGCCTCCATCTTGCCTCAAAGATCAGCAACTATCATCCATTGTAAATCTCCTCATGGGGGACCATTGAGTTGAGCTCCGAAGAATTCCGGATGTGGGCGCTCCAGGTACTCAAACAGTGCGTCAAGATCCCTCTCGAAGATCAGTTGGCCTCCGTTTCCCAACTGATAGAACTTGCAGTACTGAACTTCCATCTATAAGAATTTAGGATGAGTAAGTTAGTGAAGTGATCAAGTGTGTCAAATTTTATGTAATAATGTAAGAATTTTTTAGGAACATGATTTTTTTGGAAAGAATCTCAAGGGTAAGAGTGGGAATAGGTTTTCATAAATACTCACTTCTTTGTTTTTGAAACTAAGTTTTTTGTTCGGACGTCCATTCTAACTAGGGTCTCCTATGGTCGAGATGGCTCTGATACCAACTTGTCAACACCCGGTATTTTTATCCCAGATGCCTCTTATGCCATACATCACAATCCCAGGATTACCATTTTTGCGAGACATCACAGATTGGATATCACAGTACATCATCCATTACAAACCATAATAAGGTCTTACACAAATAAAGGATCTCATGATCCAGTCTTAATACAACAAGCAGCGCGATAACTAATAAGCGTAGCGGTGGGGTCCATCTTTAGTGTCACAGGCAATGCTGATGATGGGAGATAGTCCTAGTTGTCGTAGCCGTCCTTTTGTCCTCCTTCCGGGTAGTCCTCTTCATAGTCTGGGCACGGGAATAGCCAGGGACAAAGCCATGAGTACTCTTTAAGTACTCACAAACTATCACTAACAAGTAAGGTAGTTCTAGTAGGAATGCTAAACTCTAAGTTTATTTGTAAAGTTAAGTTTGAAACCTAAGCTGAGTTCAGAAACAAAGAAAGATAAAATAAAGTTCTAAAATCACTTAAGTTGGGAACTTAGTTTTCATGGTCACAACCGTGTTGTGGTCAAGTCAAAGTCACCATTCATTTCATAAGTCATTTTGAAAACATCTGACGATAGAACAGTATGGCCACTCCAACTATCCATGACCGCGGACGTAGCTATTCGAATAGTTTGACACTCTGCAGAGGTGGTACACTTTCACCACAAAATTCGATAAATCCGTCAGGGATAACCCTGAATCATCATACTTAGTATGTGGATAATCAGTCATAACCTTTCAATTATACACCCTAGTATAGGCACCCCTCCTATGAGCTTGACCTCCCAGCCATGGCCATCTGCCATCCTAGGCACTGCATCGGTGGACAACATTGAGATGTAGCCTCAGCTCAAACCTCCACCATAAGGGAACCCATACTAATGCATGTAAACTTCTGGCTAAGCTTACCCAATTCAGGTATTGTGGTTGTACGGTAAATTTGGAATGGTATCGCATCCGAACCTAACCATTAGCTTTTATAAAGGGCTAAGGCTCATGCCTCAACATTTTCATCATAAACCATTTGTGTTTCCCAATACATGTCAAAACATCTCAATAGAATGACTCATCATTCCAAGGTTTTCATAATCATTTTCACCAAGTATTCCCATCTAAAGTGATCAAGTTGTATGCTTATCACTAGTAACTAAGGTTAAGAGTGTTCACTAAGGAGGGATGCTAATACCAATCTCATGCCATAGAATGACATGTAAGTCTAACTAGATATGTCAAGTTTTATACTCTTTATGCTATCTATATACAAAGTAAAGAACTTTGGTAAAGCAAAGGAAAGTAAAGCTTGTAAGTAAAACTTGGGATGGGCATAAATCAAAATGTATAACCAAGCATGCCTAAGGCATCTTGCTTAGGTTAACAAGGTGGCAAGTGTTAACTTGCTTAGTTCTAGCTTGCCTTGAGTAGTGAAGTAGTTGAAATTCTCCTCGTCTTCTTCTGGGTAGAACTCTTCCTCCTCGTAGGCTTGGTCGGTACTGTCGTCTATAAATACATACGGGATACACAATCACCAAACAATACTTAACTAGTCTATGTAGCACACTAAGGCACACACTTGATGATCTAGTATCATCACATTCATCACAAGATTTAATGAACTAGTTTCATCTTTTTTATTTGAGAAAAGTAATTTCTACTCATTGAAATTAACTAAGATTTAATATTCTCCAATTAAAATATGGATCATGTGGACACATGTCACAACCACATATTCTAATGCATGGTAATGTGATTTAAATGTTTGATCATATTTCAATAAGTTTAAGTTTATCATTTTAATTATTTAAAGTGACTAGAAATGCCTATATAGCATTATTTTGGTACTAGTCCAAAGTCACTACATGCAAACATAAATATTATTACCTATTCAGATAGGTATGGTCAAATGTTATTTTTGAGAGTTGGAATCAACTCTAAAGCTATTAGGGTTGATTTTTGAAAAATGTTTGAATGTGAAAAAGTCTCTGTCTTATTATTTTTGCTAGGTGAGGTTTCTAACTCCAATTGATTTAAATCCAACGGGCTTGGATAGATATTTTAATTATCTTTCCAACAAAATTGGAATCATTCATTTTGGTTAAGTAAATATTTTTGAATTGATTTTTAAACTAGTGGAGAGAAACTAGATTAACTCTAAATAGAAAAACCTAAATTTGAATTCTAGCGACAGCGCGGGAAACTAATTGGGCCGGCCCAGTGACACTCCGCGGCGCAGAGGGCAGCTGATAAGCGGGATCCACATGTCAGCGGCACAACGAAACGCGAAGCGGTACGGGGCGATGTGGGCCGTGCGATTAGAACCTAGATCAACGGTCGTGGCTCATCGTCGACGACGAACTGGTCGCCGGCGAGATTGAACCCTAGCGGCTCGGTGGGGGTCGATTGGGGGCTTATCAGGGCTCCAACTAATGTGGCGATGGGGGAGATCTAACGTGTGGACGACGACGGACTCAGGCGTGGTCGCGGTGTCTCCTAGGGTGGACGAAATCGACGGGCTCCTTCCTCCTCTGCTGTGGCGGCTCTGGTGGAAATTCCAGCAAATGGATCCTCGAGTGGCTCCGGGGATGGTGTGAGGGACTTAGTGGGAGGTGGGGAGTGAGGTAGTGTGGAGAAATGATGCTGGGGAGGGCTCCTTATATAGGTCGACTAGGGGACCGTGCGGCACGGCGGTGAGCTCATCGGTGACGTTGGTACAAGCTGCTAGAGGCATGGGCGGGGTAGGCAGATGGTGCGCTGCCTCCTAGCGGTCAGCTATGGTGTAAAGGCGATGCTAGGGGCGGTGGCATTTGGTCGGGAAAGGGCGACCCTCTGCACGGCAGAGGCGGTGCTCAACGCGGTTCACGGCTGCTGCTGGTCACGCGACGGGGAAAGGGCGTGTCCTGGGGTGTGCTGGGGTTATGGCGATGCTACACGCGCAAGTTGAGGGCAAGGCGCGGCTTGTGCTGGCCTGTCGGGGATGGCGCTCTGGCGTGCTCCGTGCATGGCGTAGAGGCTCGGTGCGCGGGCGATGGGAGGTGGTCCAGTGCTCGGCTGTGTTTGTGGGGTAGATAGGGGATCGCGGTAGGGTGCGGCGGATCTAGGGGTGTGCTGGTTTGGCACGGCGGTGTCTCTGGAGCGTTGTCCATGCTTGGCCAGCGACGACCATATTTGGGCGGCGCGCCACTACTGATCCAGGCTAAGGGGTAGCTCCTTAATGACTTGGTTGAAACTAGGGGAGACAGGGAAGAGCAGAGAGGGTCGAATGGGGGACAAGAACTTGATTAGCAACATTATTAGTTAAGCCAAATGATCTCTGCCTGCCATGTGTTCGACAGGATGGCCGCATGAAGAAAATTTTTGAACTTTGAAAAGATTTTTGGTGGAGGTGTTAGTCATATGCTTGAGCATTTGTGGTTGCTGGGGATTGTCAAGTTGAACTCATTTGAATGGTTTTTGAAAAAGTGGGATCTATGTACATACACTTGATTGCATTTTCAAATGTCATTCAAATTTAGTCTTTAAATGTTTTTGTAAGATCACAAAGTGGGCCTTGGTAGATCATTACTTGTACTAGCAAGGGGTGCAAAGAGTTAGAATTGTTTCTGTTAAGAATTGACTTCTAGGAACACCTAAAGTGACCTAGTGGATTAAAATGGCAAAAGTGACCATTTGCATTTATTGTTTCTGTTAAACCATTTTACAACCATTAGAACAATCAAACATGGCAATTCCAAACAATTCTATATTAGTGCAACACACATATGCATTTCTAATTCCTTTAATGATAAAAAGTTTTTGTTAACCCTAAATTGGATGATTTGGATCTTGATCACCTTGATTAAAGATTTGGGATGTTACAACTATGTTGAGTAACTCGTCTACCTTAGATGTAAGCTCTTCATTGTTTACCTCGATGATTGAACTCACTCTTTTCGAGGTCCTTTCTGCATTCCATTGAGAATGGTTGGTTTGCATATCATCAAGTAATTTCTTTGCAACACTGACTTGCTTTCCCATGATTGTTCCTCCTGCTGCAGTATCTAGCATAGACTTAGACATTGGGTTAAGGCCATTATAAAATAAATGTTATATAAGCCATTCTTCCATCCCATGACTAGGACAGTTCATTACGGATTCTTTCATCCTTTCCCATGCAAGCGCTAGTGGCGCGCGATCTTCTTGTCTAAAACTTGTAATATTGGATGTTAGTTGCATAATTTTACGTGGGGGAAGAATTAGTCATAAACATATTAGTGCATTCCTCCCAATATTTAATAGTGCCCTTAGGTAGAGCTAGCAACCAGTCCTTAGCCTTTCCTCTAAGAGAGAAAGGAAACCATCTTAATTTCACAGCATTTGGATCTACATCCTTAATACGCATGTAAATTTCAGTAAATGTATTTAAGTGCAAATCTGAATCCTTGGAAGATGAGGCTCCAAATTTGGTTTTGCTAAACCAAACTTAAAAGGTTAGGCTTAATTTCATATGCTTCCGCATCAATAGCGGGCTAAGTAAATAGGTGCAGGACTAAAATCATCAGTGGGAGTAGCATACTCCCCAAGTCTCTTTTGAGCCATGGCTCTTATATTTTTGGTATTTTTTAAGTAAAGAAAACAAATAGCAAGTAACTAATATTTTTTGGTTTTCAAATAGATAACTAGAAAGTAAACTAATAACAAGAAATAAACTACAAACAAATAATAAAACTAAAAACAAGGTCTCTAGTGACCTCACCAGGATAGCGAAATTGCTTTCACGACAACAACGCCAGAAAAAGGGTTGATACCTTCGATCTGGATTCACGGTTGTAGTATAATAGCTTTTTCCCTAGTAGACCTAGGTTTAATCGAATCTTGGAAAGCAATGCTAAAAGGAAATAAAAAGGACACGCCTACAAGACTTTGTTTCTTTGTTTTACCTTATTTTACCGGACCAATCTAGTTTACTTTTATAGTAGGTTGATTCAATGGATGGAGATATACTAGGGTTGAAGATGCACCTGCAGCTCTACATTATATGGGATCAAAGATAAAAATAAGCATGGTCATGTGTAATGTTTTAATAGGGATAATCTCTTGTGGCATACTAGAGCCCCTATGATGCAGCAGGCGTAGCAATAGTCTTTTAATCCAACTGAGTGCACCACGAAGCAACGGGCTACAAACGATTATTAAGTGTAAAACATAGATCAAAGCATTAAGTGGTGATGTTGTTGTGATCCCGAATGGGTCGCTAAGCAAAGACCGTACTACCCTTTCTGTTACTGGGGTTCCTATGAGATTGCCGCTAGCCAAGTATCTCACCTCAAGGCTTCATCGATCTCTGGGATCTTGGGTACCTACAAGTCCAAAGATCGAGACAAGAGACAAAGAAACAAAAGATACAAATCTCTATTTCAAACAATACACAATGCTCCCATAGATTAGATGCACATAATCACTACGAGGTTTCTCCCCAACCCGCAGCCCGTGAGGATTACTCACTCATAACAATAACATCAAGGGTAGAAAACATTGTGCGAAATACTTAGATTGCAATCAAATATTCTTACAATGGCCGCCAAATCACAAGGATATCTAAATCAAAAAAGTAATGGCTATGGCTAATGGAGGGGATGGAAGATGGAAGGGATGAACAATGGTGTGGATCCTTTGGTGGCGTTGTGATGCAATCTGAGAATTGCGGACTTCTGCGTGGCGGCTGAGAGCTCAAAATATATAGGCATCTTCACAGAAGTTGTAGGGTTTGATGAGATGGAGCCGCCTCCACATGGTATGGGCAGATACTATGGCCAGGCCCTGCCCGTACCACTGATCGTTATGGTTGTTGTCGACTGGAATTTGCTCCATAATTACTTGGTCATGTGGAGTTCCTCAAAAATGTTCATTATGACTCCAGATTTTGCATTAAAAAGTGTGTTTTCCTATACAACACAAATCAAAGCAATGGTTTGCATATCTTTGCAATTATTATTCATTAGTGGCAAGGATAGAGAGTTTCTTGTCAATTGCTTGACTAAAACAATATTTAAATGCGGTGGAAGATGGATATTTTGGGAGCCATCAACAATATCTATGGACCAATCACTAGTACAAACTCGTTACTTAGAGACGTGAATTTCCCATGGGCCTCAGCCGGTTTCTCGTTCCGGCGCAAGCGCATAGCTTCTAAGAGCACACCACCTATTTTTCTTTGCGGCTATAAGATATGAGACCTCAGACGGTGCAAAAATGAAAATGCCTCTAACATGTACGAGATCGAGACGGCCCGTATTTCTGACCGCTTGCAAGAACTACTGAACCTCAGATGGCTATACTAGGGACCGTCTCCAATAGTTAGGCGACCTGAGTCGCATTCTAACAAAGACCGTCTCTAGAACTAGTGTGCCTCAAAGCGGCTTTTAAAGTGACCATCTCTAGTGTGTGTAAACAATTTTAAATAATAGCATGCTAATTTGAACTCTATCATAGCTGACATGACACATAATCATGATTTAGCAGTCATGTAGACACATTAACTAAAGAACTTATAGTAGCTCGATCACAACAACATTAGTCAGATAGTTACGGAAATCCATACAAATTTAGCCACTACATGTTATGGCAGTACATATATACAAAGTGTAGTCCATAAATCAATTAGCTAGCATAATTAGTACTCTCTAAGAAACCATGATTGCATTTATAATCAGCCGCCCGGTGGAAGTTGCTAAACCAGAATATGTACCTCTCCATTATCTTTTTCATCAAAGCAAAATAGGACAAACTATCATGCTTTAGGTTGAAGCTTCTCACAACCTTGTCCCATCCAGTCGTCAAGATTGCATTTGACCCAACTCCCATCTTCATCCTAACCATCTTTGGCTTTTTTCTCTTCATTTGCCAAACATAGACATCAATAGGTTCAACATGGCGATTCTTTAGGTATTTTCTTGTGAACTTGGATCCAAATGTGTGGACAAGTATAGAGAATTGAAGAATTAGCATGCTTGTGATTACTGGAAGTATTTAAATATCATAGGGTAGCTTGATGATAACATGATCAAGAATATATCATCATACCATCTTGCACTTCTTTTTCATGATAGATGAATAGGGCAACCTGTAGACGTAGTACTTGATTTTTGGTGGAAATTCGGGTTCACACTAGTCTAAGAGGAAGTCTACATGAACTTATTTCAGATATATGTCATTTCCAAAAAGGCCGTGCTTATCAAAATCAGTGTCCCCCTTGTGTTGAGACCCTGATGCAAAAACACATAAAAATTTCAATGTGATGGAATATTAATGTCTACCATCTAAACGCATACAAAACAAATGACTGCAATTTTGATGTATTTTTGATACCTCTAAACTGAATCCTCTCAGTGGACTCTTCATATATTGACTCGAATTAAAAACCACCAAAGTTAGTGCGAAAACTATCATTGCTAGAGAGCATGACTGCATCATCACTACAGGTTCCCATCTGTCGTGGGAATGGCCACGTCAGTCGCTGATGACCCACAAGTATAGGGGGTGTATCGTAGTATTTTCGATAAGTAAGAGTGTCGAACCCAACGAGGAGCAGAAGGTGCTGGCTAGTGGTATGGATCAGGAATTCTCTGCAAATACTTAGCAAACGAATTTTTAGGGGTTTTTGATATAGCAAGTAAGCAAAGTACGAGTAAATAAAAGACAGTAGGAATAAATGCAGCAAGTGGCCCAATCCTTTATGCAGCAAAGGATAAGCCGGTTGTATTACTTAAGATGACCAAACGTTCTCGAGGACACATGGGAAGACTGTCAAGTGCTTTCGCTTCATATAGTTGATTAATATTATTTAGCTTGCTAAGTGTTGTGTGGGTGAACCTGTGCTAATGTACCGCCCCATCCAAGACTAATACATACTTGTGATTATACCCCTTGCAAACATCCGTAAGTACAAGAAAGTAATTAAGGTAGAAACCTAACCACAACTTTAAACTCTAAGACCCTTACGTCCCTTGTGGAATGGTTTCCTAACGGGGGTTCAGGTTTCTGTCACTCCGGCAACCCCTACAATTAGTAGCCAAATACACAATGCATTCCCCTAGGCCCATATAGGTGAAGTGTCATGTAGTCGACGTTCACATGACACCACTAGAAGAAGTACACCACTACTTAAATAACAATCTATTGAATCTTTCTCAACACAACTCCACTACTAACAACAAGACTTCTCCCATGTCCTCAAGAACAAAACGAACTACTCACAAGACATCATATGGATCATGATCAGAGATGGAATAATGATGTATAACAATCTGAACATAAACAATAATTCAATGGTTCACTCAATAGCATCAACTACAAAGAGTAATCAACACCAAGAAAGTTTCCCCTATGAACTATGCAAGATTCAACACAATTGTTACAACAATATGGAGATGGTGATGAGGGTGCTGATGGTGATGACGGTGGTGGTGATGATGATCCCGATGAAGTCCAGCTTGATGGTGGTGTTGATGGCGATGATCTCCCCTCTTCGGGAAGGAATTCCCCCGGCAGAAATCTGTCTGCCGGAGAGATCTTTCTCTCTCGGTGTTTTTCGCCCCGCGGAAGCGGCGGAATCTTTCTCTGGTCACTCCCCGAGTCTTAGGGTTTCGGGAGGAATATATACGCCAAAGGGGAGAGGCTGGAGTGGGCCAGGGTGGCCACACCACCTCCTAGCGCGGCCTAGGGTTCCCCGCACCATGGGGTGGTGTGGGCCCCCTGTGGCCCATCTCCACTCCGTCTTCTGGCATCCTTAGTCTTCTAGAAAAATGGTATTTTCCGTATATTTTCCCGGATTTTCTGATCTTCGCGAATTTTGCCTCCAAATAGCACATTTTCCATCAGAATCCTGACTGCAACGGTCCATGCTCCAAAAGTCATCAACCATGCAAAAAATAGATGAAATAACATAAGTATCTCCTCTCAATATGGAATATATCAATGAATAATAGTGAATTAAGACGTAGAATAGTGATGCAAAATGGACGTATCAACTCCCCCTAAGCTTAGACTTCGCTTGTCCCCAAGCGAAACTGAGCTCAATAAACATGGCCTCAGGTTTATGGAGTGAAGAGTCGATAAAAGAATATGGACAAGAAGCATCACATTCATCAAATACATAGATCATAATAGAAGACAACTCACTATTATATAACTCAACTTGTAATAGGTAAAGGAAACACAATAAAGATACATAAAGTGAATCATAATTGGTAGTGGCAAACTTAGCTCTTGGTCCAAGAATAGTTGATAATTTGCTGGAGTTCACAAATAGCTGGATTTCAATGAAAGCTTTCAAAGTAGTAAACATCAAGATAAGAGCAATGTGCAAAACAAGGAACATAAGAACCATGATTGAATAAATCACCATATGAACGAATGAAACACATCAACTCAAAATACTTGTTGAGGTAGAAGGGAATAGGTTTACTGACTCAACTACAAAGTAAAAGAAAGGCCCTTCAAAGAGGGAAGCAGGGATTGCAAGTCTCATAAAGAGCTCCCAAAAATTATGATACTTACTAGCTTTCAGCTCTCATTGCCCCTATCATAGGCATCTTTAGGTGATTAAGGTTAAAGTGACACAACTAAGAGGATATGCTTAACAAGTTATAAGTTGAAATCTCATGCCCCTTACTTATGAGTACTGATCCTCATGCTACTCAACTTCAGTCACGAGCAAGCTCTTGTCATTGTAAATACATGCGTATCATTGAGAACTGCCAACGGGGTACCCCTTGCACATGACACAGGAGCTATCCCATAATCAAAATGGCAAGGCAAGCAGACAGTGAGCATCTTAGCGATCTTTTTATTTGCTATTTGCATAGGTTTTTATTGAGGATGCTTCATAGAATGCTCACTATAGTTATGCTGCAAGTTTCCACCATGATTAGGCATGGCTTAGGCTAGCGGCCCAGGCGTTTCTCTAACACACATATAAACTCCATGATCTTACAAGTTCCACTTTTATTTCACACCGCCGGGATCCATAAGCAAAAGAACATGATATCAACTAGGTACAAAGTACCAAATGAAGTGTTGAAAGCGGTCCCCATGATACATGGTTCGGCTAACTTCAACTCATAAAGCGCAAGCATATACGCAACAAAGAAGGACCCAATGGTTCAAGTTTATTAAATGCAAGAAAGTAACGTGTTCCATCAAGTTCGTGAGAGCTTTAATCACTAATTTTCACATAACAAGTTTAATTTGGGAGGTAGATAAAACAAGAATTTACTTGGAATAGCAATAATGCTACTAGGTAGGTATGGTGGACACAAATGGCAAAGGTTTTGGTTTAAAGGAGGTGGATGCATGAGAAGAATACCCTCTCAGTACAGGTTTTTGGCTAGCAAGGCTGGGTAGCAAGTATATGAGTGGAAGGAAACAAACAAACATACAAGTGATAAAGACAAACATGCAATCGTCCTTGGAAGCACAAAATATCTTAACTAGAGAATACTAAACTTATGAGCAAATCAAGAAAGAAAGATGATGAAATAATTTTTATTTAAAGGTACTTTTATTTTTTCATTCAACTCTCAAAATTAGTGTGCTACTGACCGAACCAGGTTTGCCAAAACCAACTAAATTAACTCAATGATCCCAAAGTGATACCAATACTAACAACAAGATCAATCATATAACCACGAATTGAAAACTAATATAAGCTATGCAAAAGAGTGGATGATAGAAATTCTCATTAATATTCCACATCGGCAACTCACACTAAGGGATACATATCTAACGAGAGAGGGGACACTTCCATAATGCAAACCATCCTACATAATAATTCCTCTATTCATGATATGACTCTACTAATAAGGTAAAAAGATAGAAGATAGTGATATGATACCGCGGCACTCCCCCAAGATTGGAACAAACCAAGGGGATTCCAAACCTGATGATGAATTACTCCTTTGGTGGTGGTGATATCCTCTCGATGAGCTCTCTAATCAGCTTCCCCAAGTCCTCAATCTCGAAGGTGAGATTACAAATCAGCTGTGAGTTTTGCTCAATGCAGTTCATGATCATGTCGTGTTGAGAATTCCAGCTCTTGCTATTCTTTTTCCATTCTTCCCTCTTGGAGTCTTCTTTTGCTGCATGGTTATGGATAAAGGTATGGAAGGGATTCTTGGTGTGTGGAGGAAGTGACCTTGGAGCCAAACTGTGACGAGGAGGCTTCCCTCCAATGTCTAGATTTTCCACCACTCCAATGCTTGCAATGGTAGTGCCGGTATGCGGATGTTGGCCTTGCTCCTCTTCACCTTCACTCTTGATCTCCTTCTTCTTCCCGGGGTCTTGGATGTCTTCCTCCATAGGCTCCTTCCTTTTATGCTTGGCGGATACCATTGTGCTTCTAAGCTTTCAAAGAGTATGTCCTGACAGAAACAGATCAAAACAAAAACACGACGAAAACACGATATATGGACCTCGGGGGATCCGGAGGGTTATATATTACGAAGTTGCATATCAAAAGGAAGGTACTGGGAGAAAACGAGTCGGAGGCGGAGTTCGGGGCGGACTCACCACCTGGTGGCGGGACCAGGGTGGGCCCGCGCCACAGGGTGGTGTGAGCTACCCTGGCTCCGTTTCCATCCCTTTTTCGCTTCGTAGCTTTCCTTATCGACTGAAAACTGCAAAAATATAGTTGGATTGTATTTTCGCAGAACTTTTCTTACCAGAACTGTTACCTATTTGAAAACAGACTCTGCAGGTCTCTGAATTTGGTATCTAGTAGATTCTGCTGGAGTCATCTCTTGAATATCATCAATATCTTCATCTTCATACACTTACTAGTTGAGTCATAAAACCTTTCTCTTCCTTATTACACCAACATCTCCACTACCTGGAAATTTCTTTCACACAAAACTTCACACAGTTCTTATTAACAACATTAGTATAAGTGAAGTGATAAAACCTTTTAAGTCCAACTTCAACTAAAAACCATCAAAACATAAGCTACTATAGCAACTCCTTCTGAAAACCCAAAAATAATTCAAAAAGGAAATCGAATAAAGAAGCAAATGCAAGAGTGGCAAAATCTGTCAAAATAGACCAGCAGGTAAAGATCAATTTTTTCGAAAATCTTCTGTTGCTCAAATCAAATAGTGAAAAACTAACGAAAGTTAAATAACAACTTGGGGCAGTAGCACAAAAAATTACAGCTCAATCTGACATACAGAGATCTCTCACAAATTTTTATGGTGAAGCACAAAAATCTGTTTCGGGACATCAACTTCCCCAAATATTACTTCTCTCTCATTAGAGGTTGATCTTGACACAAAAACCAAACAAAACGGATAAGGAGCGGTTATTACTGAAGTAATAACTTCCAAGACTCAAAGAAACAAAAACAAACTAAAAGAAAAAACAAATTGGGTGGTCTCCCATAACGCTCTTTCTTTATAGCCATTAAGATGGGCATGATAATTTTGAAGAAGCTCTCATATGGATATGGATTGAAGTGAAAGAGAGCATTAAGAAGCAAAAAACACACACACATTTAAGTCTAACCCACTTCCTATGCAAGGGGATTTTTTAAACAAACAAGTTATTGAAACCAGAGGCAACTTGCATAAGAAGGCAAAAGAAGTGCAACATAAAAACTTTCAGCATAAAACGAGAAATCTTGATATTATTGAGATGCATAAGAACACTTTTCCCTCTCTCATAATAACTTTCAGTATCATGCATAAACTTAACAATATAGCTATCACATGGACCATCATAGCAATGATCACTGATTCTAACAGAAAACACGGGAATACTAGCTCTCATAACACTACTTTGTGAAACAATATTAGAGGTATCCTTACAAAGGATAGGGTGTCCCTCTTTTTCATATTTAGTAACAAAGTCTTTCACATTTGCTATTATAGGTTCATCAACCATTTGTTTATCAGGTTCAACAGCTTTATTCACACTTTCATTAACCATACTAGCTATCATAGAATGTTCCTTCATCTTAACTAGGAAAGGAATTTTCTCAATTTAAGGTTTAGGTAAAACATGATTAACAGTATAAACTTCCATATTTCTTATAGGAACACTCTTAGTAATATCTTTATAAGGTTCATGATACTTATTCCACTTCTTTTTAGGCACTTCAATGTAGGAAGCAAAAGCCTTAAAATAAGAAGCAATAGCTTGAGAGTCTAGACCATAAGCATTTTTAATATTTTGAAAGTCATCAGTTCCCATAAAAGATTCAATGCATTCATAATCATAATTTATACCTGACTTTCTACCTTTGTCATTCTCCCAAGCTTCAGCATTGTCTTGAATACGGTCTAGAAGGTCCCATTTAGCTTCTTCTTCCATGAGAGTGAATGATCCAGCACAAGAAGCATCCAATAAATCCTTGTCATGTAGAGGGAGCCTTGCATAAAAGTTGTTGATAATAATATTGTTGGGGAGCTCATGAATGGGACATTTGAGCATTAGTAACTTCAATCTCCCCCAAGCTTGAGCTGTACTCTCTCCATCAAGAGGCCAAAAGTTGTATATTTGATTCTGATCTTTATGGATCTCACTAGGAGGATAAAACTTTGAATAAAAGAGAGGCACTATTTCCTCCCATTTTAGAGCTTGACCATTCTTCAGCAGCTTATACCATTCCTCAGCTCTTCCTTTCAGTGATAATGAGAATAACTTCTTCTTAACTTGATCTGTAGTAATACCTGCACACTTGAACAACCCGCATAATTCGTGTATAAAGAGTAAATGATCACCGGGATGGACAGTTCCATCCCCAACATAGTAGTTATCCATAACACGATCAATAATTCTTGTAGGTATTTTGAAAACATCATTCTCAGCAGGTGGTGGCTTATCTACTACCTTAGCAGTGGTAGTAGCATTACAAAATAAGAAACTCAGCGAATTATCCATAACGAAGATAAAGCAACTAGCAGAAGTAAACAATACTCACAGTAGAAGTTTCCTTTACCAGTTCCACTATCCAATAGCGCTTCACTCCCCGGCAACGGCGCCAGAAAATAGTCTTGATGACCCACAAGTATAGGGGGTGTATCGCAGTATTTTCGATAAGTAAGAGTGTCGAACCCAACGAGGAGCAGAAGGTGCTGGCTAGTGGTATGGATCAGGAATTCTCTGCACATACTTAGCAAACAGATTTTTAGGGGTTTTTGATATAGCAAGTAAACAAAGTACAGTAAATAAAAGACAGTAGGAATAAATGCAGCAAGTGGGCCAATCCTTTATGCAGCAAAGGACAAGCCGGTTGTATTACTTAAGATGACCAAACATTCTCGAGGACACATGGGAAGACGGTCAAGTGTTTTCGCTTCATATAGTTGATTAATCTTCTTTAGCTTGCTAAGTGTTGTGTGGGTGAACCTGTGCTAATGTACCGCCCCATCCAAGACTAATACATACTTGTGATTATACCTCTTGCAAACATCCGTAAGTACAAGAAAGTAATTAAGGTAGAAACTTAACCACAGCTTTAAACTCTAAGACCCTTACGTCCCTTGTGCAATGGTTTCCTAACGGGGGTTCAGGTTTCTGTCACTCCGGCAACCCCTACGATTAGTAGCCAAATACACAATGCATTCCCCTAGGCCCATATAGGTGAAGTGTCATGTAGTCGACGTTCACATGACACCACTAGAAGAAGTACACCACAACTTAAATAACAATCTATTGAATCTTTCTCAACACAACTCCACTACTAACAACAAGACTTCTCCCATGTCCTCAAGAACAAAACAAACTACTCACAAGACATCATATGGATCATCATCAGAGATGGAATAATGATGTATAACAATCTGAACATAAAAAATAATTCACTGGTTCACTCAATAGCATCAACTACAAAGAGTAATCAACACTGGGAAAGTTTCCCCTATGAACTATGCAAGATTCAACGCAATTGTTACAACAATATGGAGATGGTGATGAGGGTGCTGATGGTGATGATGGTGGTGATGATGATGATCATACCGATGAAGTCCAGCTTGATGGTGGTGTTGATGGCGACGATCTCCCCTCTCCCGGAAGGAATTCCCCTAGCAGAAATCTGTCTGCCGGAGAGATCTTTCTTTCTCGGTGTTTTCTGCCCTGCAGAAGCGACGGAATCTTTCTGTGGTCGCTCCCCGAGTCTTAGGGTTTCGGGAGGAATATATACGCCAAAGGGGAGAGGCTGGAGTGGGCCAGGGTGGCCACACCACCTCCTGGCGCGACCTAGGGCTGCCCGCGCCATGGGGTGGTGTGGGCCCCCTGTGGCCCGTCTCCACTCCGTCTTCTGGCATCCTTAGTCTTCTGGAAAAATAGGATTTTCCGTATATTTTCCCAGATTTTATGATCTTCATGAATTTTGCCTCCAAACAACACATTTTCCATCAGAATCCTGACTGCAGCGGTCCATGCTCCAAAAGTCATCAACCATGCAAAAATAGATGAAATAACATAAGTATCACCTCTCAATATGAAATATATCAATGAATAATAGTGAATTAAGACATAGAATAGTGATGAAAAATGGACGTATCAGTCGCTACCAGGGGTAACAATTGATAGTATTGGGGGTGAGAGCTAGCGGCCATCTGTAGTGCGAGATGGGGGCGGATGCACATGAGTTTACCCAGGTTTGGCCCCCCGGAGGGTAAAGACCTACTCCTGCTAGATTATATTGGTGGAGAGCGAGTTACAGGGGTGGCGAGCTCGGCGTCTAAGCAGCGAGTCGCTAGAGGGGGTGTATGATGGAACGTAAGTACAAAGGGAACCCTAGGGAGGTTTATATAGGAGGCACCTTGCTAGGGTTTTACAAGGTTTACAACCGAACTAGTATATGATTCGGAGGATTTGACCTAATTCGACTGGGCTTTGGTTATGCTTCTGGGCCTCCAGCTTCTAGTCGCCAGGCCTGCTTCTCAGTCGCATTCCAATCGCCGTCCTATAGGCCCACTCGCAAGGTCCTTGGGCCAGTCAGAACGTCCTGCTAGGCATAGCCTGTTCGGCATATCCCCATCAGTAGTCCCCAAGGCCATCATTGATTCAGCGTAGGTGTTCATTTGGTAGTCGGAGTAGGCGAGTCCAATTTGGACGCCGTGTCAAATCGGTGATGGACTCTGTCGAGAATGGAGGAAATTTTCCCACATGGTTTCCAATCGCAGCGTTGGCGAATGTATTCATGCTCGAGTCGTTGCCCCTGTCGATTGGACAAGGCGTACGAGCATGCGAGTCGAGTGGAAGAAGTTGGACCGTCAGCTTGGTCAAACTAGCCATTGGGTAATACAACGGTAATTCCGCATAATTACCGCCGGTAATGACTATCCCGAGATTGGCGGGTAGCGCGTCTTTATAAGGAGAGTGGTGAAAAAATCCTGTAGATCTTCTCCCACATTCCTCACTCTCGCGCACCCCATTCTCTTTGTCTCTCCATGATTCAGAATCCCCGGACCGAGCGACCTTGTTTCTCCCTTGATAGCGCCTCCGAAAGATCTGTGGGGGAAAATCCAAGTGCACCACGACGCAGCTCAAATCATTTGAGGACGCGGGGGTCCTCTGCAAGGGGAATGGGCGAATTCCCGCGTCCTCCAAGATCGAGCCGAAGCCGCGCGGCGGCGAATTCATCTGCTTCTCGAGTCATTTGGAGAGGGTCTTGGGATTCCCCACCTCAATCTTCTTCCGGTGGTGCTGCACGTACTACGCGATCAAGCCATCAGATCTTGGCCCTCATAGCATCGAGCAACTAGCGGTCTTTGTCGCCTACTGCGAATGCTACCTCGGCTGCAGGCCATACTTCCCGCTATGGCTGGAGCTATTTCATGGTCGCATCGGCCGCGATGGAGCTGGTGGCCCTATCTTGGTGGTGGGAAGTGTCACCTTCTAGCTAAAGCCCAAGGCTAACTTCTTCAAACTCTGCTACCGAAGAAGGCCGCGAGTGAGTGGAAGAAGAGCTGGTTCTACGTGAAAGAATCCACTCCCTCCGGCGAAGTGGTGCTCCCTACATACGTTGCAGAGAGGAGCACACCTTGTCGACTGATAGTTTCAAAGCTCCCCAAGGACCAGAAGATGGCCGTCATGGAGATGATGGAGCAAATCAAGGCCTTGAAGATCAAGGGGCTTGAAACAATCAACCTTTACAATTGCTGGCTCGGGCGGTGCTTGGTCCCACTAGCGACTCGGCCTCACTAGATGTACGAGTACATCGGGAAGAACGACCCCTCCAAGACGAGCAAGGAGTCATGGGAGGCCGCGAACTACATGGCCGCCCTGAAGAAGATCACGAACACGGAGTTTACCGATACGTCGGCCGGGCTCGCTCCGTATGTAGCTGGGAAGAAGAATGCTCCCACGGTAAGCTTTTCCCTATCTCTACTTTGTCCTCAGTCGTAGCTCCCGCTGGTGCAATTTGCATTCACGACTCGTGACATTCAATTGTGGTCTCTGACTTGGTCAATTTTCCTCGTCCACTCTCAGTTGTTTTAGGTCCTCAAAGGCTGGCTTCCCCCTCTCGACGAGGAGATCCCCAAAGAGCTCGAGGAGGGGGCCGAGGGAGAGTCCTCCGAAAGCGAGGAGGAAGCAAAAGAGGCCCCAATGCCAGTGCCCGTGGACCGCAAGACTCGCATGTAGAAATAACACGAGATTGAGGCGAGCCACAGTCTTGAAGAGCATGATGACGACAACAAAATTTTGCAGGAGCATAGCTTGCGGAGAATGGCCATGCCAGTGAAGCCCGCGTGGAAATTGAAGTCGCCAGCGAAGAAGCCGGCTCTGAAGCCGGTGTCGCTACCCAGATCCTGGTGGCATTTGAGTCGGATGAAGATTCCGCTGATGAGGCAACCAAAGCCTCAACCAAGATTCCTGAGGATGTAATTCCAATGACAGGGTCGGAGGCTGCGGATGTGGTGGTGGAAGCGGAGGTTCCGCTTGCTGCAATTGCTCCAGCATTCCCGGCAGCCGCGGAGCCACGGGTTGTTGAAGCTGTGGGGGCGAGGTCGCCACCACCAGCAGGAGTGGTTGCGTCGCCCCGGCCGGAGATCCCTGCAACCGCAACCTCGACATCAAAGAATCCCGCGGTGTCATGGGCTGAGAGTGTCTTCGAGAAAGGGCTCTTGCGCAAGCTAGGCCCGGAGCTGGATAAGCCCGCCCATATTAGCATGGGGCTGCATGTCCTTCCAGTCGCCAAGTAAGTCTAACACCGCCTTCCGTGCTTTAGTGTTTCTTTGCATAATTTGTTTACTGATCGTGGCGATTTCACAAATCTGGTGCCAAGAAGATAGGTCGCCCTACGGTGGCCAAGATTCTGCCAGTCGACCCCTCCAAGAAGAGGAAACATGTTGCGGAGGACACGCCAACCGCGGGCGTGAAAAAGAAGAAGAAGGGGACGTCACTGACGCCACCGAAGAGGGTGACTCCGCTACTCATGCCATAGAAGCGACAGTCGCCTAGTCGGAACTATCCAAGGGGGCTCCACCACCAGAACCATTGGCCCCGACGACTAGCGCCCCGACGATGACGGCTGCGTTGTTTCCGCGAAGGTGTTCTCGACTGCGGCGGGGACCCAGTCTCCGCGAATTCCAGAGATTGTTGATGAAGATGTTGGAAGTATCATGGGCACACGTCTTTTGTGGTTCCTTCGACGTACTCCGGCGAACTTCATCGCATGCTTGGTGTCGCCATTCAGGTATGTCCAGTCCCCGAGTGCCTGATTGCTGAATTTCAGCGGTTGGGCACTTTAAATCCTCTAGTCGCCCAGTCCCCGAGGGTCTAGTCGCTGAATTTCAGCGGCTAGACACTTGGAATTTTTGATCATCCAGTTCCCGAGGGTCTAGTCGCTGAATTTCAGCGGCTAGACACTTGGAATTTTTAATCGTCCAGTCCCCAAGGATCTAGTCGCTGAATTTTAGCAGTTGGACACTTTGAATTTTTAATCGTCTAGTCCCCGAGGGTCTAGTCGCTGAATTTCAGCGACTAGACACTTGGAATTTTTAATCGTCCAGTCCCCGAGGGTCTAGTCG
Source organism: Avena eriantha (assembly GCA_910589775.1). Taxonomy (NCBI): domain Eukaryota; kingdom Viridiplantae; phylum Streptophyta; class Magnoliopsida; order Poales; family Poaceae; genus Avena; species Avena eriantha. The sequence continues at coordinate 358,260,575 of OU342745.1, forward strand.
TTGAATTTCAGCGGCTGAACACTTGGAATTTTAATCGTCTAGTCCCCGAGGGTCTAGTCGCTGAATTTCAGCGGCTGGACACTTGTCAACACCCGGATTTTTAATCCCAGATGCCTGTTATGCCATACATCGCAATCCTAGGATTACCATTTTTGCGAGACATAACAGAATTGGTACCACAGTACATCATCCATTACAAACCATAATAAAGGTCTTACAAATAAAGAATCTCTTGATCCAGTCTTAACACAATCAAAGGAGTGGAAAAATAAACGTAGTAGGGGCTCCATCTTCAGAGTCACACGCAATGGTGACGATGGGAGATGATCCTAGTTTTCATAGACCTCTTGTTGTCCATCTTCATGGTAGTCCTCCTCATAGTCTGGCCACGGGAATAGCCAGGGACAAAGCCATGAGTATTCTTTGAGTACTCGCAAACTATCACTAACAAGTAAGGTAGTTCTAGTAGGAATCTTAAGCTCTAGGTTTATTGGCAAAAAGCCAGGTTTATCTCATACTGAGTTTAGAAGTAAAGAAAACTAATTTAATGTTCTACATCACTTAAGTGGGAACCTAGTTTTCATATCCACAATCCTGTTGTGGTCAAGTCAAAGTCATAGTTCAATTCATAAGTCATTTTTGAAAACATCTAACAACGGAACAGTATGGCCACTCCAACTGTCCATGACCGCGTACACGGCTATTCGAATAGTTTGACCCTCTGCAGAGGTGGTACACTTTCACCACAAAATTTGATACATCCGTCATGGATAACCCTGAATCATCATACTTAGTATTCGGATAATCAATCATAACCTTTCAATTGCACACTCTAGTATAGGCACCTCCCCAATGAGCTTGGCCTCCCAGCCATGGCCATCGGCCATCCTGGGCACTGCATAGGTGGACATTCATCACTAGGTAGCCTCAGCTCAACCTCTTCCGCAAGGGAATCCATACTAAGGCATATAAACTTCCAGCTAAGCCCTACCCAAATCGGGTATTGTGGTTGTACGGTAAACTTGGAATGGTATCGCATCCAAACCCAACCATCAGTTTTTATAAAAGGGCCATGGCTCATGCCTCAAAATTTTCATCATCAAGCATTGTGTTTCTCAACACATGTCAAAACATTTCAATAGAATGAATCATCATTCCAAGGTTTTCATAATCTTTTTCACCAAGTATTCCCATCTAAAGTGTTCAACTTTTATGCTTAGCACTAGCCACTAAAGTTGAGGGTATTCACTAATAAGGGGTGCTAATCAAGTATAACCATCCAACTCTAGTGTTATGCCTTTTAATGACATATAAGTATAACTAGTTAGGCCTAGCTTTATACTCTTTAGGGATATACATATCCAGGTACAAAAACAAACCTATATATTGTAATTATAAATAAAAAACCAGACAATCTTCAGGTACATGTAGAACAACTTATGATCAAAACCATGCATAGACATATGCATCATACGAATCATTCAAAGATCATAAATATAATTTCATATGAGAATAAATCAAGGACCTCATATTTTTTTCCAGAGATGGAGTTGGCGAACCAACGTATCAACAACACAACCTATATTATTTTTGTACATTGTTGCCTAGATTCACCAACCCATCCCTAAAAAATGACACCAACAAATGTGTCACCATTGCACTCTTTGGGGGCAAATTTCAATCATCGGCCTCAGTGAGAAACTGAGGCAGCAATTGCACAATCATATGTGTCTCCCCTTGCACTCTTTTGGGGTAAATTTCAATCATCGACCTTAATGAGAAACAGTTCAAAGATCATAGTTCATATGTGTAGAATAAATCTGGAGCCTCATAATTTTTTTAGATGGAGTTAGCGAACCAAAGTACCAATTTCACAACTTATATATATTGTTGTTCATTGCCTCAGGTTGCCTAACCATCCCTAAAAAAATCTGACACCATCATATGTGCCTCCCCTTGCACTCTTTTGGGGCAAAATTGAATCATCAGCCTTAGTAAGGAATAGAAATGTAATGTTATATGCATGTTATGTATCGAAATCAACACTCAGCTAGCAAACCCTAAAACCCCTATAAATCAAATGTTATGGATACATTAAATTTACAGCACAAGAAGAACCGTATGAACAATAACAAGTTAAGCAAATGTAAATTTACTAGATGGCAGATGAGCAGATCTATGCAAATCTCCAAAACAATTGACCGTCAAACCATATATTTTTCCTACTTCAAGAGCAAAAGAATCTATAGATGATTGAGAAAATCCTACGTATGAATAGTGAAATTTGCGGCTGTGACTAGAGAAGCTAGCAAAGTAGTACCTAGGACGCCTCATATGAGACCTCCTCCTCGAACTCGTCCTTCTCCGTGATTGCGTCGAGGATTTCTTGGTGGAGGATGGGGTCGTTGATGTAGAGCACCGGGTTGCCTCCACCTGCCGCATGCCCCTCATCTAGATCTACCGCTGGCACCACGACGTTATCAGCCACCTACTGCTTGACGACGACATCGACTAGCTAGATAGAGCTCGAAGCCTTGATGGCGTAGCGACGAGCGGCGTGTGTGCCTAGAGAAGCCGCCTCCACCTGCTCGACAACGACCAAGCCATCTGATGTTGTGCCTCCAACTGGCTTCACCTCTGACTTGTCTCCACGCGTACGCTTCATGGTGCAGCTACGTACGAAGGGCGATGGTGCAAGCGAAGGTGCTTCGGCACACGCAGAAGGTGTGGATTGGGGTTTTGTGACTAGATAGATTGGAGAAAATGACACGAGCTCGTGGAAGAAGAAGGCAGAGCGGGTTTATATACGCGGGACCATTGGTAGTCCTCGAGTGGACACGTGCGAGTGCTGGATAGGGGTAAAAGTGACTCATTTGGCCTTTCCGCTGGGTGGGGGCTAGCACGATCTCCATTTTCTAACTGCATTAACAACATGCACATGATTTCCCTAAAAAACACGTGCATGATACCTTAGGAACATGCATGACGCCAGTTTTCGAGACGAGCGGAATAATGGTATGCCTTAGTAGACACCTAGAGGCGATTAATATGTCTGACCGGCTGTGGTTGAGTGATCTAGAGAGATTGCCAATAATTTCCGTCGTCCCAAGTTCAATTTAGAGACGGTTTCTTTTATATACCGGCTGAGGGTGGCTCGTACTAGATATCATGTAGATTAACAACCGTTTGAGGTTACAGTTAGAGGCGGTCAAAAAATTATGACCGCCTGAGGTTGATGAACACAACCGGTGGTTTGTATTTCTAGGGTAAACCGGCTCTAGGCACAGTCTCTAAGTAACGAGTTTGTACTAGTGAATATGTAAATTGAGTTTCACTTGTAGGTTTTGTCCATTGGCATCATGTGGGCCATGTGTTGGTCTCAAGGTTGAAAGTTGATTCTACACGTCATTATCTTTCGAACAAAATTGGGTTCATCTTGTTTGGAGTTTGGATGTGAAAGTTATTTCAGTTTTGGCTCTGAAGTTTCCATGGGCGAACGTTCCGGCGTGCCACCAGTAGTACCACTAGGGCATTTTTACCGCCAGTAGTACCGGAGGATGTACCGAGGCTCCTTCCACTCATCCTGATTTCATTTTACTAACCTCTATTTTTGGTGTGTGCTATTTGATGGAACTTTGGTCGGAAGTTCCGGTAAGGATCGTTTTCTGCCTCTCACGTCACTGTGTTTTGACCACTGCTGGGTGCTAGCAGTAGTTCCGCCCACCCACCGGTAGTACCGGCTAGGGTCACAATTTGACCCAAACGGTCAGATCTGGGAGCCCTTTAAAAGGGTCTCCTCTTCCCCTTCATGGGGTGAGCTCTTTTCTTGGTTTTTGGCTTTCTTTCTCTCCTCCATTGTTGACCTTGAAGAGCTTGTCCTCTCCCCTTCGCCCTCCTATGATTCTTGCATGTTTTTTAGGGTTTTGAGATAGGTGATCTAGATCTACAACCCCACCAAACCAAATCCCTTCTTTGTGAAGGAATCCTTAGGATCTAGATCTTGGAGAGTTTTGTGTTCTCCTCTTGTGTTCTTCCTCTCTTATCCCCCTAATAACTTTTGTAGCTTTGATGGAATTTAGGAGTGAAGGACTAGCCCTTGCATTTGGTGCATAGGTTTTAGTTCTCCTCAGAGATTTGGCGAGTTCAAGCTCTTGGGCTTGTTACTCTTGGGTTATTAGAACCCTAGACGGTTGTGTGGAGTAGTAGTGAGTTCTTGAGGCCTCCAATTGAGTTGTGGAGATTCCTCAATCTTGTGGCCTTTGTGGTGTTTCTTGGGAGATCTCCAATTGAGTTGTGGAGATTGCCCCAAGCCTTGTACGGGTTTGATGACTGCCCTCAAGTGTCCCATAGTGGATCGTGAGTAGGCCATTGTGGTGAGCTCATGAGAGAATAGGGTGAGCCTATTGTGGTGTCGGTGAGTTGTGTGCCTTCACATATTGAGGTGAGGCCTTGTGTGGTGTTGGGTGACCATCGAGCCACCACACCTCAAGGTGAGCCATTTGTGGCATTCGAAGAGCATTGGACCATCGCACGTCTCCAACAGAGACGTAACTTCTTTGGAAGTGACGTGTCCATCAGTTATCTCTCAACCGAGCCCTTCACTTATGCAATTTATATTATGATAGCCATCGTGCTTGAAGTATTATATCGTTATATCACCTTGTTGCTTGTCTTGCGTAACATAGGTTGTTGGTGCACTTAGTGAACCTAGTGGTTTTAGGTTTTGTGCTTTTATAAATTAAACGTTAGTTTTATTCCGCATTTATTAGACCCTAAACCGTAATAATTTTAAAATGTCTATTCACCCCCCCTCTAGGTGACGTAATTTGTCCTTTCACTAACTTTCCTAGTATAATGAAATCTCAACCACACAGCTTCCCAACCATGTATTTCAACCATGATTCCATTGTCCACCATTTAAAATTTCCTTTCATTTATAAAATAGTACTTTACTTTAATGTAGGTGATAAAGTTTTTGAAAGGGGATTTTGTAAAATAAGAGACATGCAAGATTGAACTTACAAATGGTATATAATTCTAGTCTCACAATATACATGCAAGAGTGAACTTGCCTTGTAATTGTAGGGTGCAATCATCATCTTCTAGTCATCATAGGATCCAAATGGAAGAATAGAATCATCAGTCCGGTAAGGACTAATATTTAAAGATGTTAAGATGTTGGGTTGCATATTATATGAGATGCAAGCGTTCTAACCCCTCGATACTAGATTCCCTTTGATTTCATTTATAGATTTGTCTTAGTATTGGGTTGGTGATTTCTTACAAATTTGATTTAGGTCTAAGTTTACTTCACTCATTAAACAAAAGTTAAGCAATTTATTATTCTTATTCAAAGCATAAAACCACGATCATTATAACTAGTCATGCCATGCTTACTTTTAGTTGTGGATAATTCTGACTTAGACATTCCTTTAAGTGGTTTAAGGTTTTATGGGAGTAGCTCATTTTATGTTTCTTTCCTTTACCAAAAATAGTAACTTTTGAAGAAAATTCTCTTGTGAGATCATTTTATTATCATTTTAGTTTTACTTATGATAACATTGGTTTGGAGTTAAAAACATTGGTTGCTTTTAGTTTATTTTCATTTTATTTTCATAAAGGATATTTTAGAGAGAATAATTATTTCAATTTATTACATGTAAGCATGTTTACCAAATTTCTTTTTCCATTTGATTTCTTTAATCCTAGAGTTTTAGAAGAATTTCTTTTCATGTTTATTATTAAATGGAATATCATATTTCTAAAGCATTCATTTTTTATAATTTTCTTTTACGGTATTTCTTTTTTACTTAAGGAGAGCATGAAAATATGTAGTTCTTTTTGTATTTCAACAAGTACTTTAGAATAAAAATGTATTACCAATATCATTTCCAAACAAGGCATAATGTTTCCAAGAAATTTCCAAATTTTATATCGTTTTATCATAATGTTATTTTTGATTAATATATATTTCTTTTACTTAAAGCATAATGGTATTTTTATTGGATTTTGTATAAGTCAAGAAATAAATTCGTGATTTGTTTTCATTTAGGAATATAATATTCTATTTGTTTCCCATTTAAAGTTTGGGTTGGTTGTTTTGAATTTCCTTTTTATCTTAAATACAAGAAAGTGTATGTAAAGGTTTTATTCTTAAATTTTTATTCCACATAACTATGTGAGATTTTGATGTAGTTGGATAGAGTTTATTATTCTGAGCATTTTGATATATTATTTATATTTTTCTCACTTATGATAACTTAGTTATGATTTTCTAAGGTTTAATTATTTTTTGAAATTTTCCTCTGTGGATATTGTGTAGATCCACATGTGGACAGGTATTGTCAATGACAAGTGGGTCCAAGTCCAATCAGCTGCCACGCAGTCGAGTGAAATGTTTTCTCCCCATAGTTGTTTTAGCTACAGAAATGACATGTGGGGGTCGATGCCACATTGGATGTCACGAGGCAAGGACCAAGTCAACTGATGAGGGGGTCCCACCATCTTTGGTGACCACGTTGACTACCATGTGATCCTAGCACATGGCTTAATAGAGTTTATATGATACCTACACCAACAAGTTGCAACTTATTTTCTGGAAACTCATCCAAAAAGAACTCTAAGGTTAAGCATCCTTGGCCTGGAGTGATTTGAGTATGGGTGACCGACCGGGAAGTTGTTCCCGGGTGCACACAAGTGAGGACAAACTGCGTTGGTGTTACAACTGGTCGATGGTGGGCGACGATGCTATTGTTTTATGGCACACTAGCACGCGAGCCAGGTTCCATTCGACATGGATGATCAAGGGAGTTCTAAATAGCTAGGGCATGATCAAAGGGAACAACAAAATCAAAGTCAATAATGTGCATCTACGATTGTGTATCACGGGAGCTCGATGAACTCTAGGCTATAGTCTTCCTATGAAGAATGGTTGGTTGCATTCGACACACTTGGAAGCACTACGAACTCAATGGCCTACTCTAGCAACCCTATTGTCACCAGAGACAATGACTACAACAACCTACTATGACGGCGTCCTCTAGTGAACCTCCGCAAACTACCCTATAGTCTGCGCTATGGCAAACTAAGGGGCTCTAAGGGCTCGCACACTCACATAGGGGGTCACAACCTCGTCCTTGAGGTCCAATTTCTACCAGAGAAGATGGTTGCATCGTGGATTCCAGCAAAGCTTGTTGGAGAATAAGCATCTGATTCGCTCGCCTCAAGCCATTACAACAAGCAAGCATTAGTAAAATTTTGATTACGGGCTCGCCGGAGTGGCAACACTTGATGGCGATAAAGAAGCAGCTCCCTTCTTTCCGTCTCCTATGTGCCCATTTTTAGGGTATCACGAGAGCTCAAGCATGAGAAGCCAAGAAGGGGAGAATGAGAGTTGTGAGATCTGGAGGTAGTGGTCGAGGGCTATTTATAGTGTCTGGCTACGTGAAATGGACGCGGTGATCGTGTAGGATCGATGCCTAGGAGGTAGTAACTTGACAACAACATGCCAGGGTCGGAGACGATGGCACCGGTCATGTTGTAACTTCTACGAAACCCCCCCGAGTGGCGTGGAATGCGTAAGAAACTTCAAGCCAGGAGGGTTGGGCTGCTAGTTGGGCCATATTAGTTGGGCTAGGTAAGTGGGTTGCAGCCCAGGTAAGCGCCCATGTATTTTTTCTTCCTAAATCTTTTTCTATTTCATGTTCCTATTTCTTGTATTGAATTTCTCTTTTAAATTGTATTTTGAATTTGCTTCTAGTTTTATTAATTCAAATGTATGTACCAGTATGATTGCCATTGAGATTTATTTTGTTATTTCCCAAAGTAATTTGGAAAATATCTTTGAGTTAATATTTTCTCACATAGAAATATGTGGTTTTCATATTTTACCATTTCAAAATAATTTCCTCAAGTTTAAAATGTGTTTGAATAATTGATGGCAACAACTCAGTGTGTACCAATTCGTTGGGACTCCAAGTGCAGAGTGTTGTAGCAAGCGTCTTTTCCCTACAAGAGTGACTCGAGGATTTATATCGAACTCTTGGGGAATTGGCTTAGAGTTATGTTTTGCTTCTTCTCTTCAAGCAACCTACAAAACAAAGTATTTGCCTTGTGTCCCAACTCCACCAGCATGTGTTTGTCAAGCACAAGGTTTCGTATTAGTAAAACTAAAATAAACTTTATAAATAAAGTAAAACAATCTATAACTAGGTAAGTAAAGTAAAAGCAATAATAGAAAGGTATTTTGTGTTTTTTGTGTTTGCTAGTAGTGAAAGTATTTTTTTATTTTCGAAATTAATAATTGCATAAAATATAAGTGATTATAATAGTGTTGGAAAGTTGTTTCTTATAATAAAAGATAGACTGGGGTTCATGAGTTCACTTGTTTATTCTCTTTTTAAGGTGTAGTGGACATAGAACAATTCACAAGCAATATAATATTGATGAAACTTCATTATGTATTTTACAAGAAATCATATGGGCATAACGTCCTATCATAGAGATGATTCAACACATCTCTTTTATACTCCTCTAGAAAGGGAAAACTCCAAGCAATCTAAAATTAAAAATTAACAGAGCATAGCCTTAGGTACTTTGACATGATGTTTGAATTACAAATATGCTGCCTTGAACTAACAAGATTATCTTGGTTGTCACTAGATAGTTATAGTACATGAATTCACTTAGTCCATAATAATATGTAACATCCCAAAACTTCAATCCAAGGTTATTAAGATCCAAATCATCAAAATTAGGGTTAACAAAAACTTTTCTAATTGAAATTATTAAAACATTCATATGTGTGTGCATTTAAAATAGGAGTTGATTTGAATTGCCATGATTAAGTGATCCATTGCTTGTAAAATGATTCTTAGGTGAAATAAACATCATCTAGACCATTCCCAAACAATTCCCAAAGAAAAACAACTCAAAATGAATAAATGAAGTGAATGGTCATTTGTGCCAAATTAACTAACATGCCTACTTTGGCTATTCCTAGTACTCAAAACCTAACAGAAACAATTATGGATCTTTGCACCCCTTGCTAGTACACATAATGATGTACCAAGGCCCACTTTGTGATCTGCCAAAAACGTTCAAACACTAAATTTAAATGGCAGTTGAAAATTGAATCTATTTCATATGGGAAGATCCCACTATTTCAAAAACCACTCAAACAAGCTCAAATTTCAAAACCGAAGCACCCATAGAGTCTCAAGCTTAATACTAGCACACCCACCAAAAATCTTTTCAAAATTCAAAAAGAAAGTTCTTGCGGCCATTTCATCAAACACATGGCAGGCATGATTTACACCCTAATCCTAGCTCCCTATTTGCAACAGGGTTTTGCCGCCAAATGATCTCCATTTAATCCCTCTGTCCCCTCTTGATCTAACCAGGCCCTTAGCACACATCCCCTACCTCCCTAGTGGCATTGCCATGCCAACCCGAGCCCATGCCGCCGGCCAAACCTTGCAACCGCCCCAGCAGACCACCTCCCTCTCTCTCGCTATGTCTACGAGCTAGCCCAGACCTCACTGCCACCCTCTGTCCCCTCCACGAGCCGAGCCAGACCGCGGACCACCGAGGAACCGCCGCGCCCAGTGCGTCTGCACCATGCCGAGCACGCGCCAGAGCGCCGCGCCCGGCACGTGTGCACGCGCAACCACTTGACCGCAGCCCGTGTCCACCGCTCTGCCATGACCCCAGGAACACCGCAGACATGCCCATTCGCCGCCCAACGCACAACAGCCACCGCTAGCCGTGGAAGCCGCCGCCTCTGCCGTTTAGAGTGCGCGCACCGCCCGACCGGATACCACCGCCCCTAGTCCCGCATTGATCATGTAGAGCACCGCCAGGAGACCAGCGACCGTCCCGTACCTCGAGCCACGCCGCTAGCATGTTGTCCAGCCCTCACCGGAGCCGCTCGCCCATGCCTCTCGGTCGTGTCGTCGTCCTATAAATAGAGGCCACCCCAACCCCATTCGGCACACCACTCACCTCCCCTCATCTCACTGACCGGTCCCCACCTCTAGCCGTAGCAGCGCGAGCACTTGCTCTCCGGAATTTGGCCGGAGTAGCCCGCAACAGAGGAGGAAAGGGTGACGTCGATTCTGACCACCCCTGGAGCTGCCTCGATCGTCCTTGAGTTCGCCATCGACCACCAGTCCGTTTGCCCACCTCGCCGTCGTCGTTGGAGCCCTGGTACGCCCCCTAAGCACCCCCACCGAGCCGCTAGGGTTAGAGTTCGCCGGCGACAGGTCCGCCGTTGACGAAGAGCCCCAGCCGTTGATCCATGTTCTAATCTAACGGCCCACATCGCCTCGTACCGCTTCGCGTGTTATGAGCCTCTGACCGGTGGACCCCCCTGTCAGCTGAGCCCCGCGCCACGTAGTGTCACTGGGCCGGCCTGTTAGCTTTCCCGCGCGACCCATTCAGTTTGAATTAGGATTTTTCTAATTTTAGTTAAACCTAGTTCTGTCCCCTAGTTTGAAATTCAATTCAGAGAGATTTACAAATCCAAATGGAGTGATTCCAATTTTTTTAGAAAGCTACTGAAAAGATCTACCCAAGCCCGTTGGATTTAATTCAATTAGAGTTAGAGATCTCTCCTAGTAAAAATAACAAGACAGAAGCATTTGCACCTTGCAACATTTTTGTAAAATCAACCATGATAGCTTTTGAGTTGATTCCAACAATCAAAAATCGCATTTCACCATATCTATCTGAATATGTAATAATATTAAGGTTTACATGCAGTGACTTTGGACTAGTACCAAAATAATGCTATATAGGCATTTCTAGTCACTTTAAATCATTAAATAATGAACCTAAACCAAAGTAATTGTGATCCAACCCTTAAATCACATTCCCACATGTTAGAATATGTGGTGATGAAATGTGTCCACATGATCCCATATTTGAAGTGGTGAATCTTAAACCTTAGTTAATTTTTCAATGAGTAGAAATTACTTTTCTAAAATAAAAAGGATGAAACCTTTGAATAAAACTTGTGATGCTTGTGATGATAATAGATCATCAAATGTGTGCCTTCGAGTGCTAATTAGACTAGTTAAGTATTGTTTGGTGATTGTGTACTCCGTATGTATTTATAGACGATAGTACCAACCAAGCTTTTGAGGAGGAGGAGTTCTACCAAGAAGAAGAGGAGGAAAACTTCAACCACTACACCAACCAAGGCAAGCTACTATTGGCAAGCTAACACTTGCAAGTATTATACTAGTAAGCCAGCCTTAACAAACTAAGCCAGCCTTAGTGAACACGCTTAACTTAGTAGTTTAGAGTAGATCAAAAACTTGAGTCACTTTAGATGGGAGTACTTGGTGAAAATGAATTATAAAAACCTTGGAATGATGAGTCATTCTATTGAGATGTTTTGACATGTGTTGAGAACACACAACTGGTTTATGATGGTGAAACTTAACTTATAATTAAACTTAGATTTAGCTCTTTAACTTAGAACTATACTACTTGTTAGTGGTAGTTTGCGAGTACTTAAAGAGTACTCATGGCTTTTTGTCCCTGGCTATTCTCATGGCCAGACTATGAAGGAGACTACCAAGATGATGGCCAGCAGGACGGCTATGATAACTAGGACGATCTGCATTCGTCAGTATTGCCTATGCCCCTAAAGATGGACCCCACCGCTACGCTTATCTTTTATTTCCGCTGCTTGTTGTATTAAGACTGGATCATGAGATCCTTATTTGTGTAATACCTTATGTATGGTTTGTAATGGATGATGTATTGTGATATCCAATCTGTTATGTCTCGCAAAAATGGTAATCCTAGGATTGCGATGGATGACATAACAGGCATCTAGGATTAAAAATTCGGGTGTTGACAAGTTGGAATCAGAGCCATCCTGACCATAGGAGACCCTAGTTAGAATGGACGTCCAAAACAAAAACTTAGTTTCAAAAACAAAGTGAGTATTTATGAAAAACTATTTCCTCTCTTATCCTTGGGAATTCATTCTTTCTCAAAAAATCATGTTCCTCAAAATTCTTACATTACTACTTAAAATTTGACACACTTGATCACTTCACTTATTTTCTCATCCTTAATTCTTGTAGATGGAGACTCAGTTCAGCAAGTTCTACCAGTTGGGAAACGGAGGTCAGCTGATCTTCGAGAGGGATCTGGATTCACTGTCGGAGTTACTGGGACACCCACATTTGGAGTTTCTTGGAGCTCAACTTCCAGGACCCCCAGGAAGAGATTTGAAGTGGCTAGTCACCGCTGATCTTAGAGGAAGCATCGAAGCACCAACATCCGGGAGAATCCAGTTCTCTGTGAGGGAGAACAACTGGCTACATGGTTTAGCTAGGGAAATGCATGAAGCTCTCGCACGTCTATGTGCCCTTAGTGTCAACCAGATCCAAGGAACCCGTTTTGCTCACTATACAAGGCGTGACTTCATGGGAATGCCGATGGAGATGTCAAGTCATCCAGCCCTGAAGCGCCAAGTGGAAAACCTCGACTTCCTGTTGTATGATCATCAGAAGGAGTTGGAAAATGCTAGAGAGTTAGCCAACCAGAACCGTGCCATTGCCGACTAGAAGGCCCAGACTTTCGCACTGCTCGTCCAGGATCGCCAGTCTCTTCGCCGCCAGCGTGCAAAGAAGGATCGCACCATCGCCTATCTTCATAAGAAGGTGGCCGACCTCGAGAAGACCGTCAAGGAGCAGGAAGCTAAACTTGCAGCAAAGGAGGAACAAGAGGAGGGTGAAGACATCCAGGGAGACATGGATTCTTACCTCAGCAACGATGATGACCTTTTGGAGGAGGATGCTGTGGACTTCTACACTGATGATGAGGACTCCGACTTCATCAACGATGAGTAGATGCACTAGAGCACTATCGTAGCATGAGATGTATCGTAGTTTGCAGAATGGTTCTTCAAACCATCTGTTTTCCTTTGATTGTTGTGGTGTGTTTTTGTATCGGGTGTTGTTTGCATGAATGAAATGGAGTTAGTTGAAAAACCTGAGTCTAACTCAAAGTTTTAGATTTGAAACCAAAACCATGAACCTTAGAACTTTCCCTCTTACCCCTGTATCTACCTCAATCTTCAGATGACTCGTGGAAACCAAGGAGGGAGCAGCTCGTCGCAAGACCCAATGCTGCAGATCTTGCAGAATCTCATCGCAGACAGAGAAGCAAGCAGGGCAGAATGCCAAGCCAACTTAACAACACTACAACAGATCGTCCAGATGGCTCTCAACAATCAAGGGCATGGAAATCAGGATCATCAAGGATCCAAGCTGAAGAACTTCCAGAATACAAATCCCCCAATCTTTAGCACGTCAGAAAACCCATTAGATGTTGATGACTGGTTGCAGACAATGGAGAATAACTTGGAGGTAGCCAGAGTTGATGACAACGAGAATTTTCTCTTTGCCACCCACTACTTGGCAGGAGACGCAAGAGCTTGGTGGAACAGTATCCGCCTGATCAACCATGGTCAAGTTATGACATGGGAAGCATTCAAAATCAAGTTCAGTCCCACCCACGTGCCGCAAGGTTTAGTCACCCGAATAAGGGATGAATTTCGAGAACTGAAGCAAGGCAGAATGACTATGGTGGAGTACCGTGATAGATTCATATCACTTGCCAGATATGCACCTGATGAGATCAACAAGGAGGCCAAGAAGAAGGAGAGATTCTTGAACGGACTGCATGATGAGATGCAGACTGTCCTCATCAACATCTGTTTCCAGGATCTCGAAGAGCTAGTCGACTCTGCCATTCAGATGGAAGGGAAGATTAACCAGGCAAACGACAACCGCAAGCATCATATGATGCAGCAATCTGGATCCAGCGGTCACCAGAAGTACCGTCCCAACCCCTCATCGGGATATGCACCAAGGAACAATCGACCCCCAATGTCTCGCCCAAACTACCCCAACCGTAGCGGAGGCAATGTGAAGTCCGGAGGAAACCATCACAGCTCCGCAATGCCAACAACTTCAACCGTGCACCTCCCAAGAGCAACAACAACAACAACACCGTACCCAGAACTAGCAGCAATGTTATGCCCGTCGCAGCAAAAGACAAGTCCCAGATCACTTGTTTCGAGTGTGGAGTGAAGGGTCACTATTCCAATGAGTGTCCCAAGAAGACTGTAGCCACTGCCAATGTGAATGCCCCAACTCAACAGCAGCGTCGTGTTCAACCAGGGAGAAGATTTGCCCCAGGGAACCCTCACAACCGCAACGGTCGTCTCTTCCACATGAACGCAAAAGAAGCCCAAGAAGCGCCATATGTAGTGTTGGGTATCTTTTCTGTCAACTCAGTTTTAGCAAGAGTGTTGTTTGATTCTGGAGCATCGCATTCATTTGTCACTGAAGAATTTGCATGCACTAGTAAGATTCACCCAACCAACCTGAAGCATGTCATGATAGTTCAAATCCCCGGTTCAACAACCAAAGCTAGAAAAATTTGCAAAGTTGTGCCTATCAGAATACATGGGATAGATTTTTATGCCAACCTAATTGTACTTGGAACCAAAGGATTGGAAGTAGTACTAGGTATGGACTGGATGTCAAGCCACAAAGGACTGATAGACTGTGCTAAGAAATCCATCACCATGACCAGTAGCTCTAGAGTCACCGTAGAGCATATATCTGAAACCTTACCCCGTCAATTCAAGTGCAACAAGAGTGTAGCCCTGACCACCATTTACTAGGTCAGAGTAGTCTGTGAATACCCCGACATATTCCCAGATGAATTGCCAGGTATGCCCCCAGATAGGGATATTGAGTTCATTATCGAACTAATCCCCGGAACTGGACCCATAGCCTAGAGACCCTATAGCATGAACCCCTCAGAGTTAGTGGAACTGAAGAAGCAGTTGGATGCTATGTTAGCAAAAGGCTTGATTCAACCAAGCGCATCGCCATGGAGATCACCATTGTTATTCGTAGACAAGAAAGATGGAGGAAATCGTTTGTGCATGGATTACAGAAAGTTGAATGACGTCACTATCAAGAACAAGTACCCTTTGCCAAAGATAGAGGATCTATTTGATCAGTTGACTGGAGCCCAGGTATTCTCAAAGATTGATCTTAGGACTGGTTATCACCAACTTAAGATTCGTGCAACGGATATTCCGAAGACCTCCTTTACTACTCGTTATGGTTTATACGAGTATCGGTTATGTATTTTGGATTAACCAATGCCCCTGCTTATTTCATGATTGTCATGAATAACATCTTTATGAATTACCTAGATAAGTTTGTAGTTGTGTTTATCGACGACATCCTTATCTACTCCAAGTCAGAAGAAGAGCATGAGCAACATCTGAGAATCATCCTAGAAACCTTGAGAGAGCATCAGTTATATGCCAAGTTCAGCAAGTGTGAGTTTTGGCTGAAAGAAGTAGGATTCCTAGGACATATTCTGTCTGCCGGAGGAGTCTCTGTTGATCCAGCCAAGATCAAAGATGTCGAAGAATGGGAAGCCCCAACCACTCAAACCCAAGTCCATGCATTTCTCGGATTAGCGGGATAATACAGCAAGTTCATAGAAGGATTCTCGAGCATCGCCAGACCCATGACCCAATTGCTGAAGAAGGACAAGAAGTTCGAATGGACCAACAAATGTGAAGCCAGTTTCTAGGAACTGAAGAAGAGATTGATTTTAGCCCCAATATTGATCATGCCAGACATCAAGAAGCCGTTTGATGTGTATTGTGATGCATCCAAGATTGGTCTCGGATGTGTATTGATGCAAGAAGGCAAGGTCATAGCGTATCTGTCTCGACAACTGAAGCAGCACGAGCAAAACTATCCGACCCATGATCTTGAATTAGCAGCCGTAGTTTTGGCATTAAAGACATGGCGTCATTATCTGATGGGTAATCGTTGTGAGATTTACTCAGATCACAAGAGCTTGAAGTATATTTTCACTCGGAAGGAGCTGAATATGAGGCAAGGAGATGGATAGAGTTAATCAAGGATTATGACCTTGGCATTCACTATCACCCCGGCAAAGCCAATGTGGTAGCGGATGCTCTTAGCAGATTGCCGTGTAGGCTAAACACCATGATCAAGGAGAAGCAACCAAGTTTGTATGAGGAGTTGGAGCAGTTCAGGACTGAGTTAATTAGCAAAGGGTTCTTAGCTAGCATTGAACTTCAACCCACTTTGATTAGCCAAATCAAGGAAGCCCAAAAAGGGAATGAAAGTATCGACGGAATCAAACGTCATATTGGTACAGGAAAGGTACCTGGATTCACGGAAGACGAAAAAGGAGTGTTGTGGTACAAAGGACGTATCTATGTGCCAGCAGATTCGGAGTTGAAGCAAATTATCATGCAGGAAGCTCATGATACTCTTTATTCTATCCACCCTAGAGGAACGAAGATGTATCAAGATTTGAAAGAGCAATTTTGGTGGCATAAGATGAAGAGAGAAATCGGCAGCTACATCGCCAAGTGTGACATCTGTCAAAGAGTGAAAGCAGAGCACCAGAGACCTGCAGGACTGTTGCAACCATTGCAGATTCCAGAATGGAAATGGGATTCCGTTGGAATGGATTTTATCACCGGTTTGCCTACTTCCAGTAGGGGAAATGACTCAATCTGGGTCATAGTTGATAGACTGTCCAAGGTAGCTCACTTTATACCTGTCAAGAATACCTACCAGAGTTCGAAGCTAGCAGAGTTGTATATTGCTAGGATTGTTAGTCTCTATGGAACCCCCAAGACCATAGTATCAGATCGAGGAACCCAGTTTACCTCGAGATTTTGGCAGAAAGTCTAGGAAGGATTGGGAACCAAGTTGAATTTCAGCACCGCTTATCACCCGCAAACGGATGGACAGACTGAGAGAGTCAACCACATCCTAGAGGATATGTTAAGATCTTGTGTGTTGGAATACGGATCCAAATGGGAAGACTGCCTGCCTTTCGTAGAATTCTCATATAACAACAGTTATGAAGCTAGTTTGCAGATGGCACCATTTGAATTCCTATACGGAAGAAAGTGTCATACCCCTTTGAATTGGTCACAAGTAGGAGAGAGTCATATCTTTGGACCCGACATTCTCCGAGAAGCCGAAGAGAAGGTTCACAAAGTTCGTGAGCACCTTAAGACCGCCCAATCCAGACAAAAGAGTTATGCTGACAAGAGAAGGAGAGACCCGACTTTCAATGTCGGAGATTTTGTATATCTCAAGGTTTCACCATTGAAAGGAACCCAACGCTTTAGTCTAAAAGGAAAGTTAGCCCCTAGATATATCAGGCCCTTCAAGATTCTGAACCGTCGAGGAGAAGTATCGTATCAACTGGAACTCCCTGAAGAGATGTCAGCCATCCACCGTGTGTTCCATATCTCGTTACTTCGCAAATGCCTAGAAGTGCCAGAGAAGACTGAAGTTTTCAAGAACATCGATCACAAAGCTGTGGAGATCAACAATGACCTGACCTATCATGAAGTGCCCATCCGTATATTAGAGGAAGCCTACAGAACCACCAGGACCAGGAGTATCAAGTTTCTCAAGATTCAGTGGAGCAACCATACCGAGGAGGAAGCCACTTGGGAGGGAGAAGATTACATTAGGACAGAGTTCCCAGATCTCTTTAGTTCCTACTTTTCTTTGTAAATCTCGGGACGAGATTTTGTTTAAGGGGGGAAGGTTTGTAACATCCCAAAACTTAAATCCAAGGTTATTAAGATCCAAATCATCAAAATTAGGGTTAACAAAAAAAATTCTAATTGAAATTATTAAAACATTCATATGTGTGTGCATTTAAAATAGGAGTTGATTTGAATTGCCATGATTAAGTGATCCATTGCTTGTAAAATGATTCTTAGGTGAAATAAACATAATCTAGATCATTCCCAAACAATTCCCAAAGAAAAACAACTCAAAATGAATAAATGAAGTGAATGGTCATTTGTGCCAAATTAATTACCATGCCTACTTTGGCTATTCCTAGTACTGAAAACCTAACAGAAACAATTGTGGATCTTTGCACCCCTTGCTAGTACACATAATGATGTACCAAGGCCCACTTTGTGATCTGCCAAAAACATTCAAACACTAAATTTAAATGGCAGTTGAAAATTGAATCTATTTCATATGGGAAGATCCCACTATTTCAAAAACCACTCAAACAAGCTCAAATTTCAAAACCCAAGCACCCACAGAGTCTCAAGCTTAGTACTAGCACACCCACCAAAATCTTTTCAAAATTCAAAAAGAAAGTTCTTACGGCCATTTCATCAAACACATGGCAGGCATGATTTACACCCTAATCCTAGCTCACTGTTTGCAATAGGGTTTTGCCCCCAAATGATCTCCATTTAATCCCTCTGTCCCCTCTTGATCTAACCAGGCCCTTAGCACCCATCCCCTACCTCCCCAGTGGAATTTCCATACCAACCCGATCCCATGCCGCCGGCCAAACCTTGAAACCGTCCCAGCAGACCACCTCCCTCTCTCTCGCCATGTCTACGAGCTAGCCAGGACCTCACCGCCACCCTCTGTCCCCTCCCCGAGCCGAGTCAGACCATGGACCATCGAGGAACCACCGCGCCCAGTGCATCTGCACCATGCCGAGCACGCGCCAGAGCGATGCGCCCGACACGCGTGCACGCGCCGCCCCTCGACCGCAGCCCGCGTCCACCGCTCCGCCACGACCCCAGGAACACCGCAGACATGCCCATTTGCCGCCCAACGCACCACAGCCACAGCTCGCCGTGGAAGCCGCCGCCTTTGCCGTTTAGAGCGCGCGCACCGCCCGACCGCATACCACCGCCCCTAGTCCCGCATTGATCACATACATCACCGCCAGGAGACCAGCGACTGTTCCCTACCTCGAGCCACGCCGCTAGCACGCTATGCAGCCCTCGCCGGAGCCGCTCGCCCATGCCTCTCGGTCGCGTCGTCGTCCTATAAATAGAGGCCACCCCCAGCCCCGTTTGGCACTCCACTCACCTCCCCTCACCTCACTGACCGTTCCCCACCTCTAGCCGGAGCAGCGCGAGCACTTGCTCGCCGGAATTTGGCCAGAGTTGCCCGCAACAGAGGAGGAAAGGGTGATGTCGATTCCGACCACCCCCGGAGCTGCCTCGATCGTCCCTGAGTTTGCCGTCGACCACCAGTCCATTTGCCCGCCTCGCCGTTGTCGCTGGAGCCCTGGTACGCCCCCTAAGCCCCCCACCGAGGCGCTAGGGTTAGAGTTTGCCGACAACAGGTCCGCCGTCGACGACGAGCCCCAGCCGTTGATCCCTGTTCTAATCTAACGGCCCACATCGCCCCGTACCGCTTCACGTGTTATGAGCCTCTGACCGATGGACCCCCCTATCAGCTGAGCCCCGCGCCGCGTAGTGTCACTGGGCCGGCCCGTTAGCTTTCCCGCGCGACCCATTTAGTTTGAATTAGGATTTTTATAATTTTAGTTAAACCTAGTTTTGTCCCCTAGTTTGAAATTCAATTCAGAGAGATTTACAAATCCAAATGGAGTGATTCCAATTTTTCTAGAAAGCTACTGAAAAGATCTACCCAAGCCCATTAGATTTAATTCAATTAGAGTTAGAGATCTCTCCTAGTAAAAATAACAAGACAGAAGCATTTGCACCTTGCAACATTTTTGTAAAATCAACCATGATAGCTTTTGAGTTGATTCCAACTCTCAAAAATCACATTTCACCATATCTATCTGAATATGTAATAATATTACGGTTTATATGCAGTGACTTTGGACTAGTACCAAAATAATGCTATATATGCATTTCTAGTCACTTTAAATCATTAAATAATGAACCTAATCCAAAGTAATTGTGATCCAACCCTTAAATCACATTCCCACATGTTAGAATATGTGGTGATGACATGTGTCCACATGATACCATATTTGAAGTGGTGAATCTTAAATCTTAGTTAATTTTTCAATGAGTAGAAATTACTTTTCAAAAATAAAAAGGATGAAACCTGCGAATAAAACTTGTGATGCTTGTGATGATAATAGATCACCAAATATGTGCCTTAGAGTGCTAATTAGACTAGTTAAGTATTGTTTGGTGATTGTGTACTCCATATGTACTTATAGACGATAGTACCGACCAAGCTTTAGAGGAGGAGGAGTTGTACCAAGAAGAAGAGGAGGAAAACTTCAACCACTGCACCAACCAAGGCAAGGTACTATTGGCAAGCTAACACTAGCAAGTCTTATACTAGCAAGCCACCCTTAACAAACTAAGTTAGAGGATTGAGCAAAGATGCTTTAGGCATGATTTGTTTATACCCCTTTTACTAATATTTACCTCAAGTATTATTTTTTCAAGCTTTACTTCCTTTACTTTACACAAAGTCCCTTACTTAGTTTGAAGGTAGCATAAAGAGTATAAAACTTGGCCTATTTAGATAATATTTAGATGTCATTCTATGGCATGAGATTGATCCCATCATTTCCACCTTAGTGAACACTCTTAACTTAGTAGTTTAGAGTAGATCAAAAACTTGAGTCACTTTAGCTAGGAGTACTTGGTGAAAATGAATTATAAAAACCTTGGAAAGATGAGTAATTCTATTGAGATGTTTTGACATGTGTTGAGAACACACAACTGGTTTATGATGGTGAAAATGTTGAGGCATGAGCCTTAACCCTCTTATAAAACTGATGGTTGGATTCAGATGCGATACCATTCCAAATTTACCGTACAACCACATTACCTGAATTGGGTAAGGCTTAGCCGGAAGTTTATATGCATTAGATTTAGTTCCCTCGCGGGAGAGGTTTGAGATGAGGCTACCTCTCAATGTTGTCCACCTATGCAATGCCCAAGATGACAGATGGTCATGGTTGGGAGGCCATGCTCATAGGAGAGGTGCTTATACTAGGGTGTGTAAAGGAAAAGTTATGTTTGATTATCTGCATACTAATTATGATGATTCAGGGTTATCCCTGACAGATGTATCGAATCTTGTGGTGAAAGTGTACCACCTCTGCAGATTGTCAAACTATTCGAATAGCCGCATCCGCGGTTATGGACAGTTGGAATGGCCATACTGTTTCGTTGTCAGATGTTTTCAAAATGACTTATGAAAAGAATGATGAATCTTGACTTGACCACGACAGGGTTGTGTTTATGACAGAAGCTTCCCAACTTAAGTGATTCTAGAACTTTATTTTATCTTTCTTTTCTTTTGAACTCAGCTTAGGTTTCAAACTGAACTTTATAGTTAAACATAGAGTTAGCACTTTAACTTAGAATGATAGTACTTGTTAGTGGTAGCTTGCGAGTACTTAAAGAGTACTCATGGCTTTTGTCTCCGGCTATTCTAATGGCCAGACTATGAAGGAGACTACCAAGATGATGGCCAGCAGGACGGCTATGCTAACTAGGACTATCTGCCTTAGTCAGCATTACCTGTGCCCCTGAAGATGGAACCCACCGCTACGCTTATCTTTTATTCCGCTGCTTGTTGTATTAAGACTGGATCATGAGATCCTTATTTTTGTAAGACCTTATGTATGGTTTGTAATGCATATGGGATTGCGAGGTATGGCATAACAGGCATCTGGGATTAAAAATCCGGGTGTTGACATAAGATAACAAAATAAAGGTAAAAACCATAGTAGATCTCGAATTTTCTATCACTATCCAATCACTACAACCATTTTACTCAATCTAATACACACGTTCCCCACACATGTCCTCTTATACATGTTGGATCAAAACTAGTACTTAAGAACAGGGTACATAATATGCATCTACTAATACATGTCACACATAAATAGGTTCCAATCTCATATATCAACTCATAGAATAAAGATCCACCACATATGAATTACATATATGACCATAATCATGTTGGGAATCTCATATGGTACTAGTTTATAATAGAACAATAGATAAATAGATCGATCTACTACCACACATCCATAGTACATAGGTGGACTACTCCCTCTTCATCATGGTGATGACGGTGGAGATGCTGGAGAAGGTAGAGATCCCACCGGTGGCGGCTCCAGTGGCATTTCCCCCTCCAATAATCTTCGATGGTTCTGTCTCTATTTTGGTGTTTTGATGTTTTCGTCGTGATCTCCTCCAAAGGTGCATCGAGGGACCATTATCTAGGCATTTTTAGGTCAATGTGATGAGTTGGAGATGAAGACGGATTGGCTGGCGATGCTCGAGGAGGCAAAATGGTCATGTGGCATGACCTAGGGTGGGCCTCGAGCCACTCTGGTCTCTTTTGTGCCTCTGGGATCCCCTCCTCAGATCCAAGTGCACAAGGTCCTTCTTTTCACAAAAAACCCTAAAAAAATCCTAGCTCTGTTTGAATATGTTCAGGTCCCTGAGATATAAAAATACACAAAGTAGGGAATTCATGTTCTACAGAGTTATAACCAAAATAAAGGGGATCAATGGTAAATCTCCAAAAAATCAATATAAAACATGGATATAATATTATATAAGTTTCTAATATGTGGGAATATGTATTAATAAACTACAAAGTTCATGTATACATTTTACATGCATTAGAGGTATTTGGACATCTCTCAACATGGTTTTGATTTAATTCTTTCCCACATAACAATAGGTGATTTTCAAATATGACTTTTCAAATTCAAATAGATTTGCCCTGTAGGATTGTTTTGAACTCTCAAAACTATTCCCTTGGTACTTGGGATTGGGTACAAATATGTTTCACATATTTTGTATCACCTTTCTTATATTAAAATATTATTAATGTCTTTCCTAGTAGGGATTACTTTTGGTAAGAAAATTATAGTGGAAACCTTTAAATGAGTTCTCTTGTTCAAAATGAAGATTTTGAACACCTGGAATTTTCTTGGTTTCAAAATAACTCACTTCTTTTATGTGGATAACACATACAACTTTCTAGATTCTTCCTTGTCACATGCATGTGAAATATCAATTGAATTTCCTGTTTGAGTGAAAACCCAAATGGATTTCCTTATGTGGGAGGGTACTTTATATTACCATGAGTAACTCAAAGTTGAGTTATTCTACTTATAAAGAATTTTTTATTTGATTTTAGTGGATTTACTACTATCAAGTGGGAGTGAGTATTTGTAGATGTTCTTATTGTTCTTAGACGTGTTATTGATGATTAGAAGACCAACTAGTTGTATAGGATAATATCTATATCAAATATATGATCTAGCAAATAAATTTGGGTGCCTAGGTGATGTGTAGATGATTGAAATATGCATTTCTAGATAGAATTGTGTTGTTGTCCACATTTGTTTGATAATCTTAGCAAATCACTCTCCTCACCTCTCACTAATTATTCTTTCTACCCACTAATCTACTACTATTTGATCCTAGAGACTAAGTTGCTTGGTGAAGATCTGTAGCTGCTCCTCCTCCTTGTTCTTCCTTCTTCTTCATGTTCTTGAGTTGTTCTTCAAGTTCTTGCTTACTTTCTCCCTCTAGATCTCTCTCTAAGGTGAGTGTTTGTGTTTTTGGTCCAAGTTAGGATGGTGAGTTGCGAGGCTTGGGGTCTTGGATGCATGGCTATTTATAGTGTCCTAGGATTCATAGCAAGGTGATACCTCACTATTTTGTATGGGTGACTAGCCTTGTAGTTTGGCTTTATGTGTAGATTCATCCCCCTCATGGAAAGATGACACCTCAATTGGTGACTCATCACTTGCATGGATGACTAAGCTACTAGGTGTCAATCTCTCATGAGTTACCTTAGTGCCCAAGGTTCCTAAGGTAGCTTAGTCTTGAAGGAACTTGGAAGCCGAGTTCCTATGTGGCATTAAGAAAGGTTTATTCTTAGATCATGACAAGTGGAATTTGTCACTAGATGGGATTTGGGATGAACTGGACATGTGGGTTGATTTGCATATTAAGTTAAAACTTAATTTGCAAATAAATTGATAATTGTAGGACTCCATCTTAATTAAGTGAAAACTTAATTAACAATGTAGATGATTTGATCTCATCAAGGCATGATTCTTTGAGTTGCAGAACACCCATAGTTGATTTTATTCAAATAGTTGGATATAATTGATATAATTTAAATGGATTTAGTTTTATTCGATTCCATGTATTTATTAAGTTATGATTTCATGAAGAATGCATGGCTATTATGCACTTTAGACCCTATGATTTTCCATATTTCTATATAGGGTGTTAAGAGATCCTTTTGAGTGTCTTAAGATTTGGATAAGGAGGAATGTATTCAAGAAGAATAGATTGGGAAGATCCACATTTGGTCAATAAACTTGTAAAAAATACTTGTTACTTGACTCTTGTCAATCACAAGTGTTGGTAGAATGAATGATGTTTAAGATAATATAGTGTAAGATAATATAAGAATAGGGTTGATCTTGTCTTGGTGGAGTGATCATGTGTTAAGAATTGTCCAACACATGAGTTAATTGATGATTAGAGAAGATAAGCTAAGAATCAAATTATTACCTGTTTCATAAGAATGTATTGCGTGTTGATTCACTTTTATTTATGAGTTCTACATCTACACTTCCTAACATAGAAGTTTATGGAAGATTATTTTGAAAGTTTTAACACTTAGCATGAGGAACTAGTCCTAAACCATCCACACAAGTGGAACTTCAATCACTTTGAGAAGTTCTATAAAAAAGTTTTTAGTTCTCCCAGATTTTATATGCATGGATGCAATGCACATAGCTATATTTTACCCATTTTCTAGTCTCATAATCTACGGGGTGTGACACCTTCCACCCTTAAATAAAACTTCATCCTCGAATTTCGAGATCCTTCCTATATTGGGAAGTTAAAAGAACTTCTACGGATTTTGTCTTATTCCAGGATTCTGTTGTCAACTGATTTGGCAATAGAGTGTATCACTAGTAGAAACATCTCTCCAAATCCTTTCTCTATTAGAATTGTCTACCTGTTGATATCATCTATCTATAGATACCAACTATGTATATGGATATTATATGTGGTCAAGGATGCTCCAATGGTTCTATGGTTCCTTAGAGTTGAGGTAATAAGAAAAAAATCTCTCTAGTATGGGCCTACTTTCTAATAGGTCTCAAACATCATAAATGTATTGGTCTTCCATTCATGGTACCATCTACGATTCTAGTAACTTTGCGGCAGCACTTCGGTATTTCTTCATGGTGATAATATGATCCAACTCCATCTACATTTAATCCTTTCGTTTGGATCATACTTCAATCCTATTACAACATATTTTCTCTTCCACCCTTACTGTTCTTCTCAGGGTCACTTCTTTTCCTAGTCCATTTGGCTTTAGGGTTATACTGGCTCACTATCCATGTATACTATTGGTCTCGCGAGGACTTCTATTGTCTACCCACACATACATGGATACCCAATATGAATCCTTGCGTTGGTCAGACATACTTGTCTCTAGGTTGGTAGACTTTCTTGCTCAAAAGCTTTCCACATGTTAGCTATCGTATCAAAACCTATCGTGATCCCATCCTACTTTCCTTCTCCTTCCATGTGATACCATAATGGTTTCTTCTTTCGATGTACTGTCATCTTCTACCAACTTATTTGACTTATTTACACACCATTTTGGGCTATTCCTCAGAATTGATGGCACTCATTTGTACTTCACCACTACGGTTATTTTGCCATCCCCACTTCCATATAAGGTCGTGCAACAAGCGGGTACATTCTCTAGAATGTTTTCGAGAATTTTAAGATCTCTACGTTCTACTATTTCCACTTCCTTCTATTCACGTTTCTTTCCAAAACATAAGTCTTAATTCATTATTCCTAATGTCCATCCAAGTATTGACTTCTCCTCCAGATGATATGAGTTTACGTTTCTACCATCACGTGGTTGTGAATACAGTCAACATAGAAATGGTATTTCGTATTTTCCCTTAGTTTCACCATGTTTTGTTTCATCTTAATTATTATAGCCTAAATAATTGCTTCATCAATAGCTAATTGTGGTGTTGAAGTTGATTCATCCCTTCGTAGTTGTGGCAATGGCTTCTGTCATTTCTTAAGTTTTCCTTACCATGCTATCATTACTCGTCTCTCTCTTACACGTGTCTCTTTCCCTCTAGATCAATAACATTAACACGGAACTAGATGTTGCAACATGCATTTGCACAACAATTCGTACTTCATGCAAATATCTAGTCAATCAAAGTACAATAAAATCCAAATTATATATATGTCACACATGTATCAAAATCCTTTGTAAGTAGTATTTCAAGTAATATATATCGGGTACCAAGACTTTGATACAATACACTATAGTCTAGTATCTACCGTTCTATAGTTGTATGTATAGTTGATACTACTCTTTGTCTTAGTATTTACCCTAGTTTCCCATGATTTTAGACAAAGTGGTCTAAAATTTACCATCTACTACTAGTTCACTTTCCTTAGACTATGTATCTTGAGTTTACCTAATACTAAGCGCATATTGTCTCTCAAGATTTCCACTAAGTTATTATTGATTCCTCCATTACTTAGGTTAAGTAAGGCTTCTGTAACTTCTATCTGTTCCATCCTATTCCACACTTCTCCTTTACTACAAAATTGTAGCAATTATCATGATTTAAGAGTTAAGCTCACCATGATCACTCTTCTCACCATAATATGGTTGACTCTTTACTAAGTTCTACTCCATCACGTAAAGATTCACAAGAGAACCTGGCATGATCTACTTCTCAACACTTAGATATATTCTATTTGTCTTGGTTGTAAGTTACACAATATTTACCATGGTTAACTCGTCATAAAGTTCTACTAGCATATATGGCTTCTCTTGGTAAGATAGTTCCAGTACTAGCTTGAGGGTATTCTACACTAGTATTTTCGTTAGGATAGAATGATGTTGAATTTACTATGCCTAGTTTAGAAAGGTCCTAAATAGATAAGAAACTTTACCTAAGAAAGATAGATAAGAAGATTCTACTCAGATGTGATAGGGTTATTCTCAAGTGAATATCCATCAAAAGTTATAAGAAAGAATTGGTTTAGATAAGGTGGCTTCCTATAGTTACCACCCATCCTATAGGTCTACTTTAAAGGGTTTTAATCCTAAGATCGAAGTGTATGCTCTGATAGCAATTGCGGTGACCCAGCACACCGTTGCATGTTGTAGTGCGCAACTCATTGGCATAACACTTACGGAACACCATTTCATGAATATTCCACCTACCAGAGTAGTACACCAGAAGCATCGAAAATACAAGGTATAACTATATTATTAATTTCACAGATCTTCATAGAAGATCGTCGGAACCTCTATGACACAATGAGCTCGCCAGGTAAGTTCCTGCTCAAACTAAAATTCAGAAGAAACAAATTGCAGACTAGTTTATCACTAAATCTATCTCTAGGCCTATCTCGATAACTAAAGGTTGCCTATATGCTGTGACAGTATTCTCTAATGGTATGGTTTCTATATTTGAGAATTGATTCTCGTCTATGTTTAACTCGATCTCCACCATCTCTGTTTTAAGTATCTGACACCATTGACTACTTTGCTCTTTGGTTTCCCGTAGTGGTTCTCCTTTGTCGTCTTCTTGGTTTGGGATATCGTTAACTAGTTACCATAGTTTAGCATGAGATAAGAAGATAGATTGAGTACAACGTACTCACCAAGTACTAAATATAAATGTTTTTGATGAATAGTCGTGGATTAAAAATTCAAGGCTTGTATAGTTTTCAGAAACGGATTTTAGGATAGATAAGTTTTAGTTTATAAAGTATATTTGTTAGTCTTCACAGGTTGTACAGGTCTTTGTGGAGTCCTTTATCCACAACATTCTTAGTTCTTTCCAAGAACAAGGAGTAACATGTCACATTTATACACTCTTGAGATCGAAAAATAACTTTTACCCCGCAGAAAAAAGACTTTTAGAGTCTATCCACCATGGAGGCCGTTTCTGAAATTTGTAAAAAACATTAAATAATTCCGAAAGAAATACATCATGTAGCTGATAATAGGAAATAGAAGTCTGCAAATTTTCAATGGAAAATATCATGTGCTTTGGGCGCATCAAAAAAACAAATATGACAAATTAGGAAAATATGGAGCCCCATTCAAAATTACACTATTTATGTCCAGAGCTGCACCTTTCTCTTTTTTGTTGAGGTTAACTTACAAGATGTTTTGACATTATATTTTGCACACACGTATTATAAATTATTATCTACGTACCCATATTTTTTTGGAATTTTTGAATCATTAAATTTGAAAATTTTGAATAAGAAAATATAGTCCTCCACAGAGGATGGCTCCAAAAACGATTCTCTCCTCAAGAGGTGCCCTACTTTATCCTTAAAATGTCTTTAGAACATCACATATTAGAAATATAAGATATTTTAGCTTTATGAATGAATGCAACTAAACGATTTTTAGTGCATAGGTACATTCGAAATCTCTACGAACCTATAAACTAAAAGACGTTTAGATACATTCACGGAGCTTATATATATTTCTGAACGGGGGAAGTATTTCCCAACCTTTTGTTTGACGAAATCCCACTCGGCAAGACTCGCACAGTATATTTATCCGAGTACAACACTTGTTTGACCAAGTGTCTATATTTATCCGAGTATAACACTTGTTTGACCAAGTGTCTATATTTATCCGAGTATAACACTTGTTTGACCAAGAGTCGATGTATAACACTAATCAAAGTAGTATCAAAGTATCCCCGCAGCTTGCATCTCGGTCGAGTCGGACTCGTTTTGGGCGCTGCGCTGCGCAGATATACACGTACGCATATGCGTCTCGGCCTCTTCCTCGCTCAAAGTCTCGATCGCTCGTCTAGTCCGATCGATCATGGGGGAGCCTTTCGACTTCCAGCGCCTGAAGCCCGGGTACTGCTGGACGGCCCCGCGTGACGAACCCAAGTACGGCTTCACCGTGGACGAGCTCCTGGGCTGCCTGTCCGACATGGCCACGCGCGACACGCAGCGCTGTACCACCGCCGTGGAGCACCTGTTCATGATCTGCCCCTGCTTCCTCCCACCCGTTCCCGTGGTCGATGTTCACCGGCAGGACGGGCAGAAGGCGGCATTGGAGTCCCTGAGGAGGCTGAGTGCCTCCATCCGCGAATCAAGGCTCCGGCGTGCCGGAAACAGTGGCAAACAGGCGGTGAAAACCGTGGTGGACGGCGAGGTCAAGGCGTCGTCGACAGTGGCAATTAGCGGGCGGAAGGATGATAAGGTTCAGGTTGACAGCGTAGAGCTAGCAACACAGGCGCTCAATTGAGCATCCATCGGCGGGAAGGGGACGTCAGTTGTCAGTTGTCAGCAAGTGGTCGGCTATATATTTCGTAATCGATTTTAGGCTAGGCTCTCAAGGTGTGATGTGTATCTTCTTTTTCGATAATAGAGCGTGAAAGGGCATGTACAATGGTTGATTGGACACAATCTTGTTTTATACATGCCATTTTCACCGATCTATTAATAATCATCAACAACACTACAAAGAGTTTTAAACGTAAAAAAACTTAGAAATATGTCATTGGACCACCTAGCGACAACTACAAACACTGGCACGAGCTGAAGGCGCGCCGCCATCCTCGCCCCTCCATCACTGGAGCCGGACAAAGCTTGTCATAGTAAAGCTTGTTGTAGTAGATGAACGGAAAGTCGGCATGCTAAGGCCCCAAAGGACCAGCGCACCAGAGCAGCAACCATCGTCGAAGATGAATAACGTAGATCGGACGAGACTGACCTCAAAACACACATACGAAAATCGACCGGATCCCAAGGAACCCGTCGGACACATGACTCCATGCGTCCTCTGCTGATGCTAGACGCACCACCAGAATGAGGATAGGACGGGAAGGACCTTATTCTGACCTCAAGACGTAGCCGCCGCCTCAACATCCTGAAGAAGTCACTGAAAATGGTCTAAAGAAAACACTGAAACCTCCCACCGGCAAGAGACCGCGTGGTCCGCCATGGCTCGAAGACCCTAAGGCCGCCGGAGACGGGACGGACCGATGGCGTCGCCGGTGGAGGGAAGGAACACTAGAAGGGTTTACCGCCGCCGCCTCCCGGAGAGCTCTCGTAAAGTCGTACGTAACACTCCGTAAAAACTAACCCCATTCATGCCACCTAATTTTGATACAATAATAAAATATAAGTATAATGAATTATTATTTTAGTCTTATCTCTATCGACAAATATCTCTAAATATGTGGTACGACATATCACGCTAAAAGATAATCTCTTAACTAAAAAGAGGCAACCACCTTTTCTTTGTTTCTTGTTGAAATAAATTGCCTATTCCTTTCTATCAGTTCGGACTTTTGGTTGCGTTGGTTAGTGCATGCAATTCAATATGGTATCAGATCAGGAGGTCCTAAGATTAAATCCTGGTCAACGCAAGAATTAAAAACAAATATTATGACTCCCCAAACATACGTCACAGTAGGTTAGGGTAAGTGTTAAAATAAATTGTTTAACCCTTTTCATCGGTTCAGACTATTGGTTGCGTTGGCTAGCACATGCAATTCAATATTTCTCTCTCCTCCGATTCAGAAATCATCCTACATGATAAAGGTAAGACTGTACGTACTCTAAGGGACGATTTTTTTCTGGTACAATATGTCAATTTTGTGTAATAGTTGGTACGGAAAGTTTTTCCTATTCAAAGAATTCAACAAAAACGACGGAAGCCTGGTTTTAGTAAGACGGATTTCCTCAGGATTTAGGGGCACGCCGGACTTATCTGGTCCGTCCCTTTTAGGCAAGATACGCTCTGCCAAGTAAAGCTTCGGATACCGCAATCAGAAATTTGCAAGGCAGCAGAGAAACTCACTAATCTCAAAGAAAAAAAGACGGTTGTTGATAGAGTCTGGGCGCCATAACACCCGGAGATTCTTCTTTCAGGTTTTGGGACCAAAACGGCGGACAATACTCGTTTGCACGACAAATCTAAGCCAAAAAATATATGTTTGGAAGCCAAGTATTCGGAAGGTTCTAATCCACTGGATCATAGTATACAACTGCAAAACAAAGGCCACCTCCCCTAGGTAAGAATTGCAATCGGATAGACGTGTATTCGGGAAAACGAAGGTTGCATGCGGTGTGATGAGGAGGCGCCAGTGCCGCTCCTTCTGCGTTGTCGTCTTCGTACGACGGGATCTCATCCTTGCTTCCCTGTCAGGAATGGAATGGTCGAACTGTGCGTCGTGAAGGATGTAGCGAGGCACCGCCGCCGTGGCTAGAAGGGGGCGTCGCCGCTGTCTGATTTTCCTGCGAGTGTTAGCAACTGACGGTCGTCCTTTTGGCCGCTTCTCCTAGATTCCTACAATTGTCGTCGTGAACACCGATCGTCTTCCCCATCGACGATGTTGCTTGTCTCTCTAGCACAACGATCTTGTTCTTCTTTGTTTTGTTATGTTGATTCGGCCTGATCTTTTTGTTGTGTATCCTCCTCATGTGGGCCATGAGGATACGACCTATTGAAACCCTTCAGGTGGCACAAACACTAACACGTGTAGAAGCCCACTACCTATTAGGATTATGATCAAGAGTTATTTTGAACATTGAATACAAGGGAAGAGGATGTTAAGTCTTTCATCTAGCCTCCTATCCAGCCACCACTAGGTGAAGTGACAAAAATCTTAGGTTAACCTCCATAAGAAAAGAAAGAAGAAAAATCAAGAGAGAAGGAAATGAGAAAAAGTTGAAGAGGTTGAGATCAATCACCGACGGTGCCAACAAGGTTGTGAAGTTTAAATCCAGTACCTTATCTCCTTCATGTTGTGGTTCCACCATCCTTGGTGAAATTGTTTTAATTCCTACCTTTTGTGTCCCAAATCTTGTTGTTGGCATCCAATACCTGTGTGTATCTTCATATATGAGATCCTCTAGCGTCTCTAGAGAAGAACAAGTTATATTCATATTTAATAATAGTGAAAGAAGATTTTGATGGATTCCGCCCGTGATTTTTCCTATCCAATTGAAAGGTTTTTCACATAAAATTTGGTGTGTCTCTGCACTTTTGGTATGAAAGCTACTAGTACTTCTACTACTTACCATAGGTTTTCAGCTAATACTTGTACTACCCGGTTGTTGTTTGCATTCAAGACTTGTCTTTGGTTCCGACTAGATCTGTTTCATCATACATGTTTGATGCATATGTTTCTTTACGTGATTGAGCAAGAATCTATGGATTTAGTACATGAGTGGTGTTGGATTTTATAACTTATTTCACTGTGTATTTTCATATCATGTTTAAGTGTGCTAAGAGCATCTCCACTTGCCCCCATACCGGGTCCAACAGTTGGCCTTATGGGGGGCGCCGACGCAGGTAGCTCCTATCGGGGGTCACCGCCTCCCAACCTCCGCCCCCAAACATCTCCCCAAATCACAATTGCAAATTAAAACATTCAAAAGGTCGCCGAAAATTAAACATAGTTTTGCCGCCACCGGGCTCAACATAGTTCAGGCGATGCAATCGCCGCAAATCATCGGAATACGAGTCCATCGGTCAAAAAAACATGCGAGGAACACAAAAATCAAACGGGAGGAGATCATCCGGCGCGGTAGGAGGCACCTTCGGGGTTGTCGGTGGCGGAACGATGGTGTTGGCCTGGGTGCCGATCGGGATCGGGGTCGCAGCCATTAGTGTTGGGGTGCTGGCCTAGTTGGTGGCCGCTCGGCTCACGGAGAGGATCAAGGCGTGCTCAACACACCATGCCTTCACCTCGTCGTCCATGTCCTTCGTGTCGACCATCAAGATCGCCAAGTCCTCCCTCCTCTTATTTGCCTCCACGTTGGCCTTGATGAGGCCGAGCTTGATGTCCTTCCGCTCGATGACCGACATCCACCTTGACGCGCTGATACGGTGACCCAGCATACCACTGTATGTGTAGTACACTATAGTCGTTGACGTGACATCCACAGAACACCATTCTATAAATATCACATCCCTTAGAGTGGTACAACAAAAACATTGCGGGTCCATATTACAAACATACACACTTCATTATTATTACAAACCAAGAGTTCTAAACCTCAAGCGTTACAAAATTACAAACCCAACTTAAACAGTTTCAGTGGAAGATATAAGATTCAAACTCCTACTCCGAATTGAGCTCAACAACTTATTTTATAAAGGTTATGTTGCTCGGCTCAATTCTTTTACTAATAACTAAGGCAACTACTCGGACTCGTTGCCCTCCACTCCATAGCTTATTTCGTAGTCCACCCCTTCAACTCCTCTGGATAGGTCTGGCTCTTCGTAGCAGACATCCTCTTGTCCTTCAGCTGCATACATCGAAGGGTCTTCTGGATTCTCTAAGTCTAAGCAGGGGTTCAAAGGAAAGAGTGAGTAACAGCGTTACCCAGCAAGTTCATTATATGCAAGGTGGGAAGTTTGATGCTCTATCTACCACCTCGGACGATACGTCCTTGGTACTATGCGGTTTCGTAAACACTTCTTCAAAGATTGATTTTATTATCAAAAACTATGCCCATCAGCCTTCACAGGTTGACCAGAACTTCATGGAGTTCCTTTCCTGTAACATCCCAAAACTTTAATCCAAGGTTATTAAGATCCAAATCATCAAAATTTAGGGTTAATAAAAACTTTTCCAATTAAAATTATTAAAGCATTCATATGTGTGTGCATTTAAAATAGGAGTTGATTTGAATTGCCATGATTAAGTGATACAGTACTTGTAAAATGATTCTTAGGTGAAATAAACATCATCTAGATCATTCCCAAACAATTCCCAAAGAAAAATAATCAAAATGAACAAAAGAATCAAATGGTCATTTGTGCCAAATTAACTATCATGCCTACTTTGGCTATTTCTAGTACTCAAAACCTAACAGAAACAATTGTGGATCTTTGCACCCCTTGCTAGTACACATAATGAGGCACCAAGTCCCACTTTGTGATCTGCTAAAAACTTTCAAACACTAATTTTAAATGACAGTTTAAAATTGAATCTATTTCATATGTGAAGATCCCACTATTTCAAAAACCACTCAAACAAGCTCAATTTTCAAAACCCAAGCACCCACAGAGTCTCAAGCTTAGTACTAACACACCCACCAAAAATCTTTTCAAAATTCAAAAGTAAAGTTCATGCGCCATTTCATCAAACACCTTGTGGACAGATTTCAAACAAAACCAAATTCACTATTTTGAATAGTGTGCTGGCCAAACTTGTCTCTTATTTGACCCCCATTTCTCCCATTGTCCCCTCTTGATCAAACCAAGGCTTAACTACCCCATCCCCTACACCCTAGTGGCATGGCCATGCCAAGCCGAGCACCAACTCAACGGCCGACTATGCCATCACCCCAGCAGACCACCTCCCCCTCTCTCGCCATGTCTAGCAGCTAGCCAGCACCTCACCGCCGCCCACTATCCCCTCCCCGAGCCAGGCCAAGCCGTGGACCACCGAGAAACCCCCGCGCCTAGTGCGACTGCGCCATGTCGAGCACGCGCCAGAGCGCCGCGCCCGACACGCGTGCACAAGCTGCCGCTCGACCGCAGCCCGCGCCCACCGCGTCGCCACAACCCAGGGAACACGCCAGACACCCCCATTCGCCCTCCAATGCCTCACAGCCACCGCTCGTTGTCGAAGTCGCTGTCTCTGCCGCTCAGAGCGCCAGCTCCGCCTGACCGCATACCACCGCCCCTAAGCCCGCATTAAATTCCTAGAGCACCACCAGGAGACCGCGCGTCAATCGTTGCCCGCAGCCATGCCACTAGCAGCCCATAGCCATGTCACCACCGTCACCTGGCCATGCCACCCTGTCTCGTCGTCGAGCCTATAAAAGGAGGGCACCCCCAGCCATTTGCGGCACACCATTCACCTCCCCTCACCTCACTGATCGTCCCACACCTCTAGCCGGAGAAAGGGGAGCAGCCGTTCGACGGAATTGCACCGGAGCAGGCTGCCTCTAGAGGAGAAGGGCGCCGCTGATTGCGACCACCCCCGGAGCTGCCTCGACCGTCCCTGAGCTCGCTGTCGACCACCAGTCCGTTTGCCCGCCTCACCATCGTCGCTAGAGCCCTGGTACGCCCCCTATGCACCTCCACCGAGCCGCTAGGGTTAGAGCTCGCTGGCGACAGGCCCGTCGTCGATGACGATCCCCAGCCGTTGATCCCCACTCTAATCCAACGCCCCACATCGCCCCGTACCGCTTCGCGTATTATGAGCCTCTGACCGGGGGACCCCCTGTCAACGGAGCCCCGCGCTGTGGAGTGACACTGGGCCGGCCCGTTAAGCTTTCCCGCGCAACCCAGTTAGTTTGAATTAGGATTTTTCTTTTTAGTTTAAACATAGTTCTGACCCCTAGTTTAAAAAATTAATTCAGAGAGATTTACAAATCCAAATGGAGTGATTCCAATTTTTCTAGAGAGCTACTCAAAATATCTACCTAAGCCCGTTGGATTTAATTCAATTAGAGTTAGAGATCTCTCCTAGTAAAAATAATAAGACAGAAGCATTTGCACCTTGCAACATTTTTATAAAATCAACCAAGATAGCTTTTGAGTTGATTCCAACTCTCAAAAATCACATTTCACTATATCTATCTGAATATGTAATAATATTAAGGTTTACATGCAGTGACTTTGGACTAGTACCAAAATAATGCTATATAGGCATTTCTAGTCACTTTAAATCATTAAATAATGAACTTAAACCAAAGTAATTATGATCCAACCCTTAAATCACGTTCCAATATGTGGTGATGACATGTGTCCACATGATCCCATATTTTAAGTGGTGAATATTAAGTCTTAGTTAATTTTTCAATGAGTAGAAATTACTTTTCTAAAATAAAAAGAATGAAACTATTGAATAAAACTTGTGATGCTTGTGATGATAATAGATCCTCAAATGTGTGCCTTAGAGTGCTAATTAGACCAGTTAAGTATTGTTTGGTGATTGTGTGCTCCATATGTATTTATAGACGATAGTACCGACCAAGTCTACGAGGAGGAGGAGTTCTACCAAGAAGAAGAAAACTTCAACCACTGCACTAACCAAGGCAAGCCACCATTAACAATGCAAGCTAACCCTTGCAAGCTAGATAAGCTAAGCAAATGCATTAGGCATGCTTTTGTTATACCACTTTGACTATTACTTACCCCAAGTTTTATTTTTCTAAGCTTTACTTCCTTTACCTTACCAAAGTTCTTTAATTGTTTTGAAGGTAGCATAAAGAGTATAAAACTTGGCCTATTTAAATAAACCTTAGATGTCATTCTATGGAATGAGATTGATTCCCATCAC
Organism: Avena eriantha; assembly: GCA_910589775.1. Taxonomy (NCBI): domain Eukaryota; kingdom Viridiplantae; phylum Streptophyta; class Magnoliopsida; order Poales; family Poaceae; genus Avena; species Avena eriantha. Next base: position 358,296,800 of record OU342745.1, read on the forward strand.
CCCACCTTAGTGAACACTCTTAACTTAGTAGTTTATGGTAGATAAAAACTTGAGATGGGAACACTTGGTGAAAGTGAATTGTGAAAACCTTAGAATGATGAGTCAATCTATTGAGATGTTTTGACATGTGTTGAGAAACACAAATGGTTTATGATGGTGAAAATGTTGAGGCATGTGCCTTAACCCTTTTATAAAACTGATGGTTGGATTCGGATGCGATACCATTCCAAATTTACCGTACAACCACAATACCTGAATTGGGTAAGGCTTAGCCTGAAGTTTATATGCATTAGATTTAGTTCCCTCGTGGGAGAGGTTTGAGCTGAGGCTACCTCTCAATGTTGTCCACCTATGCAATGCCCAAGATGACAGATGGTCATGGTTGGGAGGCCATGCTCATAGGAGAGTTGCTTATACTAGGGTGTGTAAAGGAAAGGTTATGTTTGATTATCCGCATACTAATATGATGATTTAGGGTTATCCCTAACAGATGTATCAGATCTTATTGTGAAAGTGTACCACCTCTGTAGAGTGTCAAACTATTCGAATAGCCGTGTCCGCGATTATGGACAGTTGGACTGGCCATACTGTTTCGTTGTCAAATGTTTTCAAAATGACTTATGAAAAGAATGATGAATCTTGACTTGACCATAATAGGGTTGTGTTTATGACAAAAGCTTCCCAACTTAAGTGATTCTAGAACTTTATTTTATCTTTCTTTGCTTCTGAACTCAGCTTAGGTTTCAAACTTAATTTTATAGTTAAACATAGAGTTAGCACTTTAACTTAGAATGATACTACTTGTTAGTGGTAGTTTGCGAGTACTTAAAGAGTACTCATGGCTTTTGTCCCTGGATATTCTCATGGCTATACTATGAAGGAGACTACCAAGATGATGGCCAGCAGGACGACTATGCTAACAAGGACTATCTGCCTTCGTCAGCATTGCCTGTGCCCCTGAAGATGGACCCCACCGCTACGCTTATCTTTTATTCCACTTCTTGTTGTATTAAGACTGGATCATGAGATCCTTATTTGTGTAAGACCTTATGTATGGTTTGTAATGGATGATGTACTGTGATATCCAATCTGTTATGTCTCGCAAAAATGGTAATCCTGGGATTGCGAGGTATGGCATAACATGCATCTGGGATTAAAAATCCGGGTGTGGACAAGTTGGTATCAGAGCCATCCTGACCATAGGAGACCCTAGTTAGAATGGACGTCCAAACAAAAACATAGTTTCAAAACCAAAGTGAGTATTTATGAAAAATTATTTCCTCTCTTATCCTTGGGAATTCATTCTTTCTCTCAAAAATTCATATGCCTCAAAATTCTTACATTACTAAAAATTTGACACACTTGATCACTTCACTAACTTCCTCATCCTAAATTCTTGTAGATGGAGTCTCAGTTCGGCAAGTTCTACCAGTTGGGAAATGGAGGTCATCTGATCTTCGAGAGGGATCTGGATTCACTGTCAGAGTTACTGGGACGCCCACATCCGGAGTTTCTTGGAGCTCAACTTCCAAGACCCCCAGGAGGAGACTTGTAGTGGCTAGTCACCGCTGATCTTCGAGGAAGCATCGAAGCACCAACGTCCGGGAGAATCCAGTTCTCCGTGAGAGGGAACAACTGGCTAGATGGATTAGCCACGACAATGCATGAAGCTCTCGCACGTCTATGTGACCTCAGCGTCAATCAGATCCAAGGAACCCGTTTTGACCACTATGCAAGACGTGACTTCATGGGAATGCCGATGGAGATGCCAAGTCATCCAGCACTGAAGCGCCAAGTGGAGAACCTCGACTTCTTGTTGTATGATCATCAGAAGGAGATGGACAATGCTAGAGAGCTAGCCAACCCGAACCGTGCCATTGCCGACTAGAAGGCCTAGACTTTCACATTGCTCGTCCAGGATCGCTAGTCTCTTTGCCGCCAGCGTGCAAAGAAGGATCGCACCATCGCCCGTCTTTGCCAGAAGGTTGCCGACCTCGAGAAGACTGTCAAGGAGCAGGAAGCTCAGCTTGCAGCAAAGGAGGAAGAAGAGGAGGGTGAAGACATCTAGGGAGACATGGATTCTTACCTCAACAATGATGATGACTTTCTGGAGGAGGATGTTGTGGACTTCTACACTGACGATGAGGACTCCGACTTCATCGACGATGAGTAGATGCACTAGAGCACTGTCGTAGCATGAGATGTATCGGTCCCACTGTATCGTAGCTTGCAGAATGGTTCTTCAAACCATCTGTTTTCCCTTTGATTGTTGTGGTGTGTGTTGTACCGTGTGTTTGCTTGCATGAATGAAATTAAGTTAGTGGAAAAACCTGAGTTAAACTCAAAGTTTTAGCTTTGAAACCAAAACCCAAAACCTTAAAAAATTCCCTCTTACCCCCGTATCTATCTCAATCTTCAGATGACTCGTGGAAACCAAGGAGGGAGCAGCTCATCGCAAGACCCAATGCTGCAGATTATGCAGATGTTAGTGCAGACCGTGAAGCAAGCAGGGCAGAGCGCCAAGCCAACTTAGCAACATTGCAGCAGATAGCTTAGATGGCCCAAAACAAGCAAGGACATGGAAACCATGATCACCATGGATCCAAACTCAAAAACTTTTAGAACACCAATCCCCCAATCTTTAACCAAGCTGAAAACCCACTAGATGCTGATGACTGGTTGCAGACCATGGAAAACAACTTAGAAGTTGCAGGAGTTGATGAAAACGATAAAGTTCTCTTTGCCACCCACTATCTGGCAGGAGATGCAAGAGCTTGGTGGACTAGTATCCGCAACATGAACCATGGTCAAGTGATGACATGGGAAGCATTCAAAGTCAAGTTCAGCCGCACCCACGTGCCGCAAGGTCTAGTCAACAGGATGAGAGATGAATTTCGCGACTTGAAGCAAGGTAGAATGACTGTGGTGGAGTACCGTGACAAATTCCTGTCACTTGCCAGATATGCACCTGATTAGATCAACATGGAGGAAAAGAAGAAGGAGAGATTCCTGAACGGACTGCATGATGAGATGCAGACTGTCCTCGTCAACATCCGTTTCCAGGATCTTGAAGAGCTAGTCGACTCTGCCATTCAGATGGAAGGGAAGATAAATCAGGAAAACGACAACCGTAAACGTCGTATGATGTAGCAATATGTATCCAGCAGTCACCAGAAGTACCGTCCCAACCCCTCACCAGGATATGCACCGAGGAACAATCAACCCCCAATGTCTTGCCCAAGCTACCCCAACCATAGCGGAAGTAATGTGAAGTCCGGAGGAAACAATCACAACTCCGACAATGCCAACAACTTCAACCATGCACCTCCCAAGAACAACAACAACACAAACACTGCACCCAGAACTGGTAGCAATGTTGTGCCTGTCGCAGTCAAGGACAAGTCTCAGATCACTTGTTTCGAGTGTGGAGTGAGGGTCACTATTCCAATGAGTATCCCAAGAAGACTGCCGCCAATGCCAATGTGAATGCCCCAGCTCAACAACAGCGTCATGTTCAACCAGGGAGAAGATTTGCTCCAGGGAACCCCCACAACCGCAACGGTCGTCTCTTCCACATGAACACCGAAGAAGCCCAAGAAGCGCCAGACGTAGTGCTGGGTATGTTTTCTGTCAACTCAGTTTTAGCAAGAGTGTTGTTTGATTCGGGAGCATCGCATTCATCTGTCATCGAAGAACTTGCATGCACTAGTAAGGTTCACCCAACCAACCTAAAGCATGTCATGATAATTCAAATCCCCGGTTCAACAACCAAAGCTAGAAAAATTTGCAAAGCTATGCGTATCAGAATAGATGGGCTAGATTTTTATGCCAACCTAATTGTACTTGGAACCAAAGGATTGGAAGTAGTACTAGGTATGGACTGGATGTCAAGGCATAAAGGATTGATAGACTTTGCTAAGAAAGCCATCACCATGACCAGTAGCTCTGGAGTCACTGTAGAGAATATCTCTGAAACCTTACCCCGTCAATTCAAGTGCAACAAGAGTGTAGCTCTGCCCACCATTGACCAAGTCAGAGTAGTCTATGAATACCCCGACGTATTCCCAGATGAATTGCCGGGTATGCCCCCGGATAGGAATATTGAGTTCATTATCGAACTAATCCCCGGAACTGGACCCATAGCCCAGAGACCCTATAGCATGAACCCCTCAGAGTTAGTGGAACTGAAGAACCAGTTGGATGCCATGTTGGAAAACGGCTTGATTCAACCAAGCGCATCACCATGGAGATCGCTAGTGTTATTCGTCGACAAGAAAGATGGAGGCAATCATTTGTGCACAGATTACAGAAAGTTGAATGACGTCACCATCAAGAACAAGTACCCCTTGCCAAAGATAGAGGATCTATTTGATCAATTGACTAGAGCCCAGGTATTCTCAAAGATTAATCTTAGGACTAGTTATCACCATCTTAAGATTTGTGCAACGGATATTCCGAAGACCGCCTTTACTACTCGCTATGGTTTATACGAGTATACGGTTATGTCTTTTGGATTAACCAATGCCCCTGCTTATTTCATGAATCTCATGAATAAGATCTTTATGAATTTCCTAGATAAGTTTGTAGTTGTATTCATCGACGACATCCTTATCTACTCCAAGTCAGAAGAAGAGCATGAGCAACATCTGTGAATCATCCTAGAAACCCTAAGAGAGCACCAGTTATATGCCAAGTTCAGCAAGTCTGAGTTTTGGCTGAAACAAGTAAGATTCCTAGGACATATTCTATCTGACGGAGGAGTCTCTGTTGATCCCGCCAAGATCAAAGATGTCGAAGAATGGGAAGCCCCAACCACTCAAACCAAAGTCCGTGCATTTATCGGATTAGCGGGATATTACCGCAAGTTCGTAGAAGGATTTTTGAGCATCGCCAGACCCATGACCCAATTGTTGAAGAAGGACAAGAAGTTTGAATGGACAGACAAATATGAAGCCGGTTTCTAGGAGCTGAAGAAGAGATTGATATCAGCCCCAACATTGATAATGCCAGACATCAAGAAGCTGTTAGATTGGTCTCGGATGTGTATTGATGCAAGAAGGCAAAGTCATCACGTATCTGTCTCGACAACTGAAGCAGCATGAGAAGAACTATCTAACCCATGATCTTGAATTAGCAGCCGTAGTGTTGGCATTAAACACATGGCGTCATTATCTGATGGGTAATCACTGTGAGATTTACTCAGATCACAAGAGCTTGAAGTATATTTTCACTCAAAAGGAGCTGAATATGAGGCAAAGGAGATGGATAGAGTTAGTCAAGGATTATGACCTTGACATTCACTATCACCCCGGCAAAGCCAATGTGGTAGCGGATGCTCTTAGCAGATTGTCGTGTAGGCTAAACACCATGATCAAAGAAAAGCAGCCAAGCTTGTAGGAGGAGTTGGAGCAGTTCAGAACTGAGTTGGTTAGCAAAGGACTCTTAGCTAGCATTGAACTTCAACCCACTTTGATTAGCCAAATCAAGGAAGCCCAGAAAGGGAATGAAAGTATCGACGGAATCAAACGTCGTATTGGTATAGTAAAGGTACCTAGATTCACGGAAGACGAAGAAGGAGTTCTGTGGTACAAAGGACATATCTGTGTGCCCGCAGATTCGGAGCTGAAGCAAGTTATCATGAAGGAAGCTCATGATACTCTCTATTCTATCCACCCCAGGGGAACGAAGATGTATCAGGATTTGAAAGAGCAATTTTGGTGGCACAAGATGAAGAGAGAAGTCGGCAGCTACATCGCCAAGTGTGACATCTGTCAAAGAGTGAAAGCAGAGCATCAGAGACCTGCAGGACTATTGCAACCATTGCAGATTCCGGAATGGAAATGGGATTCCGTCGGAATGGACTTTATCACCGGTTTGCCTACTTCCAGTAGGGGAAATGACTCAATCTGGGTCATAGTTCATAGAAGGTCCAAGGTAGCTCACTTCATACCTGTCAAGACTACCTACCATAGTTCTAAGCTAGCAGAAATGTATATTGCTAGGATTGTTAGTCTGCATGGAACCCCCAAGAACATAGTATCAGATCGAGGAACCCAGTTTACCTCAAGATTTTGGCAGAAAGTCTAGGAAGGATTGGGAACCAAGTTGAACTTCAGTACGGCTTATCACCCGCAAACTGATGGACAAACTGAGAGAGTTAACCAGATCCTAGAGGATATGTTAAGAGCTTGTGTGTTGGAATATGGATCAAAATGGGAAGACTGCTTGCCTTTCGCAGAATTCTCATATAACAACAGTTATCAAGCTAGTTTGCAGATGGCACCATTTGAGTTCCTATATGGAAGAAAGTGCCATACCCCTTTGAATTGGTCGCAAGTATGAGAGAGTCAGATCTTTGGACCCGACATTCTCCGAGAAGCAAAAGAGAAGGTTCACAAAGTCCATGAGCACCTCAAGACCGCACAATCCAGACAGAAGAGTTACGCTGACAAAAGAAGGAGAGACCTGACTTTCAATGTCGGATATTTTGTATATCTCAAGGTTTCGCCATTGAAAGGAACCCAACGCTTTAGTCTGAAAGGAAAGTTAGCCCCCAGATATGTCGGGCCTTTCAAGATTCTGAACCATCTAGGAGAAGTATCATATCAGCTGGAACTGCCTAAAGAGATGTCAGCCATCCATAATGTGTTCCATATGTTGTTGCTTCGCAAATGCTTAGAAGTGCGAGAGAAGACTGAAGTTTTCAAGAACATCAATCACGGAGCTTTTGAGATCTACAATGACCTGACATATCGTGAAGTACCCATCCGTATCCTAGAGGAAGGTTACAGAACCACCAGGACCAGGAGTATCAAGTTTTTCAAGATTCAGTGGAGCAGCCATACCGAGGAGGAAGCCACTTGGGAGCGCGAGGATTACATTAGGACAAAGTTCCCAGATGTCTTTAGTTCCTAGTGTTCTTTGTAAATCTCGGGACGAGATTTTGTTTAAGGGGAGAAGGTTTGTAACATCCCAAAACTTTAATCCAAGGTTATTAAGATCCAAATCATCAAAATTTAGGGTTAACAAAAACTTTTCCAATTAAAATTATTAAAGCATTCATATGTGTGTGCATTTAAAATAGGAGTTGATTTGAATTGCCATGATTAAGTGATCCATTGCTTGTAAAATGATTCTTAGGTGAAATAAACATCATCTAGATCATTCCGAAACAATTCCCAAAGAAAAACAACTCAAAATGAATAAATGAATAGAATGGTCATTTGTGCCAAATTAACTATCATGCCTACTTTGGCTATTCCTAGTACTCAAAACCTAATAGAAACAATTGTGGATCTTTGCACCCCTTGCTAGTACACATAATGAGGTACCAAGGCCCACTTTGTGATCTACTAAAAACTTTCAAACACTAATTTTAAATGACAGTTTAAAATTGAATCTATTTCATATGTGAAGATCCCACTATTTCAAAAACCACTCAAACAAGCTTAATTTTCGAAACGCAGGCACCCACGGAGTCTCAAGCTTAGTACTAACACACCCACCAAAAATCTTTTCAAAATTCAAAAGTAAAGTTCATGCGGCCATTTCATCAAACACCTTGTGGACAGATTTCAAACAAAACCAAATTCACTATTTTGAATAGTGTTCTGGCCAAACTTGTCACTTATTTGACCCCCATTTGCTCCCATTGTCCCCTCTTGATCAAACCAAGGCTTAACTACCCCATCCCCTACACCCTAGTGGCATGGCCATGCCAAGCCGAGCACCAACTCGCCGGCCGACCATGCCATCACCCCAGCAGACCACCTCCCCCTCTCTCGCCATGTCTACCAGCTAGCCAGCACCTCACCGCCGCCCACTGTCCCCTCCCCGAGCTAGGCCAAGCCGTGGACCACCGAGAAACCCCTGTGCCTAGTGCGACTGTGCCATGCCGAGCACGCGCCAGAGCGCCGCGCCCGACACGCGTGCACAAGCCGCCGCTCGACCGCAGCCCGCGCCCACCGCGTCGCCACGACCCAGGGAGCACGCCAAACACCCCCATTCCTCGTCCAACGCCTCACAGCCACCGCTCGCCGTCGAAGCCACCGTCTCTGCCGCTCAGAGCGCCAGCTCCGCCCGACCGCATACCACCGCCCCTAAGCCCGCATTAAATTCCTAGAGCACCGCCAGGAGACTCTGTGTCGATCGCCGCCTGCAGCCATGCCGCTAGCAGCCCGTAGCCATGTCACCACCATCGCCTGGCCATGCCACGTTGTCCCGTCGTCGAGCCTATAAAAGGAGGGCACCCCCAGCCATTTGCGGCACACCATTCACCTCCCCTCACCTCACTGGTCGTCCCACGCCTCTAACCGGAGCAAGGGAGCAGCCATTCGCCGGAATTGCACCGGAGCAGGCTGCCTCTGGAGGAGAAGGGTGCCGCTGATTGCGACCACCCCCGGAGCTGCCTCGACCGTCCCTGAGCTCGCCGTCGACCACCAGTCTATTTTCTCGCCTCACCGTCATCGTTGGAGCCCTCGTACGCCCCCTATGCACCCCCACCAAGCCGCTAGGGTTAGAGCTCGCCGGTGACAGGTCCGTCGTCGACGACGATCCCCAGCCGTTGATCCCCACTCTAATCCAACGTCCCACATCGCCCTGTACCACTTCACGCGTTATGAGCCTCTGACTGGTGGACCCCCTGTCAGCTGAGCCCCGCGTTGCAGAGTGACACTGGGCCGGCCGGTTAAGCTTAACCGCGCAACCCAGTTAGTTTGAATTAGGATTTTTCTTTTTAGTTTAAACATAGTTCTATCCCATAGTTTAAAAAATTAATTTAGAGAGATTTGCAAATCCAAATGGAGTGATTCCAATTTTTCTAGAAAGCTACTGAAAAGATCTACCCAAGCCCGTTGGATTTAATTAAATTAGAGTTAGAGATCTCTCCTAGTAAAAATAATAAGACAGAAGCATTTGCACCTTGCAACATTTTTTTAAAATCAACCAAGATAGATTTTGAGTTGATTCCAACTCTCAAAAATTACATTTCACTATATCTATCTGAATATGTAATAATATTAAGGTTTACATGTAGTGACTTTGGACTAGTACCAAAATAATGCTATATAGGCATTTCTAGTCACTTTAAATCATTAAATAATGAACTTAAACAAAAGTAATTATGATCCAACCCTTAAATGACATTCCCACATGTTAGAATATGTGGTGATGACATGTGTCCACCTGATCCCATATTTTAAGTGGTGAATATTAAGTCTTAGTTAATTTTTCAATGAGTAGAAATTACTTTTCTAAAATAAAAAGAATGAAACTATTGAATGAAACTTGTGATGCTTGTGATGATAATAGATCCTCAAATGTGTGCCTTAGAGTGCTAATTAGACTAGTTAAGTATTGTTTGGTGATTGTCTACTCCGTATGTATTTATAGACGATAGTACCGACCAAGTCTACGAGGAGGAGGAGTTCTACCAAGAAGAACAAGAAGAAAACTTCAACCACTGCACTAACCAAGGCAAGCCACCATTAACAATGCAAGCTAACCCTTGCAAGCTAGATAATCTAAGAAAATGCATTAGGCATGCTTTTGTTATACCACTTTGACTATTACTTACCCCAAGTTTTATTTTTCTAAGCTTTACTTCCTTTACCTTACCAAAGTTCTTTAATTGTTTTGAAGGTAGCATAAATAGTATAAAACTTGGCCTATTTAAATAAACCTTAGATGTCATTCTATGGCATGAGATTGATTCCCACCACCCCACCTTAGTGAACACTCTTAACTTAGTAGTTTATAGTAGATAAAAACTTGAGATGGGAACACTTGGTGAAAGTGAATTGTGAAAACCTTAGAATGATGAGTCATTCTATTGAGATGTTTTGACATGTGTTGAGAAACAAAAATGGTTTATGATGGTGAAAATGTTGAGGCATGAGCCTTAACCCTTTTATAAAACTGATGGTTGGATTCGGATGCGATACCATTCCAAATTTACCGTACAACCACAATACCTGAATTGGGTAAGGCTTAGCCTGAAGTTTATATGCATTAGATTTAGTTCCCTCGCGGGAGAGGTTTGAGATGAGGCTACCTCTCAATGTTGTCCACCTATGCAATGCCCAAGATGACAGATGGTCATGGTTGGGAGGCCATGCTCATAGGAGAGGTGCTTATACTAGGGTGTGTAAAGGAAAAGTTATGTTTGATTATCTGCATACTAATTATGATGATTCAGGGTTATCCCTGACAGATGTATCGAATCTTGTGGTGAAAGTGTACCACCTCTGCAGATTGTCAAACTATTCGAATAGCCGCGTCCGCGGTTATGGACAGTTGGAATGGCCATACTGTTTCGTTGTCAGATGTTTTCAAAATGACTTATGAAAAGAATGATGAATCTTGACTTGACCACGACAGGGTTGTGTTTATGACAGAAGCTTCCCAACTTAAGTGATTCTAGAACTTTATTTTATCTTTCTTTTCTTTTGAACTCAGCTTAGGTTTCAAACTGAATTTTATAGTTAAACATAGAGTTAGCACTTTAACTTAGAATGATAGTACTTGTTAGTGGTAGCTTGCGAGTACTTAAAGAGTACTCATGGCTTTTGTCTCCGGCTATTCTAATGGCCAGACTATGAAGGAGACTACCAAGATGAGGGTCAGCAGGACGACTATGCTAACTAGGACTATCTGCCTTCGTCAGCATTACCTGTGCCCCTAAAGATGGACCCCACCGCTACGCTTATCTTTTATTCCGTTGCTTTTTGTATTAAGCCTGGATCATGAGATCCTTATTTGTGTAAGACCTTATGTATGGTTTGTAATGCATGATGTACTGTGATATCCAATCTGTTATGTCTCGCAAAAATGATAATCCTGGGATTGCGAGGTATGGCATAACAGGCATCTGGGATTAAAAATCCGGGTGTTGACATTTCCTGCCATGTTCGTAGCTCCTTCCCGGAACAGGGAGTAACATCTCACAATTCTTATACTCTGTAGAGGTGCGTTGCTTTACCCATGAGAGACCAACTCCTTGTTGCACAACCGGGTGTACTTTCCCGTCCACAATTCCGTGATGTGGGGCCTAGTAGGTGATCCAAGCTAATTGCTGCCCTCTCCGTGACCCCATATGTCTGCACGATCCTCCGGGGCTGACTACACCTCCGTTAAGCCCCCATTTTGGGTAAGCTACAACCCTGGTGAGTTCCCGAAGACTCTATGAGCTGGTGATGCCCCTGGCAAGCTCCATAAAGGTCCGACTATACCTCCGACAACCACTCATAGATAATCTAGACACCAAAATCGTGGGGCCTAAGGGTGCCCACCCATATGTTGGATCCACACAAGGAATCCCAACGTCACGATAAGGTCATCTTGCCTGCATATGAAAGAAAGAAGATACAACTGACTTCTCTGTCCCATTCCAAATCTCATGGTTAACGTGTAATATACGGTGCTAGAATCACTGATGTCATGGGTTGTTAATCCTATGGTGACTTGTGCACCTGGAACCCTAAATTCCATTGCTCATCTTTATCATCACTTAGGATGGTAACTACATCTTATTTATTAAAGAAGATAATATTTTCTTCCTCTAGATCATAGGTGATAACACACAATTTGCAATATCTTTGATAAAGACTTTCAAAGGACATGAGCAAGTTATGAACTTGCCTTGTGATTGTAAGTTAATGAAGTCGGATACTTCCACCTGACCTTGAGCTCCGATTTCTACAAAGAACCATTATTGCCTGGTAAGGACAATATGTAATGCATAGTAATGTCATGCAATGGTTTATTATCTGCTTCTTTTCGTGTTTTACCCTCTTAGTAAAAGTTTGCTATTTTATTTAATTAATAAAAGAAAAGTATTATTCTAAGAGTTAAAAATATGAATTTATCTAATTTTATTACCCTTTTAAATATTTACTGAAATTCCTTTAAGGAAATAAGACTTTATTTTTATCACACTAAATTTACTTATGAGAAATACAAACTAGTATTTTTCTATAATAGTATATCCATTTAGGATCTTAAAATGAATTTTATTCAATTTTAAGTGTTTCATATATTTTTATAAAATTCAAAAGTAATTGGCACAATATTAATAATGGACCAAAATTTTAGTTATCAAAAATCCTATTTGATTACTTTTATTGAATAGGGAATATTTTTGTGAGTTCGTAGACATTTTTTATATATTTTTAAGATTTTTATTTATTTTTCTAGAGTTTTTTTTGTTTCAGGGGCATATTTGTAAATATTTCTTTTAAACAACTCTCTTGAAATATGGGCCTGGCCTGCTAGGCTGGCCCATCCCAACCTGACCTGGCCCACATGGCCTGGTTAAGCCCACCGGGGCAGTACTAGGCCGCTCACTGGCCCAGTACCCCCGACGCACTCACTCTCCTCTCCCCTTTCTCTTGCTCTCGCTCACGTGGTCACCTCCTCCGCTCGCTGTCGCCACCATGCACGATTCCGACCTAGTCCAGCCGCCGTTGCCGCCGCCACGGTGCAAGATGGCTAAGTCGATGTCGCTGCTCAGTTCTATCCGAGCAGATCTGTCGATGGTGTCCTCTCCTGGCTGCGATGACCCCTGTCCGAAGCTAGGGTTAGGGTTTGGACGCCCTGGAGTTTCATCGATGGTGCGTCGGGGTACTCACGGTGCACTCCCCTTCATCTCCGGCTGGTTCTAACGTGCTGCAGGCGTGGGTTGTAGTGCCCCTTCGGGGTGCTCCCCGTCCCACCGCTTTTGCACCGCCGGCGGCCATTCCTGTGCTTCCTCTTCAATTACTTTTGTGAGTACCTCGAGTAAGTTTGGGTTCTTCCCTTTTGTGCTCCTCTCTTGCGCTCTAGCTATCCTTCCCTGGCATGATTACAGGTTAGCCCCCTGTCTAGGGTTCATCCCTGAACCCTAGGGTTCATACCCTGTGAAGTGATGTTGAGTTAGTTTCTCTAGTTCATCCTACAAGTGATATCCTTCTAGAGTTTATTTTGCTAGTGGTATTTGTTGCACGCTACTGGTTCTAACCAATTACTCTCCCCTCTGCCAGTTGGTACTCTGCTGAATATTTGTTACCACCTTGTTCTCTGTCAGAGAACCCCTATGAAGGTATACTGAACCTTATGTGATCACCCTTGTTGCATCTGTGATGGTTTCATTTTATTGGATTGAAACTCAGTGTTATGCTAGAGTTGGAATGTCTTAGTTAATGTGGTGTTGTTAACATTTGGTTTTGAAGCAGTGATGTGCTGCAGAGATGTTTAGAAATATGATTGATTCCTATCTACTTTATAGGAAGATGATTACTCGCTTGTGTCTTAGTGATAGACGGTGGTAATGTTTACTAGCTCATCTGGCACAAAGTGCCAAGTATGATTCCTAAATTAATTTAGGGAAGTGATTATAGATTTGTTTCAATAGCTACTTCTGAACCTGTTGGTACAGAGGTGCTACCCAGTTGTGGATGTGCCATGCACCAGCAGTGTGATATGTGTTGATCTAGTTAAAACTAGATCCAGAGGTTTATGATGCTGGTCTGAAAACATCTTTGGACTTTGGTAATCAGTTTAAGACAATGATTCTCATAGCCTTTAAGAAAATGCATTGGTAATCATGTTGTGTAGTATAGAGATTTTAGGTGAACCACTTCTGAGGTGCTACCATCCATTGGATGTGCCCAGAAGCATTCAGTTAGAGCTGATGTACATGTGGATGTCAAAATATGTTTGATTCTCCAAGATCAGTGATGCACATGCTGAGATCTTGGAGTAGTTTGCAAAGATAAATAGTTTGGCCCTTTTTAATCTCTTCTATGATGGATACACCCCACTTAGGTGCACTCTGAGAAGATCTTATATGAAACAACACATGCTCATTGTAGATTTAGCATGTGAGGGTTTGGTATCAACTCACCACACAATTTGCTTGCTGGTGCTGTGTTGATCTTGGTCTGCACCTCATGGTGTTGTCCTACTCCTCCCAGTCTCCTGTGATCTTGAACTTGTTCTTGCTATCCTCTTATACAACCCCCTCCTTAAGTCACCATTTTTTGATGAACTGGTGGTTGTTTTGGTGAATCAGCTGGTGGATTTATCTGGATCTGGCAAGCTCGCTGAGCTCCTGGTGTGTGTTTGAGAAGGTGAAGTGAACTTCCTGTAACTGTGCTTCGGCAGGTGTGGTGCTGCTGTTTGGACAACACATAGCATGCATTTAGGTGACTCACTTGTGTGTCTGTGTGAGTTGTTCATGTGGATCAGCTCAAGTAATCTGGCTTTCACTTTTACCTATTTACTTGTTATTGGCCTGGTGAAGCTTGCCTCTCTCTACTTGGCTTATAATGTGGCATTTGGGCTAATTACTTTAAAAGAATAGATACTACACCTTTGGTGAAACTTGCCCCTTTATTAAATACTCAATGATGTAATATGAACAGTGCACCACACTGTTCACTACTGAGAGTAACTTAACTAACTACTAACCCCTTATTTCATTTAGTTGTTTTTTCTTCTTTGTAGGAACAAGATCTGGATATACAAGATTTAGTATAGGAGTAGATATGTAGTATAGGTTTTAATTGTAACCTTCTTTTATTATTTTTGTAAAGAATCTTGTAAAGATATTATTATAAATTAATAAAGTTTTATTTCTATTTCCTGCAATATCAGTGTTTTGGTGTATTTATCACCATTTGTAATATTATTATGTAATCAGGAAATAAGATTCCATTTCTGATTTAATTTTCCTTGTATTAAATCCTTATTGTTGTCTACCGTATCTATAACTTAACCAAACAATGTTAATAAGGAATTTTGGAAAACAAATCAATATTACTAAGTTCTAATTTTCAAATTCTTTCAAATTGATTTAAATTTCAACTTTGAATTCAAAGTAACAAAAACTTAATAATTCCTAAAGGTCATGTCAAAATTCATAGCAATCACTAACAAGAACTATTCCTACCTCTAGTTAGTGAAAGAAAATCTGATCCCTTTAGGTTTTTGTTTGGCGAAAATTTACCCTAACTTTTATAGATGCATGTATGCACAAACTTGTATTCCTATTTCTACCCTTCGTTAGATCCTAATGCTGGGATGTTAGAGGCTTCCCCCCCTTAAATTAAACTTTGTCCCAAAGTTTGTGGATGAGTACCTGAATAGCTCTGGATATGCTTCTCTTAAGTCGCTTCTCGCTCTCGGTGATGTTCCCATTGTACTTTGCAGTATTTGATTGCCCTGTTTCTCAATCTTTTCCAGTTCTCCTCTAGAATCTTACAAGATTTCTCAACATAATTCAAATCCGCTTGTAACTCAATCTCTTGATGTGTGATGGCATCATCGGGAACTTTAAGACATTTCCGGAGTTGTGAGACATGGAAAACATTATGAACCTGAGCTAGTATTTTTGGTAACTCGAGAGCATAAGCTATTGTTCTATTCTAACTCAATATCTTGAATGGTCCAATGTACCTTGGACTTAATTTACCTTTGACTCCGAATCTCTTTACTCCCTTCATCGGACTTACTTTGAGATATACCATCTCTCCCACTTCTGGATGCCATGATCTATGACTTTGATCAGCATAACTCTTTTGTCGACTCTGAGCTATCTTCAACCGATCTCTAATGATATCGATGATATCTTGCCTTCCTTGATATAGTCTAGTGCAAATTCCTTGCTACTACCAGGTTCATACCAGCAGATAGGTGATCTACACCTTCTTCCGTATAATACTTGATAAGGTGCTGCCTTTAGACTACTCTGATAGCTATTGTTTTAGGAAAATTCTGCCAACGGTAGATGATCTTCCCACGAACCTCCAAAATCTAATGCACAAGCTCTAAGCATGTCGTCCAAGATTTGATTGGTCCTTTCTGTCTGGCCTCCAGTTTATGGATGATAAGCTGTGCTAAAATCGAACTTTGAACCAAGTGATGCATGTAATTGTTTCCAAAATGCCAATCTAAACACAGATCCTCTATCCGATACAATCTTCTTGGTACCCCGTGCTTACTCACAATCTCTTTAACATAGATTTCCACTAATTTCTCAGCATTATCCTTTTGGTTCACTGGAATAAAATGTGCACTTTTTGTGAGTCTGTCTATAATCACCCATATCATATCCTTCCGCTTCGGTGTCATGGGTCATCCTGTGATAAAATCCATACCAATTTCTTCCCACTTCCATTCTGGAATTTCCAAAGGGTGTAATGGTCCTGCTGGACTTTGATGTTCTGCTTTTACCCTTTGGAAAGTATGGCATTCAGATACATACTTTGCAATATCTCTTTTCATATTATTCCACTAGAACAACTCTTTTAAATCCATGTACATCTTTGTACTACCTGGATGTATGGAAGATGGTGTTTCATGGGCTTCTCGAAGTATCACTTCTCGAATCTCTGGCACATCAGGTACACAAAGGCGGTTTTGAAACCATAAAGATCCATAATCTCCTAGGTGAAAAACTTATATTTGACCTTGAGAGATTCTTTGAATTTCTTCATCAATAAAAGGATCTTCACCTTGATGTCTAAAGATTTCATGCCGAAGATCACTACTTCACTCTTCAATTACCCGCATAGTAGCTAATCCTCCAAGAACCGGTGTACTTATAAATTGTATTTCCATCCTTTCCAAATCCATCTGTAGTTATTTTGGCAATTCTCTATTCATAGGTTGCGTATCTGTGCTTTTCCAACTTAAAGCATCGGCCACAACATTTGCTTTTCCAAGAGTATAATTGATTTCTAGATCATAATCTTTAATCAACTCCAGCCACCGCTTCTGTCTCATATTCAATTCCTTTTGAGTGAAGAAATATTTGAGAATTTTGTGGTCAGTGTATAACTCACATCTTGCCCCATGGAGAAAATGTCTCCATCCTTTTAAAGCAAAGACTACTGCTGCTAACTCTAAATCATGAGTTGGATAATTCACTCCATGTGGTTTCAATTGTCTAGACCCATAAGAAATTACCTTACGGTCTTGCATAAGAACACAACCTAATCCTTCTTTGGATGCATCACAGTATACTCTGTAATCTTTTCCTGGTTTTGGAATTGCTAGGACTGGTGTTGTGGTTAATCTGGTTTTCAACTCCTAAAAACTCGCTTCGCACTTCTCATCCCATATGAAAGTTGTATTCTTTCTTAATAATTTGGTCATTGGTTCATCTATCTTGGAAAAACCTTCTATGAATCTCCGATAATAACCGACCATGCCTAAGAAACCTCGGATTTGCTTCACATTGGTTGGTGCCTTCCAATCCAATATTGATTGAACTTTGGACGGATTTACAGAAATTCCATCCTTACTGATCACGTGCCCAAGAAACTCTACTTCGTCCAACCAAAATCCACACTTACTGAACTTAGCATAAAGCTTATGTTCTCTTAAGATTTGCAATGCTATTCTCAAATGTTCTACATGCTCTTCTTTATCTTTGGAGTATATCAGAATATCATCAATGAATACTATGACAAACTTGTCCAAGTAAGGCATGAAGATTTTGTTCATCAAATTCATGAATATTGTTGGAGCATTGGTGAGACCAAAAGGTACGACTAAATATTCATGATGTCCATACCTTGATACAAATGTTGTCTTAGGAACATCTTCAGGTTTATTTTTTATCTGATGGTATCCTGATCTTAGATCAATCTTGGAGAATACTCCAGCTCCCTTGACTTGGTCAAATAGATCTTGGATCCTTGGTAATGGGTACTTGTTCTTGATAGTGACATTATTGAGATTTTTGTAGTCCCCACACATTCTTCGTCCACCATCTCTTTTCTCTACAAAGATTACTGGAGTTCCCCACGGGAATACACTCTCCTGAATAAATCCTTTCCTGACTAACTCACCAATTTGTTCCTTAAGCTCTTTTAATTCTTTTGGCCCCACTTTATATGGTGCTTGAGCTATTGGTGTTGTACCAGGTATCAGGTTAATAGTGAACTCTATTTCCCGATCAGGTGGCATTCTTGGTAACTCTGCTAGAAAAACATCTTGAAATTCCTTCACTATAGGAATATTTTCCAATTTGACTTCCTTCATTGAATTCAATTGCAGATCCACCATGATATGACTATGTTTATCCGCCTGATAGACTATCCGTCCTCCACTTGGAGACTTGATTGAAACGGTTTTCTCCTCACAATTAATCTGAGCTCCATAGTCTGTCATCCAATCCATTCCTAGCACTACTGCTATTCCTTTTAATGGGATCACATAAAGATCCGCATAATAGGTTTGACCACATATGGAAATGACTTGGTTTACTTTAATGTTTCTAACTACTACAATCCCTCCAGCGGTGACTACGGTCATAGGTTTTTCTAATGGTGCCCTTCTAATCCCAAATTTATCACAAAATTCTTCATATATGAAAGAAGTAGTTACACCCGTATCAAATAAAACTTTTCCGGGATTTGTGAGAATATTGAGCATACCTATCACCGCTTGATCCTAGTTATCCACCTCCTCCAAGGTTGCGCAATTCAGCTTTCCAGTAGGTCTACCTCTCTTGCCATTGCTATTTTTGGCATAGCTTCCACCTCTGTTAGGCTATCCACCTCCGCCTCCACTGGCTTGTCCTCCACCTTTTATGGGCCAACCACTGGGTGGTTTGTTTGGGTAATCAGGCTTAATATGACCCTTTTTTCCACAACCAAAGCAAATAATTACTGGCATATTGCAATCCTTGCTAATATGTCCTGGAAGTTTGCAATTGTGACATATAACATTCCTTCTCGAATTGAATTGTCCTCCAGTGTTGTTGCTACTCCTGTTGTTGTTGTTGTTGTAGGGTCTGTTTCTAGGTTGGAATTCCAAATTGGTTTTGGATTTACTTGCCTGAATCCTTTTTGTTTCCTTCTTTGCTCTATTCCTGCGCTCCTCTTGGACATTTTTGTAATCATCTTCAAAGGTTATAGCTGCATCAAGCAACTGTTGAAAAGTTTGAGTGTTGGCAAGCCTAAACTGCATCTTCACAAATGGATTTAGTCCACTCATGAACCTCTTCTTCCTTTTGCCTCTGTGCTAACTTCTTCAGTAGCGTAACGAGATAAATCACTGAACTCCTGAATATACTTCTTGACAATGGAGTAACCCTGTTGCGGTTCTTCAAACTCCCTACGCTTCAACTCTATGATACTCTCTGGAACATGGTATTCACGGAATCTTTGTTTGAACTCCTCCCAGTTGTACTCTCTTCCTGGAGGTTGCATAGCTAACTGACCCTCCCACCATGATGATGCAGGTCCGGTCAATAGATGCATTGCGTACCTCAACTTTTCTTCCTCATTGCATCCTACAGTTTTCAACTTTCTTTCGGTATCTGTTAACCAGTCCTCTGCATCCATTGGTTCTGGAGCGGATGCGAAAGGCAAAGGCCTGGTATCCTGGAAATCCGAAAGACTAACACCACGTCCTTGAGGCGCCCTCTGTTGTCCCACTCGGTCTACTAACCCCTCCATGAACTTGTTCTGGGACTCTTGCATCATTTGCATGTACTGCATAAAGTTCTGCTCCATCAATGGCCTCATTGGTGGTGGTGGTAAATTTGCTTGCATTTTGGCGTCTTCATCCGCCTTTTCTCTGGCTTCGCGCTCCATGCGCTGCTGCTCAGTCTCGTTTTCTACACCCGTTTCCATCCCCTAGTCCTATAACATAAAGCGAGTACTCATAATTACATCATGCATATGTGTTCTGAGCTCAACTTCATGCACAGAACTAGTCACACAATGGAAAACAAGATCCAAATAAGAACCAAATATGCATTACACACATATTATACATTACAAACAACATAGTTTATACAACGTGATTACAAGTCCTTACTAATTAAGCATTACAGGTTCATGTGGATTCTATCCCACTTATTTATTTACATCCAGTCCTCAAACTCTCACTCCCGTATCCGGCAGAAATACTCCAAGTCAAAATCACACTCCCTAGAAGTTGCGATGTTCATCGTACATGCCTGGACTATAACCGTGCTGACGTGAAGTACGATGCACCGTTTGTGGAACGATTAGCCTCTTCGATGGACGATATTCAGTATCAGAAGTCTCTGGACTTGGCACATCATTCAGCTGAAGTGCATCCATACCTTCCAACTCGTCTGAAGTATCTTCAGAATCATCATCATCACTGTCTTCTTCATCTAACTCCTACATACCAATTCTAGAGGAATCAACAGAGTATTCCCTTCCAGTGCTCCCCAAGTACTCTACTGGGTACGATAGTCCTCAGCTATTATTGGATAGTGCACGTTGTTTGGGGTAGGATAATTTTTCTAGTGACCCGAACACCCTTTCTTCAGGATCTTCCTCATCGGACTCTACATCCTCCACATGAACATCTCTTCCATCAACGGAATAAGATCTTACGCCCATGCGACTAGTCTGCCCGGTGTCCCCAACTGAATCTTCCACAGGAATAGGATTCCCGGCAGATCCATCCATCGATTTGTACTATTGGGTTTGCAGCATAGAAAATAAAAAATTCCTATGATGAGAACTATACGCCAGGATCTATCTACTAGATACAAGCAATGGGTGGATATACATCCATAGAGAACTTACCCTCGAAGACAACAAAGTTTTGTTAACGAGTTGGAACTCGTGGATGATGTAGTTGTACGCTTGCCGATCTCAAGATCGTGTGGAAGTCCTAGCGCCGCAAATCAGCAGTGCATCCGTCCTCACACACACGTTCAAGCGACCGAACAACCTCCACCTCCTTGCTCCAGCAAATCAGCGAAAGCAGCAACTCCTTCTAGACGCAATGCCAGCAGGAACATGTATCTCGCTAATCCGAGACCATGGGGGAATATATCTAGAGGGGGAGAGAGATCCTTCACGAGGAAGTGTGCTTTGTGAGGGAGGAGAGGGGGGCCTTTTATAGGAGAGGGGGCTCCTCCCCTCCCATGGCCGGAGACCAAGGGGGGTGCCCCCACCTCTTCCTCATTCATGTGGTGGATGCTCCACTCACATCAATTTAGCCTCCACCCAAAGTTCCACTCACATGCATTAAATTTCCACCAAATTTAATGCAACTCTCATTTAATAAAACTCTTTTATTTATTTTATTCAGAATTTTGTTAATTACTTTAATTAACAAACATTCACATAAAACCCCTTGTAACATTTCAATATCACATGCAGAACCAGTTTCTGCAATTTCACCCGAAACAATTCCGGTTTCCATCGAAATAATTCCAGCGCTTTGCAATTCTTTCGTCTGAAACATATGTGCTCCAAAATGGTGTTTGGCAACCCTTAAGTGTGTCACCCTACGGTTCGCGAATAATGCAGACATGATTGAGACTCCTCTCAAATCAATAATCAGAAGCGGGACCTGGAGATCCATACTGACTCCCGCACATTCAACGATGACTTCTGTGATCGTGAGAACCTTTAACGATAGTAACTTAATCCCTTTGTCTCATGATATATTACATGTCGGAGATTCGATCATCCGTATCCAAATACCTAGTTTGATCTCGTTACCGACATGCACTCTTTTCTTGTTCCCATGATATAACAGTCTAGTGATCACATCACTTGCTTGCAAGCTATGTTAATGTGATATCACCGAGAGGGACTAGAGTATATCTATCTGTCATCGGGATTGACAAATTCCATCCTTGATCCATGAGCCTCAACATGACATCTTCAGAGTATCTGAACCCACCTTTATAGTCACCCTTTTACGGTGTGACGTTTGATGTTATCAAGTTACTCTTCTAATGTCAGCAATTAACATGATCTCATGGTCTAAGGATAAAGATTACTTCGTATGATGTTATAGCAATATAAACATAATGACTTTGATCGTAATGCTATACTTCGGATGAATGTTCATCACATCATTTCACAAATGTTGTGACCTCGTTATTAACAACATCCAATGTCCATGATCAGGAAACTTTGATCATCTTGTTAATCAACGAGCTAGTCTATAAGAGAGGCATAACTAGGAACCTTTTATTTGTTTATTAAACACACATGTATTGATGTTTCCTATCAATACAATTATAGCATGCAAAATAAACATCTATCATATACAAGGAATACATAATAACAACTTTATTATTGCCTCTCAGGGCATATTTCCTTCAGTCTCCCACTTGCACTAGAGACAATAATCTAGTTCACATAGTGATAAATCTAACACCCATGGAGTTTTGGTGTTAATCATGTTTTGCCCTAGGGAGAACTTTAGTCAACGGATCTGCTACATTTAGGTCCGTGTGTACTTTACAAATCTTTATATCTCCATCCTTGACATGCTCGTGGATGGAGTGAAACCGACGCTTAATATGCTTGGAATTCTTGTGAGACCTTAGTTCCTTGGCGTTGGCTATGGCTCCATTGTTGTCACAATAGATCACCATTGGATCCAATGCACAAGGAACCACACCTAGTTCCATTATGAACTCCTTCATCCAAATCGCTTCTTGTGCCGCTTTCGAAGAAGCAACATATTCCGCCTCAATCGTTGATCCAGCCACCACAGGTTGTTTGGAACTCCTCCAACTAACTATTGCTCCATTCAAGAGAAATACATATCCGGATTGAGACTTAGAGTCATTCGGATCAGTGTCAAAACTACCATCGACATAACACTTAGCGACTAGCTCTTCTTCACCTCCGTATACAAGAAACATATCCTTAGTTCTTCTTAAGTACTTAAGGATATTCTTGACTGTTGGGTCCGCAGCATAGAAAACAAAAAATTTCCTACGGTGTGAACTGCACGCCAAGATCTATCTACTAGGTACAAAGCAACGGGTGGACATACATCCAACGAGAACTTACCCTCGAAGACAACGAGTTTTGTTAACGAGTAGGAACTCGTGGTTGATGTAGTCGTACACTTGCCGATCTCAAGATCATGAGGAAGTCCGAGCAGGTCCGGCTCCAGCACGTCCTTCAGATCTAGCTCCAGCACCACCAAGTCCAGCACCGCAAAGCAGTGGTGCATCCGTGATCGCACACACGTCCGGTACCCCGACAACCTCCGTCCTTCGCTCTAGCAAAGCAGCGGAAGTAGCAACTCCTTTCCAGATAAAGCCACCGGGAACATGTATCTCGCTAATCCGAGACCATGGGGAATAATACTAGAGGGGGAGAGAGAGATCCTTCACAAGGAGGTGTGTGTGAGAAGTGAGGAGAGGGTGGCCTTTTATAGGAGGAGGGGGGTGCCCCTCCTTCATGGCCAGCGCATGTAGGAGGTGCCTCTTCACCTCCTCCATTCATGTGGTGGTAACCCCTCCACATTAAAATGCCTCTTCACATTCCCTTTTAAAGTCTCCACTTTAAATGCATTAAATTTCTCCAAATTTAATGCTCTCTCATTTAATAAAACTCTTTTATTATTTTTATTCAGAATTTTGTTATTTACTTTAATTAACAAACATTCACATAATACCCCCCCGCAACATTTCAATATTACATGCAGAACCAATTTCAGCAATTTCACCCGAAATAGTTTCGGTGTCTATTGAAATAATTCCAGCGCTTTCTTAAATCTTTATCTGAAACATATTTGCTCCAAATGGTGTCGGTATCCCTTAAGTGTGTCACCCTACGGTTCGCGAATAATGCAGATATGATCGAGACCCCTCTCCGATCAATAATCAGCAGCGGGACCTGGAGATCCGTACTGACTCCTACACATTCAACAATGACTTCTGTGATCGTGAGAACCTTTAACGCTTGTAACTAAATCCCTTTGTCTCGCGATATATTACATGTCCGAGATTCGATCATCGGTATCTCCATACCTAGTTTGATCTCGTTACCGACATGCACTCTTTTCTCGTTCCCGTGATATAACAGTCTAGTGATCACATCACTTGCTTGCAAGCTATTTCAATGTGATATCACCGAGAGGGCCCAGAGTATATCTATCTGTCATCGGGATTGACAAATTCCACTCTTGATCCATGAGCCTCAACATAACACCTTCGTAGCACTGAACCCATCTTTATAGTCACCATGTTACGGTGTGACGTTTGATGTTATCAAGATACTCTTCCGGTGTTAGCAATTAACATGATCTCATGGTCTAAGGATAAAGATTACTTCGTATGATGTTATAGCAATATAAACATAATGACTTTGATTGTAATGCTATACTTCGGATGAATGTTCATCACATCATTCCACCAATGTTGTGACCTTGTTATTAACAACATCCAATGTCCATGATCAGGAAACCTTGATCATCTTGTTAATCAACGAGCTAGTCTATAAGAGAGGCATAACTAGGAACCCCTTTTGATTATTAAACACACATGTATTGACGTTTCTGATCAATACAATTATAGCATGTAAAATAAACATTTATCATAAACATGGAATAACATAATAACCACTTTATTATTACCACTCGGGCATATTCCCTTCAGTCTCCCACTTGCACTAGACTCAATAATCTAGTTTGAAAAACATTGCGTATTGAACACCTATGGCTTTCTGGTGTTGCATATACGCGATTGCTAGTGGTTAACATAATCTCCGGATCTGACAGTTTCAGGTCCGTGTGTATTTGCATGTCTTTGCATCTCTACGCATCACTCATTCTCAAATGAGATGGCATTGTATAAATTTGGTCCTTTGGTGGACCTTTAGTTCGTTCCGGTTAAAATATGATGATGTTATTGTCACACAATATATCTTCATAGTACTAGCCCACTTTGAACCACACCTAGTTTGATAACAAACTACTTAACACAAATGCCCTCCTATGCTGCTACTATAGAAGTCATATGTTGGGCCACGTAGAGATAAACAAAACTTTTTCCCTACGCGGTGATCCCAAGATCCAGCTCAGGTAGAAGGCCACGAGGATTACCACGAGACGCGTAGTTGCAGAATTGATGAAGCACGTCGTTTGATGCAGTGCAGTCCTCACGATCCGTTCCGGTTCCACGATGCACGATCTGTACTTTCTTCACGATCGTCGAAGTGCTGAACGTACAGCACCTCCGCCGATATCCACACGTACGAGGACGAGCGCCGACGATGGACTGCTAGGTCCCGTACGGCGGTGACAGGACGGACTGGGGCTAGGGTTTCCAACACATGGAGTGACCTAACCTTGTGCTCTAAGCACCTGCGCCCCAGCTTATATAGGGAGTGAAAGTAGGATCCACTCACTTGTGGCCCATTCACTAAAAGGCCTATATTAGCCACTGCAAGTCTCACTTGCTGACTAAGTCCATGTCTCTATTTGGGTCCAACCCAAATAGGTTTCCTGTTTGGGTCTAACCCAAACTTGCTCCCGCTCTTAAGTGTGTGACCCGACAGGCTCATGGTAACCCAGACACGCTTCCGAGTCTCACTCGTGATCGATCAGTTGGTAGCGGCTCCTAGCAGAACGTGCCAACTCCCAAGTACCAATAAGTCATGACGACATACCTTCCAATGCGACTTTCGTCTGAGTCCCTTTTTCCTCATGATATACCTTGTCGGACTATAGGCGAATGATCGCCATCCCTTAAATAGTCCGACTCTCTTTCTCGATCCGAGATAAGTGATTCATCCGACTAACTCTTAGTCGGCTGCCTCGGTTAACACTTAACCGTGACGCGCATGGCCATGCTTTCCGAATCATATCTTCCAAGAGGGCCCAGAGAATATCTCTCCGGATGGAGGGGAAAAATCCCGTCTTGGTTATTCACATCACGCAGCTTGATTCTCAGTCGACCCGAACTCCGCCTTTATAACTGCCCAATGATGGAACAGCGTTTGATAGAACCTAAGTCGGAGATCCTCAACTCGGATTGTGCAATAACCTCAGGTCTAAGGATTACATTGATTGAGACATGCAAATGATGACTTGTTCGTTGCATCTCAACATGGGTCAGTCCGACTCGCTAAACTCTTTAGCCGAATCCGTGTAAGTCGGAATAGCATCTCCATGCCCATGACAAGTGGAACCTAGTCATCTGCCGACTTTCACATTGGTCTAAGTTGTGTGTCCGGCACAACCTCAATGACTAAGGACAACAAGTATGAACAACATGAATATGTAGTTCCACAATCAAATCACATATTCGATGATACATATCAGCAGTTCATACATGGACCATAACCTTATGAATACACAGGAATATCGTCATTCATGATTGCCTCTAGGGCATATTCCCAACAGTCTCCCACTTGCACTAGAGTCAATCTTCCGACATCACATGTCTAGGCATCTAATGCCCATTGCTCTCAGGTGCGCCTCATGCTTCGGCTGTGGAAGTGGCTTTGTCAACGGATCCGCAATGTTTGCATCCGTGTGTACCTTGCATAACTTGATATCACCTTGATCCACAAACTGGCGAATAAGGTGGTACCGCATGAGTATATGTTTGTTCTTCTAGTGTTGTCTAGGTTCCTTGGCTTGTGCAATAGCACCATTGTTGTCACAATACACATCTAACGGATTGGACGAGCCCTGAACCACACCAAGATCCATGAGGAAATTCCTCATCCAAACAGCTTCTTTTGCCGCCTCCGAGGCAGCAATATACTCAGCCTCTGTCGTAGACGCAGACATTGTTTCTTGCTTGGAACTTTTCCAGCTCACAGCCGCTCCGTTTATCACAAACACATATCTGGATTGCGAACGAGAATCATCCGAGTCAGTGAGATAATTCGCATCCGTGTAACCCTTTACACTGAGTTCATCCTCACCTCCATAAACCAGGAACATATCCTTAGTCCTTCTCAAGTACTTGAGGATATTTTTAGCCGCTGCCTAGTGGATCTCTCCAGGGTCAGCTTGGTATCTGCTCACAACACTTAGAGCATAGGAAACATCCGGTCTAGTACAAATCATAGCGTACATGATGGATCTGATTGCAGAAGCATACGGAATCGCACTCATACGACTTCGCTCATCAGTTATCGAAGGACACTGAGTCTTGCTAAGTTTTACGCCATGGGACATCGGTAAGAACCCCTTCTTAGACGATTCCATGTTGAACTTCTTCAACACTTTGACCAAATATGTACTTTGACTCAATCCAATGAGCCGCTTTGATCTATCTCTATAGATCCGGATTCCTAGTATGTAAGTCGCCTCACCCAAGTCTTTCATCGAAAAACTCCTTTCCAATGATTCCTTGGTCTCTTGCAACATCTGGACATCATTTCCAATCAATAATATGTCATCCACATATAAGATCAGAAAGTTTACTTTGCTCCCACTAAACTTCTTGTATAAACAAGAATCATGATCACTCTTGATGAAGCCAAACGATTTGACTACCTCATCAAAGCGAATGTTCCAACTCCGAGATGCTTGCTTCAACCCATAAATGGATTTCCGAAGCTTGCATACTTTGTCAGCATTAGCCGGATCGACAAAACCCTCGGGCTGTATCATATACACGTCCTCGGTTAAATTTCCATTAAGGAAAGCCGTCTTGACATCCATTTGCCATATCTCATAGTTGAAATAGGCTGCTATGGCTAACATGATCCGAACTGATTTAAGCATCGCTACAGGAGAGAAAGTCTCATCATAGTCAACTCCTTGAAATTGTCGGAACCCCTTCGCGACAAGCCGTGCTTTATAGATAGAAACATTTCCATCCATATCAGTTTTCTTCTTAAAGACCCATTTGCACTCGACGGGTCTTGCACTGTCTGGCAGATCAACCAAGTTCCAAACTTGATTTTCATCCATGGACTTTAACTCGGATCTCATGGCTCCAAGCCATGACTCGGAATCAGAACCCACCATCGCTTCCGAATAAGTTGTCGGCTCATCACTGTCTAACAACATCACATCACGAACACTTCGCAATCTAGCCGATCTTCGCAGTGTCGGTGCAGTTTCCGGCTCAGGTACCACGTCCGGCTCAACCTCTAAGGCTTTTGCCGACTCGCTGCTAGCCGGCATCTCTAGAATTTCTTCGAGATGCACCGTACTCCCACTGACTCCCCGACCGAGAAACTCTTTCTCAAGGAAGACACCATTTTGAGCGACAAACACTTTTCCCTCTTCTTGGTTGTAGAAGTAGTAACCCAAGGTTTCCCTCGGATACCCCACGAAAATACACTTATCCGACTTAGCTGTAAGCTTGTCCGACTGAAGTCACTTGACAAAAGCTTCACAACCCCAAATCTTAAGAAAAGACAAACTCGGCTTCTTGCCAGTCCACATCTCATGCGGTGTCTTCTCTACCAACTTTGATGGTACTCTGTTTAGTGTGAACGCTGCAGTTTCTAGACAATAACCCCAAAATGATAAAGGCAGATATGTCCGACTCATCATTGACCGTACCATGTCCAACAAGGTTCGATTCCTCCTTTCTGACACACTGTTTCTCTTCGGCGTTCCTGGAGGAGTGAGCTGGGGAACTATTCCACAACTCTTTAGATGGTCATCAAACTCATGGCTCATGTACTCGCCTCCTCGGTCCGACCGAAGAAACTTTATTTTATTGCCAAGTTGATTTTGTACCTCATTCTAGAATTCCTTGAACTTTTCAAGGGCTTCCGACTTATGTTTCATCAAGTAGATATATCCATATCTACTCAAATCATTAGTGAAGGTAATGAAGTACTCATAACCACCTCTGGCTGTCGTGCTCATCGGGCCACATACATCACTATGTACTAGTCCCAATAAGTCGGACACCCTTTCACAACTCTTTGCAAAAGTTGTCTTGGTCATCTTACCGAGAAGGCAGGATTCGCATGTCTCGAACGACTCCAAGTCGAGCGAAGTTAGGAGTCCATCATCATGGAGCTTCTTCATGTGTTTCCAGCTTATATGACCAAGCCGACAATGCCAAAAGTAAGTCATATTCAGATCATTTGGTTTTAACCTTTTCACATTTATGTTATAGACAGGTTCACTATCAAGATTCAAAATAAATAACCCGTCCCGGATGGGTGCAAAGCCATGAAACATATCATTCAAATATAAAGAACAACCATTATTCTTAATATTCGACTCATAGCCCTGTCTCATCAAACATGAGGCAGAAATGATGTTTCGACTAAGCACTGGAACATAATAACAATTATTTAGCTCCATTAAGAATCCAGAAGGTAAATGAAGTTGCATTGTGCCGACTTCCAACGCAGCGACTCTCGCTTTGTTTCCGACTCTAATGTCAACCTCGCCTCTTGCAACGCTCCTAGTTCTTACCAGTCCCTGCAACGAGTTGCAGATGTGAATGACCGATCCGGTATCATATACCCAAGAACTACCAGGTGCATCAGCAAGATAAATGTCTATAACATTGCAAACAAGCGTACCTGAGCCGAAAGTCACACCTCCGCTCTTGGCTTTATCAGCCAGATACTTGCTGCAATTCCTCTTCCAGTGGCCATCCGACTTGCAGTAGAAGTAAGTGGATCCGGCTGCAGGAGATGGCTTAGTCCCTGAGGAAGCGCTTTGGACTAGGTCCTCCGCCTTACCTCCTGACTTTGCCTTCTTCTTCTTAGTCCAAGAACTCTTCTTGAACTTAGCCTTGTTTTGTACCATCAACACTTGACTGGCACCTTTCTTGAGATCTGCCTCAGCCTGCTTGAGCATCCCGTGTAATTCAGTGAGCTTCTTATCCATACCATGCATGTGGTAGTTCGATATGAACTGACCATATGCACTAGGAAGAGAGTTCAGAATTATGTCTGCAGCGAACTCTTCGCTTATGGGGTAGCCAAGTCTTTCCAGAGACTGCACGTAACCAACCATCTTGATCACATGCGGACTCAGTGGATCGCCATCCTTAAGCTTGCAGCCCAACAAAGCCTGAGAGACTTGTTACCTCTCAGTCTTTGCCTGAGCCTGGAACATACTTTTGAGGCTTTCGATCATATCGTAGGCCTCAGCATTCTCGAGCTGCTGCTGCAAGTCCGGTTCCATGTGAGCAAGCATAAGACAGCTAATCTCCGTGGATTCATCACAAATCCGATGGTAGGCATTGGTGGCTGCGACAGTCGCATTCTCATCCGGCTCAGCTGGAAGTGGGTTGTCTAGGACATGATCCCTTTTTTCTTATTTGAGAACAATTCTCAGATTACGATATCAGTTGGTGAAATTAGTTCCATTCAGCTTATCTTTCTCTAAGGTGGTTCTCAAAGCAAAACCGGAAATCTGAGGAAGACTGCTAGGTGCCATTGATCTACAACAGAAAATATGCAAAACACTTAAGACATGTATCCATAAAAGAGCAAGCATATTAAACACTTTAATATTTATGCTCCCACTAGAACCAACACCCCTTCGATGGTTACTTAGCGATTCAGGACCCTAAATAAGCAAGTTGACTAGTGAGCTTTAGCATCACCGCTAGCCGTCAAGTGATCTAGGTAGACAACTCCTTGTCAATCGTATCTCATACAACTCCTGTTGGATGGGTGGCATCACATGCCCCGGCTCCCATCCGACTTTTCCCCAAGTCCCACAACCGTTGTGATAGGCCTGTCTAGATTACCAAGTGCTTCCGCTGTAAGATTCCGACTCGAACCCACCTAGTCGGAAAGAATTGATAGCACCTCAATTTTATGAGCCCACTACCAAAAAATGTCTGACTTGTGATGGTGCAGCACTGGCGGGGAAACCGACTAGACCTTCTTTGAGGGATTACTTTCTACCAACTATCTAATAGAGGTAAAATAGAGACATAACAATAACACCAAATAAAGCAATTATAATGTGAAATGGTATGGCTCTCTTCATGGCGATCTCCATCTCCATAAAGCCTGTAATCCGACTCGTGTCAACTCTTGTCACGTGCCGTCTTACACCATGTAGCCGACTTGTACATCGACTTGCATGCTATCCGGATTCTCCAAACAGCTACACTAGCTAGTAATCCAAATTACACAGAGAATCCGACACGCAGGCCGTTATACAATAAGATGACAACACCTAGGCTCCAGCCAGCTGACAAAATCCGTGATACGCAGATCACGTATGGATTACACACATCACATGCACATAAGCCATACCATTCACAACATCATCCTGCAAAAACAAGTTATGCATAGATACGATATCTACCGGCGTTGTGAAACTCGCAACGACATCTAAGGCGCTACGATTTTTCCAAAAAACGCAGATCTCATCTGCATTCCGGACATGGATTTCATCATCGGATAAAACAATTTTACCCAAATCCGATCCGGACTCCGATTCGATCAAACCCTTTGATCTTTGATCACCGCATCCGGGTTTACGTGTCACATTCTACCCCGATGGCGGAAACCGACCGGTAGGGGTATGTCGTTCCACGACCTTAGCAGTTAGATTACGGAAACTAGATCATCCATTCCCCCGAGTATAGTTGATCCAATCAACTTTGTACAAAACCGATCTATCTCATAGATCGACCACCAAAACTGCAATCAGATCCAATCTAACGCCAACCGCATATCACATATGCGCGATCTCGAGCCTAAAACCAGAAGCTAACGCTCTGATACCACTGTTGGGCCACGTAGAGATAAACAAAACTTTTTCCCTACGCGGTGATCCCAAGATCCAGCTCAGGTAGAAGGCCACGAGGATTACCACTAGACGCGCAGTTGCGGAATTGATGAAGCACGTCGCTTGATACAGTGCAGTCCTCGCGATCCGTTCAGGTTCCATGATCCGCGATCCGTACTTTCTTCACGATCGTCGAAGTGTTGAACGTACAACACCTCCGCCGATATCCACACGTACGAGGAGGAGCGCCGGTGATGGACTGCTAGGTCCGGTACGGTGGCGACAGGACGGACTGGGGCTAGGGTTTCCAACACATGGAGTGACCTAACCTTGTGCTCTAAGCACCTGCGCCCCAGCTTATATAGGGAGTGAAAGTGGGCTCCACTCACTTGTGGCCCATTCACTAAAAGGCCTATATTAGCCACTGCAAGTCTCACTTGCTGACTAAGTCCATGTCTCTATTTGGGTCCAACCCAAATAGGTTTCCTGTTTGGGTCTAACCCAAACTTGCTCCCGCTCTTAAGTGTGTGACCCGACAGGCTCATGGTAACCCGGACACGATTCCGAGTCTCACTCGTGATCGATCAGTTGGTAGCGGCTCCTAGCAGAACGTGCCAACTCCCAAGTACCAATAAGTCATGACGACATACCTTCCAATGCGACTTTCGTCTGAGTCCCTTTTGCCTCATGATATACCTTGTCGGACTATAGGCGAATGATCGTCATCCCTTAAAGAGTCTGACTCTCTTTCTCGATACGAGATAAGTGATTCATCTGACTAACTCTTAGTCGGCTGCCTCGGTTAACACTTAAGCATGACGCGCATGGCCATGCTTTCCGAATCATATCTTCCGAGAGGGCCCAGAGAATATCTCTCCAGATGGAGGGGGAAAATCCCGTCTTGGTTATTCACATCACGCAGCTTGATTCTCAGTCGACCCGAACTCCGCCTTTATAACTGCCCAATGATGGAACAGCATTTGACAGAACCTCAGTCAGAGATCCTCAACTCGGATTGTGCAATAACCTCAGGTCTAAGGATTACATTGATTCAGACATGCAAATGACGACTTGTTCGTTGCATCTCAATATGGGTCAGTCCGACTCGCTAAACTCTTTAGCCAAATCCGT
Source organism: Avena eriantha (assembly GCA_910589775.1). Lineage (NCBI taxonomy): Eukaryota > Viridiplantae > Streptophyta > Magnoliopsida > Poales > Poaceae > Avena > Avena eriantha. The sequence goes on from OU342745.1 coordinate 358,329,353, forward strand.
GTAAGTCAGAATAGCATCTCCATGCCCATGACAAGTGGAACCTAGTCAGCTGCCGACTTTCACATTGGTCTAAGTTGTGTGTCCGGCACAACCTCAATGACCAAGGACAACAAGTATGAACAACATGAATATGTAGTTCCACAATCAAATCACATATTCGATGATACATATCAGCAGTTCATACATGGACCATAACCTTATGCATACACAGGAATATCATCATTCATGATTGCCTCTAGGGCATATTCCCAACATCATATACTTAGCCTTTTGTTGTAGTATCCGTCATAATGTCTCAACTTTGGAACTCATCCAAATCCATCATGGAACATCCTTTCCATTACATTGTGCCACCCATAGTCTAAATTGAGATAAATTTAATTTGTATCGTGTGACAAAACTAGTATCAATGTAACACTTTACAATGAACAACCTTTAACTATTTGTCACTTATACATTATATATTCTTAGTTCTTCCAAAGCTCATAAGAATATCTTTACTATCGTCCAATGATCATCTCATGAATCATTCTGGTATGTGCTCATAACATTTAGAGCATAGGACATTCTGGATATATACATATCATGGTATAATCGATCAAAATCTTCATGTGATTTTACTCACCAAGTGTTGAAACACTTCAATTTTGATACAATCCTTTCCATGCAGCAAGAACATTTCTTGTTGTTTCCATATTGAACCCTTTCAATATCTCATATATGTATGTCTGGCACAACCATATTAGCGCCTTAATCTATCCATACAGATATTGATGCCTAATATTCCGGTTTTGCCCAAGTCTTTCATCGAAATATTATTTTAATGAAATTCTTAACTTGTGTCAATACAAGATACATCATTTCCAATCAACAATATGTCCTCTACATAATGCATTAGAAATATGTCTCAGCGCTCCCACTTAATTTCTTGCAAATGCAAGCATCTTCATCATCTCCGATGAATTTAAACTCTTTTAACAGTTTCATCATGGTGAAGATTCCAACTCCGTTATGCTTACTTCAACTATTGAAGTTTGCATGCCCTTTTAGCACCCTTTGAATTAACAAAACCCTTCGGACCGTGTCGTATACACGTCCTAGGTAACCATTCTATTAGAAGAACATTGTTTTGTTTATTCAACTACCATATACCAAATTATATGTAGTGGTTGCTACATTAATCCGTCAAGACTAAATATCGCTATGAAAGATCAAATCTTGTCATAGTCAACTCCTTGAACATTGTTGTAAACTTCTTTCCAACATGTCGACTATTTCATAGATGTTAAACATCCATGTCTTATTTCTTTATAGATCCAAACACGACCGATAGGCTTCACGCCTTTCCGGAGGGTCTTCCAAGTTCAGAAACTTGATTTCTCGTGTATGGATACTATCACGGATTCTATGACTTCTAGTCATTTTATGGAGTCAGGGCCCATCATCGCTTCTTTGCATGTAGTCGGTTCATCATTGTCAAAACAATAACGACTTGCTTATCAAATCATACTATTTGATTCTTACCGACCCACACGGTTCTATAGGAACTCTAATCTCCGAGATCACACCTTTTGTAATCACGGGAGCCATGAGCATTGTGGCCGCCACTGGGACACTTTCTGGCGCTGAGCTACTTAGCACATATAGCTAAGGTTTAACAACCTTATCAAAGTTCTATTGTCCTCCCACTTAACTTTTCACGAAAAAATCCTTCTCAAGAAACTTGACATTCCAAGTAACAAACTCTTTTGTCCTCGGTGTTATGGAGAAATTCCCAACAAATTCTTTGGGATAACCTATAAATACGTGCTTATCCGACTTTGGTTGTAAACATTTTACTTATGCTTAGCATACCAAAATTTAAGAAAAGACAATTCGGGTTTTATCCCAAACCATAACTTTATATGATGTCATTTCAACGGATCACGATGGTGCTCTTTTCAGTGTAAAAGCGGTAGTCTCTAAAGCTTCAATCCTTAAAACATAATGGCAGTTTTATAAATGACACCTTTGATCTTACCATGTCAAACATGGTTTGATTTCATCTCTCGAATATGACATACTCCTATGGTTTATCGCGAAAACACAAATGATGGAACAATTCCTCAAATCTTAGGTGTTTTGCTAAACCTGTAACTCAAATATCTTCCTTTATGATCAAATCATAAACTCTTTTATTTTATTGTTACAATGATTTTCCACTTCATCTTAAAAGTCTTTGAACAATTTTCAAATGTTTCATACGTCTTCCTTATTAAGTAAATATACAGATATATTCACTTAAATTTCTGGAGAAAGCATATGAAGCAAAAGGATCCATCGCATATGGCTACACATAATGGACTATATACATCAACATGCATAATATCCAATAAGTTAGTCATGCGTTCCTATTTGGCCTATGGACAGAGTTTCAATTATCTCGAGGAAAGTTTCACAAGCGTTAATTAATCAAAATTAAGGACTCCAAAAAATTCCATCAACATGGAGTTTCTTCATGTTTTCTCCCACTAGACTTGTAAAAGTTCATCCATCCTTTATGGAATACGGTAATTATTTGAACAACCATTATTCTCGTAATACCGAAACAAAATAACAATTTTAAAAAAAAATCTTGAAGGCTAGGTTTGACAACAACGAAAAAGCACAATAACACTTTATTTGTTTTCGATGATCATCATCACTTATTCTCTTGCTAGTTACTTAGGCCATTGCAGTTCATGAATTGCGTTGTCCTGTATGACACTTCATACCAACCAATTCGGTATCCAATACCTAAGAACCACATTGTTTAATAAGCAAGGAATACAACCATAACATGTATATCTTCTATATGCCTAAGTTGGACATCTCCAACCTTTTATTTTCTGCCAAATATTTTATAGATTCTCTTTCAGCAATTCCTTTTCTTTTAAAAGAATCTATCAACATCAATAGTGGTGTCATCAACATGACACATGGTACAAAGCTTGTATATAGTCAAATACTAATACCTTTGGACTTGCACTTTGAAGTGGATCACCATCATCAAATGTTTGGCATTCTTTCAAAAATCCATTCTTTAGTAATCTATTAGTGTAGTAAACATTTTACTTACATATTCTATTCATCCTTATCATGACAACTTTCATGATCAAGCTACTATAGCCTATAAGGAAGAATCGCGAGTATAATGGCAGTTCCCAAAACCTTTTTGGTAGATTCGGATGCCTAGCATCTCCAACCTTCACAAATTCTCATACAATATGAGAACGTGTATTTTGCTAAATTATACTCTATCATAATGCAACCAAAAACATTGTTTTAGATATCACAATATCTTTCACACATGATGGTTTCTGAAACAATTTTCAGCTCCAATATAATCTTGATATTAAAACAACTTTTGAATATCAATAATCATGGAGGCAAACATGATACTTTAGATACTAACATTGGAATTCTTACTCTTGATTTAATACTACTTATTAAACTTCATGGATTAAATAGAGTTTGCTGAAAGTTTGCAACAGGACTTATAAACTTTAAATTGACATTCAAAACAATACGATACCAGTTCGTAAAGTAAATATCCAGAATTCTATAGTTCTATTATCTCAAATACAAACTAATCATAAGGTAGAAAATGAATGCCACTGACTACAACAAACTATGCAAATTCACTTTGATTTAATGTATGACAAATTTGGTTCGACTAATCCAAATTAGAAATGAACTCCCACTCAAAAACCACATCCCTCGTGTCTTTTTGGTGATTACATGAACCAAATCCACTACACCAAGTCCGATCATCACATGAGTTGATGTAGCTTCAAAGGCGAGCATCTATATGGGCATCATATCAACTATATGACTCATGCTTAACCTTTCGGTCCGTGTTCCGAGGCCATGTCTTTACATGCTAGGCTCGCCAAGTAAGAACCTTAGTACTCGCATGTGTAAAACTGTCTTACACCCGTTTGTATGAAAGCGTAGAGTCGAGTACACCCGATCATCACGTGATGTCTCGAAACACGATCCATAAAACGGTGCATACTTAAGGAAGAACACATTTTTATCTTGATATCTAAATCAGGGATCATCTTACAATGCTACAGAAAGCGCCAAACTAGCAGTATAAGATGCTAACATCTAATGTGTAAAGTGAGATGATATGGTCCATGCATTTGATCTCTATCACTTGCATCGTGGTATGATCTCTATCATTCCTTTGTGTGTAAGGCCAAGGTCTATGGAACTTACATGTTGAGTGTGTTGTAAGAGTATCTATCATACATCTACTTACAACAATACCATATCAAGACACTAGCCCAGCAACGATCTAAACTAGACGCCTCTAATTTATCAATTGCAAGTTTTACGTGGCTTAGGGCTTTCGGAGATAGAACCGTTCTTACCTACGAACATGAACCACAACGAGGATAACCAAGTTATTAGCAACTCGTTGTAAATCAGATATTGACTATGGTAGGAGAGACAGACACCCGCCAGCCACTTATGCAAAACAAGTTGCATGTCAGTCGTGGAACCGGTCTCATGTACGATGACATGTAAGGTTGGTCCGAGCCGCTTCATCCCACTATGCCACCAATATCCAAAATACATAGAAGATGCAATAACATGATCATCATCGCCCACATATAAACATATGTGTACTACCCGTGCAAAGCACCTACGCATAGATCAGGCTCTGATACCACTGTTGGGTCCACAGCATAGAAAACAAAAAAAATTCCTACGGTGTGAACTACACACCAAGATCTATCTACTAGGTACAAAGAAACGGGTGGAAATACATCCAACGAGAACTTACCCTCGAAGAAAACGAGTTTTGTTAACGAGTAGGAACTCGTGGTTGATGTAGTCGTACACTTGCCGATCTCAAGATCGTGAGGAAGTCCGAGCAGGTCCGGCTCCAGCACGTCCTTCAGATCCAGCTCCAGCACCACCAAGTCCAGCACCGCAAAGCAGTGGTGCATCCGTGATCGCACACACGTCCGGTACCCCCGACAACCTCCATCCCTCGCTCCAGCAAAGCAGTGGAAGCAGCAACTCCTTTTTAGATAAAGCCACCGGGAACATGTATCTCGCTAATCCGAGACCATGGGGAATAATACTAGAGGGGGAGAGAGATCCTTCATAAGGAGGTGTGTGTGAGAAGTGAGGAGAGGGTGGCCTTTTATAGGAGGAGGGGGTGCCCCTCCTTCATGGCCGGCGCATGGAGGAGGTGCCTCTTCACCTCCTCCATTCATGTGGTGGTAACCCCTCCACATTAAAATGCCTCTTCACATTCCCTTTTAAAGTCTCCACTTTAAATGCATTAAATTTCTCCAAATTTAATGCTCTCTCATTTAATAAAACTCTTTTATTATTTTTATCCAGAATTTTGTTAATTACTTTAATTAACAAACATTCACATAAAACCCCCTGCAACATTTCAATATTACATGCAGAACCAATTTCAGCAATTTCACCCGAAACAGTTTCGGTGTCTATTGAAATAATTCCAGCGCTTTCTTAAATCTTTATCTGAAACATATTTGCTCCAAATGGTGTCGATATCCCTTAAGTGTGTCACCCTACGGTTCGCGAATAATGCAGATATTATCGAGACCCCTCTCCGATCAATAATCAGCAGCGGGACCTGGAGATCCGTACTAACTCCTACACATTCAACGATGACTTCTGTGATCGTGAGAACCTTTAACGCTTGTAACTAAATCCCTTTGTCTCGCGATATATTACATGTCCGAGATTCGATCATCGGTATCTCCATACCTATTTTGATCTCGTTACCGACATGCACTCTTTTCTCGTTCCCGTGATATAACATTCTAGTGATCACATCACTTGCTTGCAAGCTATTTCAATGTGATATCACCGAGAGGGCCCAGAGTATATCTATCCATCATCGGGATTGACAAATTCCACTCTTAATCCATGAGCCTCAACATAACACCTTCGTAGCACTGAACCCATCTTTATAGTCACCCTGTTATGGTGTGACGTTTGATGTTATCAAGATACTCTTCCGGTGTTAGAAATTAACATGATCTCGTGGTCTAAGGATAAAGATTACTTCATATGTTGTTATAGCAATATAAACATAATGAATTTGATCGTAATGCTATACTTCGGATGAATGTTCATCACATCATTCCACCAATGTTGTGACCTCGTTATTAACAACATCCAAAGTCCATGATCAGGAAACCTTGATCATCTTGTTAATCAACGAGCTAGTTTATAAGAGAGGCATAACTAGGAACCCTTTTTGTTTATTAAACACACATGTATTGACGTTTCCGATCAATACAATTATAGCATGTAAAATAAACATTTATCATAAACATGGAATAATATAATAACCACTTTATTATTGCCTCTCGGGCATATTCCCTTCATTGACCGCTATCCAGTGTTCCAAACCTGGATCAGATTGGTACCTACTAGTTAAACTAATAGCATGTGCCACATCCGGTCTTATACATAGCATGGCGTACATTATAGAGCCTATGGCTGAGGCATATGGGATCTTATCCATTATCTCTCTTTCTTCCGCCTTAGCCGGACTTTGAGTCTTACCCCATGTCTTGCCTTGCAACATAGATAAGAACCCCTTCTTACTTCCGTCCATATTAAACTTCTTTAATATCTTATCAAGGTATGTACTTTGCGATGGCCCAATTAGGTGCCTTGATTTATCTCTATAGATTTTAATGCCTAATATATATGAAGCTTCACCAAGGTCCTTCATCAAAAATTTGCTGTTTAGATAACTTTTAACACTGTTTAAAAGATCTATATCATTTCCAATCAATAATATGTCATCCACATATAATATCAGAAATGCCACATTGCTCCCACTCACTTTCTTGTAAATACAAGCCTCTCCATAAGTTTGGACAAATCCAAACTCTTTGATCACCTCATCAAAGCGGAGATTCCAACTCCGGGATGCTTGCTTCAGTCCATAGATGGATCGCTGAAGCTTGCATACCTTATCAGCATCCTTAGGATCAACAAAACCCTTAGGTTGTATCATATACAACTCTTCTTCAATATTACCATTGAGGAACGCAGTTTTGACATCCATCTGCCATATTTCATAATCGAAATATGCAGCAATTGCTAACATAATCCTAACCGACTTTAGCATCGCTACGGGAGAGAATGTCTCATTGTAGTCAACTCCTTGAATTTGTCGAAACCCCTTTGCGACAAGTCGAGCTTTATAGATGGTCACATTACCATCAGCATCAGTTTTTCTTTTGAAAATTCATTTATTCTCAACGGCCTTTCGATCGTGAGGTAAGTCCACCAAGGTCCAAACCTGGTTTTTGTACATGGATTCCATCTCGGATTTCATGGCTTCTAGCCATTTGTTGGAATTCGGTCTCATCATCACTTCTTCATATGTTGCAGGGTCATCTATTTCATTAATCATGAAATTCATAATAGGATTGCCGTACAGTTCAGGAGCTGCATGTGTCCTGCTTGACCTGCGAGGTTCGGTAGTGTCCTCTTTCTAAGTTTCATGATCATTATCATTAGCTCTCTCTTCATCAGGTGAAGTAAACTACGAAACAATTTTCGGTGCTGCGCCACTTGCCATTTCATGCCGAGAATGTCCTTCCGACTACTCACACCTTTCGCGAGAATGTCCTTCTCAAGGAAGGATCCATTCTTGGCAACAAAAACCTTGCCCTAGGATCTGTGATAGAAGGTATACCCAATCGTTTCCTTAGGGTGTCCTATGAAGATGCATTTTTCCGCTTTGGGTTTGACTTTATCCGGCTGAAGTTTCTTCACATAAACATCACATCCGCAAACTTCAAGAAATGACAGCTTAGGTTTGTTTCCAAACCATAATTCATACGATGTCATTTCAACGGATTTAGATGGTGCCCGATTTAAAGTGAATGCAGCGGTTTCCAGTGCATAACCCCAAAATGATAGTGGCAAGTCAGTGAGAGACATCATAGATCGAACCATATCTAATAAAGTACGACTATGACGTTTCGACACACCATTACGTTGTGGTGTTCCGGCAGGCGTGAGTTGTGAAACTATTCCATAGTCTTTCATATGTGTGCTAGACTCGTAACAAAGATACTCTCCTCCACGGTCGGACCGCAAAAATTTGATGTTTTTGTTACAATGATTTTCCACTTCATTCTGAAATTCCTTGAACTTTTCAAAGGTTTCAGACTTATGTTTAGTCAAATAGATATACCCGTATCTACTCAAATCATCCATGAAAGTAACAAAATAACGATATCCACCTCGCGCGGACACACTCACTGGTCCACACAGATCAGTATGTATGATTTCCAATAAATCTATCGCCCGTTCCATTGAACCGAAAAATAGCGTTCTAGTCATCCTGCCCATAAGGCATGGCTCACATGTATCAAATGATTCAAAATCAAGTGATTCCAAAAGTCCACCAGAATGGAGTTTCTTCATGCGTTTAACGCCAATATGACCTAGACGGCAGTGCCACATATACGCAGATATATCATTATCAAGTTTAATCCTTTTAGCATCAACATTATGAATATGCGTAATACTGCTATCGAGATCCAACAGAAATAAACCATTCATCACAGGTGCATGACCATAAAAGATATCATTCATATAAATCAAACAGCCATTGTTTTCAGATTTAAAGGAATAACCGCTTTGCATCAAACACGATCCGGATACAATGTTCATGCTCAGTGCAGGCACCAAATAATAATTATTTAGATTTATCACTAATCCCAACGGCATATGGAGAGGAAGCGTTCCGACGGCGATCACATCAACTCTTGATCCATTGCCGACCCGCATCGTGACCTCATCCCTTGCTAGCTGTCGCTTGTTCCACAGCCCCTGAATAGAGGTACATATATTAGCAACCGATCACGTATCAAATACCCAGGTGCTACTGCGAGTACTAGTCAAGTACATATTAATAACATGTATATCACATATACATTTGTTTGCCTTGTCGGCCTTCTTGTCCACCAAATACTTGGGGCAGTTGCACTTCCAATGGCTAGTCCCATTGCAATAGTAGCACTCGGTATCAGACTTGGGGCCAGATTGGGATTTCTTTTCAGGTGTGGCAACAGATTTGTCGCCCTTCTTTCCCTTCTGCTTGCCTTTCTTGTCTTTCTTGAAACCGGTGGTCTTATTGATCATCAACACTTGATGTTCTTTCCTAATCTCCACTTCTGCAGTTTTAAGCATTGACATAAGCTCGGGAAGAGACTTCTTCATGCCCTGCATGTTATAGTTCATCACGAAGGTCTTGTAGCTAGGTGGCAGAGATTGGAGAACACGATGTATGCCTAGGTCAATGGAATCGGTATTACCAAGGACACAAGCTTATCAGCGTACCCAGACATTTTGAGTACGTGCTCACTAGCGGAGCTTTTCTCCTCCATCATGGAGCTAAAGAACTTTTTAGAAGCATTATAACTCTCTACGGCAGCATGGGTATCAAAAATCATTTTCAATTCTCCCATGGTATCAAAAGCATTTCCATTTTCGAAACGCTTTCGAAGTTCTGGCTCTAGCCCATACAGTATGCCGCAATGAACTAAGTTGTGGTCCTCCTGACGAGTTATATAGACATTATTTTCCTTGCCAGGGGCATCCAGAGCTGGTGGGGGCCTAGTGGCGCCTCTAGCACATATTGCTTTTGTGCAGCAGTGAGGAGAATCCTCAAATTCATAGCCCAATTGGTGAAGTTGCTACCATTCACAGCAAGTTTCTCTTTCTCCATGAACACATTGAAATTAAAAGCAGGTGGTGCCATCTACAACAAAATTTGTAAAGTTTATTTAGACTAAGTTTATGATAGATTGAGTTCAACTAATCCAAATTACTAATGAAAGTCCCACTCAAAAACGACATCCCTCGTGTCCTTTTGGTGATTACATGAACCAAATCCACTACACCAAGTCTGATCATCACGTGAGTCGGTGTAGCTTCAAAGGCGAGCATCTATATGGGCATCATATAAACTATATGACTCATGCTTAACATTTCGGTCCGTGTTCCGAGGCCATGTCTGTACATGCTAGGCTCGCCAAGTAAGAACCTTAGTATTCGCATGTGTAAAACTGTCTTACACCCGTTGTATGAAAGCGTAGAGTCGAGTACACCCGATCATCACGTGATGTCTCGAAACACGATCCATAGAACCGTGCATACTTAAGGAAGAACACATTTTATCTTGATATTTAAATGAGGGATCATCTTACAATGCTACTAAAAGCGTCAAACTAGCAATATAAGATGCAAACATCTAATGTGTAAAGTGGGATGATATGGTCCATGCATTTGATCTCTATCATATGCATCGTGGAATGATCTCTATCATTCCTTTGTGTGTAAGGCCAAGGTCTATGGAACTTACACGTTAGGTGTGTTGTAAGAGCACCTCTCATACATCTACTTACAACATTACCATATCATGACACTAGCCCAGCAACGATCTAAACTAGACGCCTCTAATTTATCCATTGCAAGTTTTACGTGGCTTAGGGCTTTCGGAGATAGAATCGGTCTTACCTACGAACATGGAACCACGACGAGGATAACCAAGTTATTAGCAATTCGTTGTAAATCAGATATTGACTATAGTAGGTGACATGGGTATACCCTACAGGTACTCGATCTTGGTATATACGGTCTAAATACGTATAGACCCACGGTGTCGCCAAGGCCCAGATGAAAGAACTCAAGTAACCTGCGGACTCTCGATTGCTTGAAGGACAAGAAGAAGCTAAAGATAGAAAGTTTGAAGGGGAAAAAACCCTAACTTGTAACCGACTCGACCTGCTACCAGAGACCCAGCCTATCTATATAAAGGCTAGGAGGGGGCGGCGAGGAGGACGCACGCCACCCTAGTTTCCACCATCCTCGCCAGATTGCATCTGCACACCATTGTAACTTTCGACTCCTTCGATAATTCCACGAGCAGACAAGCAGGAGTAGGGACCTCTACGAGGCCTGAACCTGGGTAAATCCTTTGTCCCCTGTGTGCTTGTTTGCTAGCCGATAGATGTCTCCAGCGCTCCCTCCTTCTCCAAAACCCAAGTCCATAACAATGGGCATTGATGAGTTAAACCCTCGTCAATTGGCGCCGTCTATGGGAATTGGGAGTGCTGATCTTGCGGCTTCTTCGGCCCCATCAACTACGATCTACAACTCCGCAATAGCGGAGATTATCCAGCTCTTTGGTGCCTTCGACTTCACCCTCCACACGCCGGCCACCCGCCCGGCCTTCGAGTCCGTGGGCGACGGAATCAGCTTGGTGATTGGGAGCTTCAGCTTCCAAGTTGGTCGGATGGGCACGCTTCGCATGCCTGATCAACCGACAGCACCGGCGATTGCCCCGGCATCATGGTTCCCTCCATCGATCGGCACCCTCAGCAAGCTCAATGCTCCGGTGGCAGTCGGGAACACGATCAGCGACATCAGTCGCTACTCTGATCTAAGCGATCTGGCCACAGAAGATGGAACCTATGGTTCCGAATCTGAAAGTTGTGGAAGCAACAGCTTCCCCAATCACTTCATGTGTGCCATCATTAACGTAGGCGACACCTCCGCCAATCGCGGCAACTGTGGTAACACCGGCAATGGCACCGATCCACCTAACGGTGGCAATGGTGGCAACGGCGGTAACGGCACCAACGGGGGAGCAGTCGAACCTCCCAGCATAATCAATGAGCAAATCGGCGAACGCGTCGTAATTAGGCTCAACGAGCAAGAGTGGGAGCGTTGCCGCGAAGCCCTACGAGGTGCACCTCTACCCCTTGGGTCCCCACAGGAACTGCTGATGGGTTACCACTGGCTCCTATAAGAAGAATTCACACGCCAAAAACAAGCAATCGCGCAACTTGAGGCGCGTAAAAAGGCGGCGGACGAGTCGAGCCTTCGCCGCGCTGGGCTCTCCTCCTACGGAGGATCCTCCTCATGAGGCAACAAGTACCTCGCCAAGAAGAGGCAGTCGCGAATGGCTCATCTCACCGAACAAGAGCGCATAGACGCCGCGAAAGTCCTCGACTTCGGCTCTATGACAGTCGACACGAGAGGCAATGTGGTCCCCAGGACGCCACAGGCTGCGGTGACAGCAGCCACCATGTACCTCCTCAACAACCAGCCACCGGCTGGAGATCCCCAAACTGCCATGCACCGATCTACGTTCGCGGGTTTGGGACTAATCGAGGCCGCCCTCGACAAGGAGCCAGTACCAGACCTAAAAAAGGGCAAAGCGCTAGCAAAGCGCTACTCCTCGCCCTCATCCAGCGATGATAGTCATGACCTGTCTCGACGCCGTCGCTCACGGCGACACGACCGTGACTACGATGCGCGCAACGACCTCACGCAACGCAAGATCGACAAGTCAAGGGCACGACGCTCGGTCGACTGACTCGGAAGAGGAAGATGGGGAGCTCTGTGGCGCCAAATGCTTCAGCAGATCCATTAGGTAGAAGCAAATGCCTAAGGGGTTTAAACTTCCATCGGAGAATCCGAAATTCGACGGTCTACAAGACCCTAAAATCTGGCTAGAGGATCACATCTCCTCCGTCAGGCTCCACGGAGGCAGTCGAAGTACTGCCATGCAATGTTTGCAGCTACAGCTGCAGGGCGCCGCCCGAGCATGGCTCAATAACCTCCCACGCGGATCCATTCGCAGTTGGGATGAGCTGGTTTACAGCTTCGTGCGCAACTTTAAGGGCACGTACAAACGGCCCACATCAATCGAAGAACTGAGATGCTGCCCGCAAAGATCTGGCGAATCGTTGTGCTCATACATCCAAAGGTGGTCCATCATTAAGAACTCCACGGAAAACATCTTGGAGGACCGTGCGATTGATGCATTCAACGGTGGCGTCCGCCGCCTAGAGCTCAGGGAGGAGCTAGGCCGCTCGAAGCCTCAGACCATCGACCACCTGATGGAGATCGCGAATCGGTGGGCCGATGGAGAAGATTCGGTGAAGAACCGCGCTCACTCCGACGAGGAGGCGGAACTCGAACGTAGACGCGACCGCCGGGGCAAGCGTCGCATGCGCATCTACGACGATGTCAACATGGTCGCAGCCGGCTACGCTGATAGACGCGACGACAACCGCAACAGCGGATACCGCGACTCTGGGAAAACCACGCAAGTGTGGCAACGCCGCACTCGCGACAAGGCACCCGCGACCTCCATCGAGGAAAAACTGTCCGGGCCATGCACGGTACACTTCTACATCGACAAGCATGACAGCAAGAGAAAGTCCAGCCACCTCCTCAAGGACTGCCGCGATTCCTCAAGCTACACGAGGGATTGGTTCAGATGAACCGCAACACAGTCGAAAGAGGCTACGGAGCCGCTCCAGGCGCCGTGGCACATGGCGCACCGCCACCACCACCTGGGCCACCCCCGAACGGAGCTGCACCAGACCAGCACCACGGAGGAGAACCGTACCCACGGGCCATGGGTACCATGATGCTCCAAAAGGGGCACCCCTCCAACAGGGTGCAGAAAACCATCACTCGCCAAGTAAACTTGGCCATGCACTCGCCCCCATCCACCACTGAGTACCTCAGTGGTAGTGAGTCGTGCATTACCTTCGATAAACGCGATCACCCGCCTCAAGTACCTCGCCCAGGTCATTGCCCCCTCGTACTCGAGGCGCAAATTGGAGGCTTCGACATGAGTCGCGTCTTCATGGATGGCGGAAGCGGCATCAACCTCATATTCGCGAGTACCTTGCGAGCAATGAGGATCCCTCTAACCTGCTTGGAGGCATCGGACACAACATTCCACGGCATCATCCTAGGGAAAGGCGTATACCCCCTGCGCAAAATCAACCTCGGCGTCATATTCGGCACGCCAAAAAACTTCCGGCGCGAGCGCATCGACTTTGAGGTCGTCGACTGGCCCTCACAATACCACTGCATCCTCGGACGCATCGCGTTCGCTAGGTTCATGGCGGTACCCCACTACGCCTACCTGCAGATGAAAATGCCAGGTCCCAACAACGTCATCACGATCAACGGGAGCTTTGAGCGATCTGACAGTTACGACAGGGAATTCAATAGAATCTCCCAGTCCTTCGGCATGCAGGAAGAGCTCGCGTGATTGAAGGAAATGACAGACAACAGTCTGCCTCCCCTGAGTAGGCCAAGCTCACCTGACCTCTCCTTCGACTCATCTGTGCACACAAAGAAGGTGCAGGTCCATCCGACAGATCCCGCAAAAACGGCCCTCATCACCAACAACTTGAGTCCCGCATAGGAACTCGCGCTCGTCGAATTCCTCCGTGAGCACTGGGAAATTTTTGCCTGGTGTCCTGCGGACATGCCAAGACTTCCCAGGGAATTCGCCGAGCACGCACTCAACGTCAACCCCGACGCAAGGTCAGTCAAGCAAACAATCAGGCGACTGTCTGAGCAACGAGCGCAAGCAGTCGGAATGGAGATCAATAGACTCCTCGAGGCCAAATTCATACGTGAGATCAAGGAAAGCACTTGGCTCGCCAATACGGTGTTGGTGCCAAGAAAGGACACGGATATCCTACGGATGTGCGTGGACTTCACTTCTTTAAACAAGCACTGCCCAAAAGATCACTTCCCACTACCACGGATCGATCAAATCATCGACTCCACCGCTGGATGCGAGCGCCTCTGCTTCCTCGATGCCTACTCAGGCTATAACCAAATTCGAATGAAGGAGGAAGACCAGGAGAAGACCGCATTTACAACGCCCTTCGATGTGTTCTGCTACAACACAATGCCCTTCCGGCTAAAAAACGCGGGAGCCACCTACCAGCGGTGCATGCAGGCTTGCCTCAAGGAGCAGCTGGGTCGCAACATCCAAGTCTATGTCGACGACATCGTAATAAAAACCAAGGAGGAAGCCTCTCTAATCGAAGACTTGCGCAAAACGTTCGCCAATCTTGATCATTACCGGATTAAGCTCAATCCGGACAAATGCGCCTTCAGCGTACCATCTGGGCAGCTGCTCGGGTATCTCATCTCCACGAGAGGGATTGAGGCAAACCCGAAAAAGATAAAGGCCATACTGGCCATGGAGAAGCCAAAGAACATAAGAGGCGTCCAGCAACTAGCCAGACAAATTGCGGCCCTCAGTTGATTTATCAGTCGAATGGGAGAAAAGGCACTGCCCTTCTATCAGCTCCTCCGCAAAACTGACAAATTCGAGTGGACCAATGAAGCGCAAGAAGCATTCGAAGATCTCAAGCGCCTGTTATCCACCTCGCCAGTACTGGTGACTCCACGAGAAAGGGAACCACTATTGCTGTACATCTCCGCTACCAACCAAGTGGTTAGTACAGTACTCGTCGTCGAGCGGGCAGAGGAAAACAAGGTCCATGGCGTACAACGCCCGGTATACTACCTCAGCGAGGTCCTCACGCCAACAAAACAGTAGTACCCGCACTACCAGAAGCTGGCGTACGCCGTCTTCATGACCGCCCAGCGACTGCGCCATTACTTCCAGGAACACCCAATCGTGGTAGTCAGCGACGCCCCATTGGGACATATCCTCAATAACCCCGACGCCACGGGACGAGTGGCGCTTTGGGGAATCGAACTGTCTCCACGAGACATCACATACGAAAAGCGCGACGCAATCAAGTCGCAAGTTCTCCCTGACTTCCTCGTACATTGGATGGAAAACCAACTCCTGGACAAGCCAGATATGTCCTACCTCTAGACCATGCACTTCGACGGATTCAAACGGAAAGATGGAGCAGGAGCAGGTGTCATACTGACATCGCCTCAAGGGGACAAGCTGAAATACATCCTGCGAATGCAGTTCATAGCCTCAAACAACGAGGCTCAATACGAGGCCCTGTTGCACGGGATGAGGATGGAAAAAGCCTGCGGCGCAAAGAGGCTCATCATATATGGCGACTCCAAGTTGGTCGTCAACCAAACAATGCACGAGTGCGACGCACTGAATGACAACATGATCGCATACCGCGACCTATACGATACACTCGAGGGATACTTTGATGGTTGCGAGTTGCGACATGTAGGTCGCGAAAGCAACGAGGAGGCGGACGCACTCGCCGACATAGGCTCTACCTGCGCCCCCATACCACCTGGGGTATTGTTGGGGGGATACCCCCAGGTAGGGTCGCGCCGGGGTATAAAGGCCGTGTTAGCCAAGGTTCGGCAAAGCCAAAGCAGATGCTGGCCAGGTCACCTCAAGGCAGGCCGAATCACGGGGTAATCCGGACCTGGGGGCGTTCGCCTAACTAGGCCTCATCCGACTTAAGCGGTAGGTCGGAAGTGTATGTTTTACTTGTATGCAGGAACGGGTGTGGCCGGATGAACCATCATCCGGGTCACAGCAAGCTTCTAGGAGAAGGAAGGAATCTCGCTGGTCAAAAGGAGCCCCGGTACGCACTGCCTGAGCGAAGCGAGCAAGGACAGGACCACCGGGGCGTGGCCGACAAGCGTGACGACGCCCGTGTCAGCTGACGAGGGAGCCGCAGAGGCTCACGTAGCTAAAGCATGTGTGACGCGGGGGAAAAAGCACCCCGGTCGGCTTACCACTTTGGGAGGAGGCATATTCTTAGGAATATGCCTCCACGTATGCCCTAGGCAGAAACCGAGCCTCCCCTATAAAAGGGGGGCTAGGGCTTCTATAGAAGGGGTTGGCTGTTTTGTCTCCGTACGATTCTGTTAAGGTCTAGGGTTTCAGGTGAGATCTGTGGGTGAGAGTAAGAGAGCTCCTTCTTCCTCCTCCCTCCAATACAGCTCTAGGAGCACTTGTAACCTTGGAAGTAAATCAATACAAGCTCTTGTGTGGAGAATCACTTCACTATCCCTCCCTGGGTTCCCCTAGCGTGTATTAGTCCCCACCTTTAGCCTATACATGGCATCTTCTGTGACACCACCACGACAGTTGGCGCCCACCGTGGGGCTAGCGGCGCTAGCAAGGGTCAAAATCCGGACGGGAAACTTCATCGCCACCGGCGAGCGCATCGTCTCTGGGCTCGTTCAGCGCTTTGGAGCGCGGGACTACGTCAGCGACAACGCAGGCTGCTTCAGCACGCGCCCTCTCCCGCGCAACGGCATCTTCGTCAAGCTCGGCGCGCACAAGGTATACGTTGCGGTGGACGTGTCTAGCATTCATCCGCGCCACGTCGTCGAAGAAGGTGAACCGCCCCTCACTGTGGCTCGCGGGGAGCGTATCGCTCGTTCCCTGGACCATGCAGAGGTAATGATGACAGCGCCAGGTGCGGGTGCGAGCAAAAATCCGGCGCCAGATCCGGAGGTGACGCCCAAGGCACCGAGGAAAGGTAGAGGTCCTCCGCTAGAGAGACCGGAAAACGTGCTGAGAGAGGCAATGGATAGCTTGGAAAAGCCTATAGTAGCAGCGGTAGATCCGGCTCGTGCACAGGCCGAGCTGGAAGAAACTAGGCAGAAAATACTTGAGGGCGCAAAGAAAATAGCCGCGGCTCAGCAGTCCTTGAACATGACGCTGCGTGAGTACGCTAAGGCGAACAAAGTTGATAATGTAAAAGTCAAAGGGAGAAATCTCATGAGCGAGATGGACAGAGAAGGTGATATTGGAATCGAGGAATCAGAAAACTGTTTTTCCGTGGGGCTGTTGAGGTATAGTACCCCGGCCAAAAACCTCAGGGCAGCGGATGCAGCTGCGTCCGGGTTAGAGGGACTGACGGGTTAAGCCCGACAAAGGCAGCAAGATTGGGTTAACGAGCTGGTTCGGATTGCGAATAGGCAAAACGAGGAACTGCTCAGGGCAAACCCGGAGAGAGCTGGGGCCTCCAAGATCGTCCATTCGGTGATGGGTAACCCGGAGAAATCCGCTGGAGCCGCATCGTCCCCTCATGGCGGTCCAAGGAGAGAGGAGGTGGTAACCTCGGCCAGACGGAACAAACAGATTGTCCCGTATGACCCGACACGGGCAGGGAAAGAAAAAGAAGCGCAGAAAAATGATGATCGACGGAGTGTGAGCCGAGGCGAAGCTGGCCGAGGTAACCGTGACCAAGGCAATGCCGGTCAAAGGAACGTTGTCAACGGCAATGCCGGGCAGCAAAACTCAGCAGGGGCAAGATAACCGCAGCAGCGGAACATGCCAAGGCAAGAGCACAGTGCCGGCCGAGGTGTGCAATAGAAAGGTGCGCCGCAAGAGCAAAACCGGTATAACGACGGTGACTCGGAGATGGCAAATGCGGGATACCCGAGACCGGACTATCATGTGATAGGCTCGAGATTGGGAAGTAGGGATTTGATGCCGGACGATGCAAGGTTGAAACTAGATCGACTATATAGGTCGGAACAGATTGAATGTCAAGGTCCACCGGGTCCAGCATGTTTTGGACCCCGGATCATGAAAGAGCCACCGGTACCGAACTTTCAGCTGCCCAAGGGCACTAAGACCTATGACGGTAGTACCAAGCCAGAAGATTGGCTGATAAACTATGCTACGGCTGTAAAAATTGCCACAAGCAACCTGAGATGGGCCGTACGGTATGTACCCCAAATGTTGGAAGGCCCGGCAAGGGTGTGGTTGAACAATTTGCCACCAGGAAGCATCAACTGCTGGATAGATTTCGAGGAGATGTTCATCAGCAATTTTTCGAGTACGTATCAAAGGCCAAATAGGCCACAAACCCTAGCTATGTGCAAGCAAAGACCCAATGAGACAGACCGGGAGTTCTTGACCCGGTGGTGTACCGTGAGAAACTCATGCGAGGGCGTGATAGAATCACAGGCCATAGCATGGTTTGCACAGGGGTGCAGATATGGAAGCGAACTGTGGATGAAGTTGCAATGGAAAATGCCGGCTACGTTGGCAGAAATGATCCGGATTGCAGATTCGTATGCATTGGGTGACCCGACCCAATCGAGGCTCGCCCCAAACGAGTCAAGCGATGAGTACTATCAGAGGGATGGATCCGGATCATCCCGGAGGAATGATTACAGAGGAAAAAGGAGAGATGATCGACCGGACCACCGATACGGTTCGCACCAAGTTGCAGCTGTGAATCAAGATCAACCCGGAGCAGGGGGTAGCCAGCGCTAGAAAACTGGAGGTCAATGGACTCCAAGAAACGATGGGAAGAAAACTTGGACACCGGAGCAAAAGAAGCAGTGGCAAGAAAGGAAAGACCGTCCGAGGTATACTTACGAGTTGATGTTGGACCAGCCGTGTAAGTTTCACACGCCAAATCCGAACAACCCAGCGGGTCATATAATGAGGCAATGCGAGTGGATGCGCAAGATCGAGCAAGGTGGTTCGGGGAATGCTCAGGCACCCCGGAATGATCAGCCTCGGCAGGAGTTACCCCGGCAGCAATTGTTATCCAGAGCGAACACGCAACAGCTAATGTTGGCTCCCCCTCCGCCGAGGTATGATAACAATGAAAGAAGGGATGCAGTGCATCAGGTAGAAAATCAGCATGAGCCGGATTAGAGGCACCTCGGAAATGAGGGGAGAAACGAGTACAGGGAGCATCACCAAAGCTACTACATATTTACCACAGAGGAAACTGATAGAAAAAGCTTGCAGCGTAGGCATATGGAGGTGAATGCGGTAATGCTGGCAGTTACGAGGTACATGCCTTGGTCCGATCAGGAAATCACCTGGAGCATTAGGGATCATCCCAAGATCATGCCTAGCCCTGGTTCGTATGCGTTGGTGCTGGATCCTACGTTCATTGGACCTAGCATTAATGTAAGGTTCTCAAAGGTACTGATCGACAACGGCAGTAGCATAAATATCATGTATGCGGACACAATGCGCAAGTTGGGTATCTCGGAGAACATGCTCCAGGCCACGAGGACAACTTTCCATGGAATTGTGCCCGGCATTTCTTGCGAGCCCATAAGCAAGGTCCGGGTCGATGTCTTGTTCGGCACAAGGGACAATTGCCGAACTGAAAATCTGGAGTTCGAATTGGTGAACTTAGAAAGCGCGTATCATGCATTGCTCGGAAGGCCAGCGCTGAACAAGGTCATGGCAATTTGCCATATCAGCTACTTGAAGATGAAATTGCCTAGACCAAACAGAGTAATTATCATTGCTAGGGACTTGCGACGTTCGATGGAGTGTGCGTCGGCCGGATCAAACTTAGCCGAGTCACTTGTGATCGGGCAGGAAAAAAGAAAAATTCAAGAGGTGGCGGCATTGGCTCAGTCCGCGCAGCAGTATATGCCGGCGCTGAGTAACCCGCATGGAACTGTCTCTTTCCAGGCCACGAAAGATACCAAGAAGGTTCCCGTCGATGACATGTTCCCAGAGCGCACTGTAACAATTGGTGCCGGGTTAAGTGATAAATAGGAAAGCGAGCTCGTCAGCTTCCTCCGTGAGAATCGGGACATTTTTGCTTGGTCCACACAGGACTTGCAAGGTGTTCCGAGGGAGTTGGCCGAGCACTCTTTGAATGTGAGACCCGGAGCTAAGCCGGTGAAGCAACCTCTCCGCCGCTTCGCCGAAGATAGGAGGAAAGTCATAGGGGATGAGATAGCTCGGTTGCTAGCTGCAGGATTTATCATGGAGGTCCTTTACCCGGACTGGCTGTCTAATCCGGTGCTGGTGGAAAAGAAGAAGGATGATCCGAACGTGGCAGTGGTTTGGCGCATGTGTATCGATTACACAAACCTGAACAAGGCGTGTCCAAAAGACCCATTTCCGCTGCCAAGAATAGATTAGGTCATAGACTCAACTGCTGGATGTGAACTATTGCCATTCATTGATGCTTATTCTGGTTTCCACCAGATACCTCTGAATCCAGATGATCAAATAAAGACTGCGTTTATTACCCTGTATGGGGCTTATTGCTATCGCACCATGCCGTTTGGTTTACGTAATGCAGGGGCAACGTACCAGAGATGTATACAAAAATGTTTGCACGACCAAATAGGTCAAAATGTACAGGTGTACGTGGATGATGTGGTTATCAAGACCAAGGAAAGCAAAATGCTCCTTGACGATATCAGGCAAACGTTCGCAAACCTAAGGAGGTTCCGGATGAAACTTAACCCGGAAAAATGCACCTTCGGTGTCCCGGCTGGAAAATTGCTCGGTTTTCTCGTCTCCAGCCGAGGTATCGAGGTTAATCCAACCAAAATCCGGGCCATCAAACGAATGGAATTGCCGAAGTGTCTTAACGATGTCTAGAAGTTCACAGGTTGCCTGGCCTCGTTAAGTCGGTTTGTATGTCGGTTGGGAGAAAAGGCTTTGCCTCTTTACCAACTCATGAAAAAGTCGGATAAGTTCATTTGGACACCGCATGCCGATGAAGCCTTTGCTAACCTAAAGAAAATGTTAGCCATGGCACTAGTGCTAGCCTCACCACTATCAAAGGAGCCAATGTTGCTCTATATAGCCGCAACCAACCGAGTTGTAAGTGCAGTGGTAGTGGTGGAGCGCGATGAGGAAGGTAAGTCGGTGCAAAGGCCGGTATATTATTTGAGTGAAGTGTTGTCAACCTCAAAGCAGAACTACCCACATTATCAAAAAGTGGCGTATGGCGTGTACATGGCCGCCAAGAAACTGAAGCACTACTTTGAGGAGCATCCCATCCGGGTCATATGTGAGGCCCCCATATCCGAGATAATGAGTAACAAGGATGCAAGCGGCAGAATTGCAAAATGGGCAATTGAGCTAGCTCCTTATGCTCCGCAATATGACAGACGAGAAGCCATCAAATCTCAAGCTATGGCGGACTTTTTCGTGGACTGGGCCGAGGTGCAGTACGAACCACCACTTCCGGATCCGAACTATTGGCGGATGCACTTTGACGGATCAAAGACCAAAACCGGGCTAGGTGCCGGAGTTGTACTCACATCACCGAAGAAGGACCAGTTGAAATATGTGCTGCAGATCCACTTCACTGCATCAAACAATGTCGCTGAGTATGAAGCACTTGTGCATGGGCTCAAGGTAGCAAAAGAAATTGGTATACGTCGGATTATATGCTTTGGCGACTCGTATTTGGTGGTGCAGCAAGTGTCCGGAGTGTGGGACGCCCTTGATCCAAACATGGCACTATACAGATTTCATGTGCAGAAGATTTCTGGTTACTTTGAGGGATGTGAATTTCATCATGTACCCCGGGTGGAAAATGAGGCTGCCGACATGATGTCGAAGCTCGGGTCAACCAGACAAGCAATTCCACCGGGTGTAGCATTAGAGCACCTCAAGAAACCATCCATCAGGCCATCCCCGGAGTCCGAGTCAATCTACGTCCCGGAGGACACAGAATCCGGAGCTGTGCCCATGGACTTTGACACAGGAAGTGGTGCGCAAAACCCGGGGACTGCTTCGCAAAACCCGGGGACTGTTTCGCAAAACCCGGGGACTGCTTCGCAAGACCCGGGGACTGCTCAGCATGGTCCGGTTGAAGTTATGCCGGTGGATCAGATGGAGATAGACGAGGACGTGTTCCCCGTGCGGCCAATACCGGCTTGGGCACTGCCTATATTTCAATTCCTAAAAGATGGAACGTTACCCACTGAGGAGGTGATGTCCAGGCAAACACAGAGGAGGGCAAAGGCCTACACGATCATCAATTCTGAGTTATACAAAAGAAGTGTGACCAATGTCCTCCAGTGGTGTGTTGACCCGGAAGAAGGGCTTGAAATCATCCGAGATATACATCAGGGGGAATGCGGGCATCACGCCTCATCCCGAGCCTTGGTAGCAAAAGCTTTCCGACACGGATTCTACTGGCCAAATGCCTTAGAGCAAGCAAAAGATCTGGTGAGAAAATGTAATGGTTGTCAGAGGTACGCTACCAAGACACATATGCCAATGTCGGAACTCAAGACCATCCCAATCACTTGGCCATTTGCCGTATGGTGCTTGGATATGGTGGGCCCGTTCAAACCAGCAAGGGGAAATATGACTCACATTCTAGTAATGGTGGACAAATTTACGAAGTGGATTGAGGTAAAACCTATAAGAAAATGTGATGGAGCTACGGCTGTAACGTTTCTCAAAGATATCATCTTGAGGTACGGTTATCCACACAATATCATAACTGATAATGGCACAAATTTTGCGGAAGGAGCATTTGCTTGTTTCTGCCGGGATAAGAGGATCCGGCTTGACGTAGCTTCGGTAGCCCACCCCGCATCGAACGGGCAAGTGGAGAGATCCAACGGATTAGTATTATCCGGGATAAAACCCCGGCTCATTGAGCCGCTGCAAAGATCAGCGGGGTGCTGGATAGAAGAACTACCAGCGGTACTGTGGAGTTTAAGAACAACTCTGAATCGATCAACACGCTATACGCTGTTCTTTCTGGTATATGTGGCAGAAGCTGTATTACCAGCCGACATAGAGCATGATTTGCCTAGGGTCACCTAATACACAGAAGCCGAAGTGCAAGAAGCCCGGCAAAATGATGTTGATCTGCTGGAAGAAGCGAGAGAACTGGCATTGTCCAGATCCGCCATATATCAGCAAAATCTCTGACGCTATCATAGCCAGAAAGTGAGCCCCCGGGTCTTCCGAGAAGGCGATCTGGTGCTCCGGTTGGTACAACGTACTACTGGAATGCATAAATTATCCCCCCCATGGGAAGGGCCGTTCATCGTGAGCAAAGCGTTGCACAATGATTCTTACTATCTTATAGATGCAAAGCCACAGGAAAAGAACAAGGCGGACAGGTCCGGAGAGGAATCCAAGCGACCATGGAATGTAGCTCTACTTCGTCCCTTCTACACTTAGCTAAGAAGTGTATGTATCCGGGTTATCTCATATGTCGGTATGTATGTCGGCAATGAGCTTATCAATGAAATGTTGGCACCACGAGCAGTAACTCGGGGACTGCCTTAATAATGTTTGTTACTTTTTGTGCGTCAGCTGGAGTAAGTTATTCTACTTAGCTCGGATTAGTAGTGTGTGAGCACCAAAAACCCAACTCTTCGACTTGCTGCTGTCCAACAAGAATTGGCTTCATGGCAAGCAAGAGAACAAGTTTGGAATTGCGTAGCACATGAAAAACGACTAAGGAAAAGAATTTATTCGAGCTGACGTTTATGTTTTGAACTAACCCCGTATTCATGTTCCAATTGTTATATAGTTTTATTTTTTGAGCTAAGTCTAAAAGTTTCCCAATATTGTTAAGACAATTTTCAAGCTCGGATTTGTAAGTTGTAAAACCGAATCAAGGTAGACACGATCCGAGCCAAAAGATTGAACGAACAAGAAAAAGAAACTCTAGGACTACGCCCAAGTTAATCCGGCATAAGTACTTAGTAGCAAAATATCACATGTGTTTGGGATACAATTCCACCCGGCATACCGGTGATCTCATAGATTTTCAAGTGTTTTTTACTTAAGGAGCAGCGGGAGGAAGTTCGGCATCATCGTCCCCTTCTTCGATATCCGAGGCAGTGTCCTCTTCGTCTTCACCCGAGTCATCTTCAACGTTCTCAGCTTCCCCTTCGCCTCCGACTTCCAGGAAGCTCGGCCCCTCGGTCCATTCGTGAATGGGGGCATATTCGATGAGGCTGTGGGCGCAAGCCTGGCGCCGAGCTACCCACTCCGGGTCATCTGTCCATTTGGATCCGGTGCGCAAGCGTGTGAGGAGGCTGAGATCTATCTTTTCATACCACGTCAAAATGTGGTGAAGGATGGTATCGGCAGCAGTGCGTCCAGCGGATTCTCACCAGAGGTCGAGCTGGGTCTCAATTTCCGATAGCCTTTCAGCGAGCTATGTAACTCTCTCCAGAGCATCATCGGCGGGCCAGAAGGCGTTGAAAACCCGGACTGAAACATCGAGGAGGTCCCTGCCGTAGTTCTTGATGATTTCCACGCGAGACGACAGGCTGACCAACAGGTCCTCCATGTCAAAGGGAATGCTCTCACCCTCACGAGCGACCGGAGTACCCCTTTCTCGGCGGAAATTGGCGACAGCAGCACTGGCAATGGCAGTACCCTCTAGAAAATGGCCTGGGAAACAAGGCAAAGGACAAAGTTGAGAAAACAAAGCATATGAAGCAACCCGGAGAAATAAGGCGGATAAAGGAAAAGAAACTACGTGAGATGTGACTGTGAATCTGGGTCAGTTCCTTGGTGCAAGCTTCACGCCTCTTCTGAAGCTGCTCGAGCTCAGCATTTGCCGACCCAAGTTTGACCTCGGCTTCCTGAAGAAGCTCACGGTCCTTAGCACTTTGGAGTTTGAGGCGCTCGCGTCCTTCGGTATAGTCCTGGCCAGCCTTTTTCAACTCGGTTTGGTGCTGCGCCTTCATCTTAGCAATTTCAGCTTTGAGCTTGGCTATCTCATCATCTTTGGTCCGGAGGAGGGCGAGCTCATCATCTTTCTTCTTCAGCTCGGCTTGGTGCTGTCCTGCTTATTCAAGAAAATGCAGCATCATGTCAGGCACATGCACCCTTTCTTCAAGCAATGTTGAAATCGTGCGTTGGCCCGGCAGTGTCGAGGTATGAATGTTTGCCGAGCCAAGGAGGAAAGCTGATGAAAACCACAGTAAAAACAGACAAGAAGGACGTACCCTTGATCTGCTCCAAGTTCTTCCGCATTATCTTATTTTCAGCTTCCACCCTAGCTGCGGAAACCGAACAATCGGATCAGTTCGGCAAAGGAAGTGGAAGGGAAATAAAAGAGCGTCAAAGAAAGAAATTTACCCCTTTTCTCGTACTCCGCGATGAGTGCAGCATGTTTCGTGCAAAGATTTTTGTGTGTATCCATCAAGCGCTGGAATTCAGCACTTCGGCGGTTGGTGGTCACCTAAAAGAAATACAGAAACTTAAGTCAGCCTAGTGCATGTTCGAAGTGTACTAAAATCTAGGCCAAGTGGAACTTAACCCGGCTCTAGGTGTGTGCATGTTCGAAGTGTACTAAAATCCGGGCCAAGTGGAACTTAACCCGGCTCTAGGTGTGTGCATGTTCGAAGTGTACTAAAATCCGGGCCAAGTGGAACTTAACCCGGCTCTAGGTGTGTGCATGTTCGAAGTGTACTAAAATCCAGGCCAAGTGGAACTTAACCCGGCTCTAGGTGTGTGCATGTTCGAAGTGTACTAAAATCCGGGCCAAGTGGAACTTAACCCGGCTCTAGGTGTGTGCATGTTCGAAGTGTACTAAATCCGGGCCAAGTGGAACTTCACCCGGCTCTAGGTGTGTGCATGTTCGAAGTTATCATGGAGCTACGTTAGTTCTATAAAAGAGCATCCGGCCGAGTAACAAGTTACTCCCCCGGAGGCTCGGGGACTAATGGTTATTATCTACAATTTGCAAAGGAGAAACGACGTACCTCCATCATTCGTCTAGCGAGGTTAATGGCCTTGGCGGCGGTATTCACCTGATCAGATTCATGGACTACCTCGGCCTTGTTCTAGTTCATGACAAACTCCATCAGGCTCGGGGGGTACCGTTCACCTGTGGGCACATGAGGCGTCACCAAACCCTTAGCATGTGCTTCCTTCCTCTCCACCAAGGCAAGGGCGGGGCTGGTGTGCAGAACCAACTGCTGGGCTTCGGTTGGCTCGGCAGGCGCGTCCTTTGCCGCTGATGTCTTCTTGGGGAGCATGGACTCAAGGGTGCGTTGCCCAGGCTCAGCAGCACTGGGCTTGGCAGCGTCTTGAATCTTCTTGCCCTTGGCTTGCTGGGAAGAAGAAGCCGTGGCAGTGGTTTTTCCCTGCCGAGGTTGAGAGGACTTGGAAGATGCAGAGGAACTGGGCGCTGGTACTCTCGTTGCTGGACTTGGTGCCGGCGCTGATGTTTTCGCTGCCGGAGTTGGTGCTGCTGCCAAGGTTGGAGTTGGTGCTGGTTTGGCTGCTGGTACTGCTACAGATGCTGGAGTCAAGGTAGCCTTAGTGGCTGCTGGTTGTGGCGTTGCCGAGGTAGTGGGTGCCGTTGCTCTGGCTGGGCCAGTTCCCCCCGCCCCAGGATGACCTGGAGCGGCCGCAAAGCTCTCCGGAATAGGACTCAGCGGACGTGACTCGTCATCACGACGGGGTGAAGGGCTAGCCCAGATAGGTGCTGAGATACTGGATCCACTCTGAGGGACCTCCACCGGAGCCCTGTGAAATCAAGTAACGTCAAAAGAAAAATTACGACGAAGTAAGGAAGAACGAGTTACAGAAGAAAGAAGGACTTACGCATCCGCGGATTCGGCTGCTCTAGGTTTCCGAGCCCTTCGTGCTGGGGCCTTATTTTGCCTTTTAATGGGCTAGGAAGGTCCGGAGGAAGAGCTTGAGGAAGCCCCGCGTTTTTTCTTCGATTCCACCGGGACTGGCTCATCCGTAGCGAGGGGAGGATCCTCATGGATATGACCACCAGGGTGAGCTGATGGCGGAAAAGCAAAAGAAAGGGGGACAGCCTCAAAGGGTTCAATTATCTTGATATCCGAGTAATCTTCATCATCGGGTCAATCTCTAGCAGAAGAGAAGTTACCCGTGGGTCGTTTCGTGGCATCGGTCATGGGGAGAAACATCTCTTGGTCCGGCTCCTCCTCGTCCGAAGTCACCCGGTCCGGTGCCCACTTAAGGGTCGGATCGGTGCCGTCCTCGAGCATCTACTGAAGGAATAGCTGGGGAAAAGAGTAAACAAACGAGTCAAAAATGCAACAATAACAGACACGTGATTAGTCCGGGGTAAGTTTGCAGCATGAAACTTACCGCGGGAGGAAGCCGGTCACGGCAGAAATGCTCAATCCCCCAAGTCCAGTCAGAGGGGGAGTCCTTGTGGGTGGTGAAGAGAGCCTTAACCCGGCAAAAGATCTCCGTGTTGTTCAGTTCGAAAGATGAAGTCCGGTTGGGATCGTGGCCATAGCTCATATGGCACACCTTGTGGGTGCGCTTCTGGAGAGGGGAGATTCGGTTGCGCACGAAAGTGATCATTGCATCCTCGTTGCGCAACCCGAGCTCCTTCAGCTCCGCGAACCTTTTATTCACTTGGTTGGCCAGGGCCGTAAGTTTCCTGGGAACGGCGTCCCACAGATCCGGGTTCGGCGGACCCGGTGTATAGGGGAGCAACCAGATCAAATCTTCGGTGCCCGTGTTCCGGACGTAAAAGAACGTTCGGGCCCACCCTTTGTAGGATTCTAGCCCTGTGACCCGGGGGAAAACAGAGAACCTCCGGGGTGAGATGGAGGCCGCTCCGAACTGAGTGAGCCGCTTGTCCTCCGGATCAGTGTGGATGTCGGGAATAACGTTGCGACGAAGGGCGAAAAACCGGATCCACAGCTCCTTCGTGGGCCATAATCCGGCGTAGCCTTCGATCGTAGAAGCAAAGGCAGAGATAGAAGTAATGGCATTGGCTGGAAGATGGTGCGGCTGGAGATGGTAGGTACTGAGCCAATCGTGGAAGAAATCGCTCACCGGGAGTCCGAAGCCCCGTTGAAAGTGAGACAGGAACACAACGAACTCCCCGGGATTGGGTGAAGGAGCTAGCTCGGCGGAGGCGAGGCGAGCGGCGACGCTGGCGGGGATGCGTCTGGTCCGGTAGAGCCAGTCCAGATCGTCCTGGCAGACCCAGGAGTCGGCCCATGCGCCGCGGTCCGCAGCAGCGGCATCCTCCTCCATCTCTTGCTCAGCAATGGCGAGTTCTTCTTCCGCCATCTGCTCCTCGAAGTCCTCGCTGGCGCTAGAGGCGGCGGGGGACAGTGGCTTGGATTGACGAGGACCCATAGCGGGAGATTTGCGTCGCAGTGACGGTGACGGAAAGGCGCAACGGAGAAGTGCGGCCGCGACGCTGCTTTTTGGCAGTGCTGGCGGCGGCACGGTCACGAGGAAGACGAAGAGGAATAGCAGTGGGCAGAGGGGTGCGGAGGGGGGAAAATCCTAAGGGACGCATCCCTCCGCTATTTAACCACTCCCATCAGGGGTGAGTGGGATCGCACCTTGTGGACCGGCCACACGCTGTGGCCGTGTATTACCCGTTCGGACCAATCGGAGCCACACGGAAGGCCACGGGGCGAAGAGAGTCCTGTGACGTGACGCACTGATGCGATAAACGAGGAGGCAGGCGTGACGTGACCCGCGCACAATGATAACTGACAATTACTGCGGCGGTTACTGTACCGTCCCTTAAAATAAGACGACATAATGATTACCCTTCACATGGGCTAGCGTACGAGAGAAGGAAGTAAGACCCGGATGGAGCTGCGGTAACCCGGCCGGCAAGTGAAAACTTGCAATGTGCGAAGGCAACAACGACCGGGGCACAAAATTGAACCTGGTATGGCCTTAGCGGCCAGGGCAGCTAAGACCGCACCAGCTTCGGGGACTAATGTTGGGGGGATACCCCCAGGTAGGGTCGCGCCGGGGTATAAAGGTCATGTTAGCCGAGGTTCGGCAAAGCCAAAGCAGATGCTGGCCGGGTCACCTCAAGGCAGGCCGAATCACGGGGTAATCCGGACCTGGGGGCGTTCGCCTAACTAGGCCTCATCCGACTTAAGCGGTAGGTCGGAAGTGTATGTTTTACTTGTATGCAGGAACGGGTGTGGCCGGATGAACCATCATCCGGGTCACAGCAAGCTTCTAGGAGAAGGAAGGAATCTCGCTGGTCAAAAGGAGCCCCCACTGCCTGAGCGAAGCGAGCAAGGACAGGACCACTGGGGCGTGGCCGACAAGCGTGACGACGCCCGTGTCAGCTGACGAGGGAGCCGCAGAGGCTCACGTAGCTAAAGCATGTGTGACGCGGGGGGAAAAGCACCCCGGTCGGCTTACCACTTTGGGAGGAGGCATATTCTTAGGAATATGCCTCCACGTATGCCCTAGGCAGAAACCGAGCCTCCCCTATAAAAGGGGGGCTAGGGCTTCTATAGAAGGGGTTGGCTGTTTTGTCTCCGTACGATTCTGTTAAGGTCTAGGGTTTCAGGTGAGATCTGTGGGTGAGAGTAAGAGAGCTCCTTCTTCCTCCTCCCTCCAATACAGCTCTAGGAGCACTTGTAACCTTGGAAGTAAATCAATACAAGCTCTTGTGTGGAGAATCACTTCACTATTCCTCCCTGGGTTCCCCTAGCGTGTATTAGTCCCCACCTTTAGCCTATACATGGCATCTTCCGTGACACCACCACGACAGGTATTTCTTGAGCGCATCTGCGAACGCTCCATTAAGCCAAAGGCCACAGAGAAGAAAACAAGTGCAGCAACGGACTCGGGGGCTACGCCACCCAATGAGCCAATGGCACTCGATGACTTGGAGCCAGACACAGGACTCGAAGGACCAATGAGCGTCATGATGATCGAACAATCCTGGACGCAGCCGTACATTACGTACCTCCTCAGCAAGCGCCTACCAGATGACCCGACAGACACACGACACATCGCACGACGCTCCAAGGCATTCGCCGTTATCAATGGCGAACTGTATAAACGCAGCATCACAAGCGTGTTACAATGATGCGTCTCCCTGGCCGATGGAAGAGCAGTCCTCCTCGACATCCATGAACGGACTTGTGGACACCACGCCGGCAATCACGCCCTCGTTGCCAAAGCTCTACGAGCTGGATTTTGCTGGCCCACGGCCATGCGCAACGCCAAGGACATAGTCCAAAAGTGCAACGCTTGTCAGCGATTCGCAGACAAGCCACATGCACCAGGCGCAGAACTACGGCCTATTCCATTGGCCTGGCCCTTCGCACAATGGGGGCTCGACATGGTAGGCAAGCTCCCAAGGTCCTCGCAAGGAGGCCACGTCTACCTTTTGGTTGCAGTCGACAAGTTCACCAAGTGGATTAAGGCCATGCCAGGGACCAAGCAATCAGGTCACAGCGCGGTCAAGTTCTTCGAGTCCATCGTCTACCGCTTCGGTGTGCCACACAGCATCATCACTGACAACGGGACAAACTTCACATCCAAAGAGTTCCAAGAATTCTATGGAAACCTAGGGATCAACATCAGTTACGCCTCAGTCGCGCATCCACAGACCAACGGTCAGGTGGAAAAAGCAAACGGGCTCGTCTACAGCGGCATCAAGAAGCGACTCCTTTGACCACTCGAACAAGCCGCGGGTTGCTGGCCAGATGAGCTCCAATCCGTACTCTAGAGCCTACGTACAACTCCAAACAGCGCCACAGGCTACACGCCATTCTTTATGGTGCACGGAGCAGAAGCAGTACGACCCGCCGAAGTGAGGTACAAGGCGCCGCGCATAGTCACCTACATCGAACAAGAGTCATCTCTTGCACTCGAATACTCTGTAGACCTCCTCGACGAGGCAAGAGAAATCGCCGCAGAAAGATCCACGATCTACCAGCAGAACCTGCGCAACTACCACAGTAGAAGGCTTCGCCCCAGATCCTTCGTCGAAGGTGACCTGGTCCTGCGACTGAAGCAGCAGGGGCATCTCAAGCTCGAGTCCCCCTGGGAGGGACCGTACGTGATTACAGAAGTAATCCCAGGTGACGCCTATCGCCTTCAAGACTTAGAGATAGGAGTCGCATACTCCAACCCTTGGAACGTAGCACAGCTGCGACGCTTCTATCCCTAGCTATTTTTATTTTACATCGCAAATAAGGCTACTTAGCCACACATTGTACCTCGTACTGTTCTTCAAGTAAATAAAAGCTAAGTGCCCCAAAACTCTGTGTCTTCTTTTCACTTCTGTCAATTTTATACTCGGGGGCTGCGCCACCCTACATACATCTGTTCTTCGAACCAATAAACGCGATATCCTGAGTAGCTAGCACATCAATCAAACCCTTTAACGAAAACTCAACCCAGCTGCAACGCACCTGGCAGGTTGACAAAGGGATGGCCAGGCTAACAAAAAGGACTCGCATAGTGCAACGCACCTCACGCTAACAAAGATGTTTATACACGTTCGACAATAAATTATCTACAACATATATATGAACTTTACAGCACAAATACACTTATGTGCAGGACACAAATCTGGTTACTGCTACAACAGAAGAACATTGGTTTGTTCCTCGAAGAAGTCGACAATCTCCTCTGCTGGGCGGTCCACCGCTTGATAGTGTGGCACCATATTCCAAGCAGATCCGGCTGGCGGCGCTGGCAGACCGGAAGCTACACCGGCGACATCCACGTCAAGCATGTGCAATCGCACCATCGAGAGGGCGGCTTTGGCACCAGCCACCAACTGCTGCCTCACGCACTCGCGAACTGCAGACATATCTTGAAATTTGGATAGGAGAGCCAACAGGCTTGATGGAGTGTCATCCAACGAGAACATCGCCCGATAGACATTCTTCAAACATGACTGCGACTTCTTCAGGAAGAGCAGCACTCGCGAAGCGCGATCCTGCACGGACGCGTCAAGTGCTCACACCCATATAACTGGAATTCGACTCCTGTAAGACCTCCGCGGCTTGAGTCGAATTACGCCAACACTTTTCCGGATTCGAGTCCGGGGACTCGAGTTTGAGTAGATTGTGTTGTTTCACCCTAAGGTGGTTAACTGATACTGATACTTCGGTTATATCAGGCACGTATATCAACAATCCCTATGACATAAATGAAAGCAGTCGAAAAATGTACTCATTCAGGCACTCGAAGACTTCAAAAAGTACCCTATCGAATCTGTGATTCCACTGGATACTCGGGGGCTACTAACATGGGTATACCCTACAGGTACTCGAGCTTGGTATATACGGTCTAAATACGTATAGACCCACGGTGTCGCCAAGGCCCAGATGAAAGAACTCGAGTAACCTGTGGACTCTCGATTGCTTGAAGGACAAGAAGAAGCTAAAGATAGAAAGTTTGAAGGGGAAAAAACCTAACTTGTAACCGACTCGACCTGCTACCCGAGACCCAGCCTATCTATATAAAGGCTAGGAGGGGGCGGCGAGGAGGACGCACGCCACCCTAGTTTCCACCACCCTCGCCAGATTGCATCTGCGCACCATTGTAACTTTCGACTCCTTCGATAATTCCACGAGCAGACAAGCAGGAGTAGGGACCTCTATGAGGCCTGAACCTGGGTAAATCCTTTGTCCCCTGTGTGCTTGTTTGCTAGCCGATAGATGTCTCCAATGCTCCCTCCTTCTCCAAAACCCAAGTCCATAACAATGGGCATTGATGAGTTAAACCCTCATCAGTAGGAGAGACAGACACCCGCCAGCCACTTATGCAAAACTAGTTGCATGTCAGTCGTGGAACCGGTCTCTTGTGCGATGACATGTAAGGTTGGTCCGGGCCGCTTCATCCCACTATTCCACCAATATCCAAAATACAAGAAGCAATAACATGATCATCATCGCCCACATATAAACATATGTGTACTACCCGTGCAAAGCACCTACGCATAGATCAGGCTCTGATACCACTTTTGGGTTCGCAGCATAGAAAACAAAAAAATTCCTATGATGAGAACTATACGCCAAGATCTATCTACTAGATACAAGCAACGGGTGGATATGCATACATAGAGAACTTACCCTCGAAGACAACAGAGTTTTGTTAACGAGTTGGAACTCGTGGATGATGTAGTCGTACGCTTGCCGATCTCAAGATCGTGTGGAAGTCCTAGCGCCGCAAATCAGTAGTGCATCCGTCCTCACACACACGTTCAAGCCACCGAACAACCTCCACCTCCTCGCTCCAACGAATCAGCGGAAGCAGCAACTCCTTCCAGACGCAATGCCAGCAGGAACATTTATCTCGCCAATCCAATACCATGGGGGAATATATCTAGAGGGGGAGAGAGATCCTTCACGAGGATGTGTGCTTTGTGAGGGAGGAGAGGGGGGCCTTTTATAGGAGAGGGGGCTCCTCCCCTCCCATGGCCGGAGACCAAGGGGGGTGCCCCCACCTCTTCCTCATTCATGTGGTGGATGCTCCACTCACATCAATTTAGCCTCCACCCAAAGTTCCACTCACATGCATTAAATTTCCACCAAATTTAATGCAACTCTCATTTAATAAAACTCCTTTATTTATTTTATTCAGAATTTTGTTAATTAATTTAATTAACAAACAATCACATAAAACCCCTTGTAACATTTCAATATCACATGCAGAACCAGTTTCTGCAATTTCACCCGAAACAATTCCGGTTTCCATCGAAATAATTCCAGCGCTTTGCAATTCTTTCGTATGAAACATATGTGCTCCAAAATGGTGTTTGGCAACCCTTAAGTGTGTCACCCTACGGTTCGCGAATAATGTAGACATGATTGAGACTCCTCTCAAATCAATAATCAGAAGCGGGACCTGGAGATCCATATTGACTCCTTCACATTCAACGATGACTTCTGTGATCGTGAGAACCTTTAACGATAGTAACTTAATCCCTTTGTCTCATGATATATTACATGTCCGAGATTCGATCATCGGTATCCAAATACCTAGTTTGATCTCGTTACCGACATGCACTCTTTTCTCGTTCCCGTGATATAACATTCTAGTGATCACATCACTTGCTTGCAAGCTATCTTAATGTGATATCACCGAGAGGGACCAGAGTATATCTATCCGTCATCGGGATTGACAAATTCCACTCTTGATCCATGAGCCTCAACATGACATCTTCGGAGTATCTGAACCCACCTTTATAGTCACCCTTTTACGGTGTGATGTTTGATGTTATCAAGTTACTCTTCTGATGTCACCAATTAACATGATCTCATGGTCTAAGGATAAAGATTACTTCGTATGATGTTATAGCAATATAAACATAATGACTTTGATCGTAATGCTATACTTCGGATGAATGTTCATCACATCATTTCACAAATGCTGTGACCTCGTTATTAACAACATCCAATGTCCATGATCAGGAAACTTTGATCATCTTGTTAATCAACGAGCTAGTCTATAAGAGAGGCATAACTAGGAACCTTTTATTTGTTTATTGAACACACATGTATTGATGTTTCCTATCAATACAATTATAGCATGCAAAATAAACATCTATCATATACAAGGAATACATAATAACAACTTTATTATTGCATCTTAGGGCATATTTCCTTCATGTACCTCCATCCCTCAGAATTTCCAATAGGTAGTTCCGAGTCCTCAGTTCCCCAAGAACTCTGTGGTACTGGATGACTAGTGCCCTCATTAGGATATCTAGTGGGTTCTGGTATAGGTGAGTAAGGATATGGTGTAAAAGATGCTGGATCTATAGGTATATCCTTAAAAATTGGGTTAGCCCTATCCACTGCTTCATTCTCCAGTTTAGCTGCTAACTTCTCCGTTCTTTCAGGATTTTTTAAATCCTCTAACATATCAACCTGATCTTCTATGATAACCTAATGTGTCTTATACAAAGATCCAACCATCAGTCGATACAGATCCATAAACTTAGAAGCTAGTTTTGGATGCTTCCTTACTAAAGTAAGATGATCCGGTTCTGGTTCCTAATCTATAGAGTCATGAGGAATCACAGAGTATGTGCTTCCATCTAACTCTTCTGCTTTGTGTTCCCGAATATTGGCTATCGCCTCCACAATAGCAACACGGTATGCTGCTAAATGACTTCTACCTTCACCCATTGGTAAATCGTGATATAAACCAAGCTTCTAACACGGTATTTGGCTAACATTCGCCCATCATGGTATGTCATGGTATTGACTGGGATATTAGTTGTGCAACCAAAAACCATCAGAAGTTCTCGAAGCTATTCAGCTAAAGCCCCATGGTAGTCATCGAGAGTCTCTTCTTTTCTTGCCAAAGTCTGTTTTGGAAACTTTGGTGCCATTTCCACTCTACAGAAATAAATATAATTAGTATCCATTAATTTTAATGATGCATCATAATAAAGAATTATCGCTCTAAAGAAATATAACGAAATATTCACAATTGAATACTCATCATATAATCTAGAGAACTCTTTATCGTTGCTCCTAGACTCCTATAGTTATTTCCCTTTACTAGGTTTCCAACCTAAGGTCAAAGAAATTGCTCTGATACCAGCTGTGGTGACCCAGCATACCACTGCATGTGTAGTACACTATAGTCGTTGACATGAAATCCACAGAACACCGTTCTGTAAATACCACATCCCTCAGAGTGGTACAATAGAAACATTGCGGGTCCATATTACAAACATACACACTTCATTATTATTACAAACCAAGAGTTCCAAACCTCAAGCGATACAAAATTACAAACCCAACTTAAACAGTTTCAGTGGAAGATATAAGGTTCAAACTCCTACTCCGAATTGAGCTCAACGACTTATTTTATAAAGGTTATGTTGCTCGGCTCAATTGTTTTACTAATAACTAAGGCAACTACTCGGACTCGTTGCCCTCCACTCCATAGAGTATTTCGTAGTCCACCCCTTCAACTCCTCTGGACAGGTCTAGCTCTTCGTAGAAGACATCCTCTTGTCCTTCAGCTGCGTACATCGAAGGGTCTTCTAGATTCTCAGAGTCTAAGCAGAGGTTCAAAGGAAAGAGTGAGTAACAGCGTTACCCAGCAAGTTCATTATATGCAAGGTGGGAAGTTTGATGCTCTATCTACCACCTCGGACGATACGTCCTTGGTACTATGCAGTTTTCATAAATATTTCTTCAAAGATTGATTTTATTATCAAAAACTATGCCCATCAGCCTTCATAGGTTGACCAGAACTTCATGGAGTTCCTTTCCTGCCGCGTTCGTAGCTCCTTCCCGGAACAGGGAGTAACATGTCACAATTCTTAGACTCTGCATAGGTGCGTTGCTTTACCCATGAGAGACCAACTGCTTGTTGCACAACCGAGCGTACTTTCCCGTCCACAATTCCGTGATGTGGGGCCTGTTGGGTTCGCAGCATAGAAAACAAAAAAATTCCTACGATGGGAACTATACGCCAAGATCTATCTACTAGATACAAGCAACAGGTGCATATACATCCATAGAGAACTTACCCTCGAAGACAACAAAGCTTTGTTAACGAGTTGGAACTCATGGATGATGTAGTCGTACACTTGTCGATCTCAAGATCGTGATGAAGTCCTTCAGGTCCAGCAGTTCCAGCACCATCAGGTCCAGCACCATCAAGTCCAGCACCGCAAAGTAGCGGTGCATCCGTGATCGCACACACGTTCGGTCCACCAAACAACCTCCGCCTCCTCGCTCCAGCGATGCAGCGGAAGCAGCAACTCCTTTCCAGATAAAGCCACTGGGAACATGTATCTCGCTAATCCGAGACCATGGAGAATAACTAGAGGGATAAGAGAACCTTCACGAGGAGGTGGTGCAAGAGGAGAGGAGGAGGAGGTTCTCCTTATATAGGGGAGGGGGCAGCCCAAGGGGGCATGGCACTGGCCATGGTGGGTGCCCCCACCTCTCCCTCATTCATGTGGGTGGAGCTCCCACTCACATAAACACACACTTCCACTCATGTCCTCTCACATGCATAAAATTTCCACCAAATTTAATGCAAGCTCTCATTAAATAAAACACTTTTATTTATTTTATTCAGAATTTTGTTAATTCCTTTAATTAATAAACATTCACATAAAACTCCCAGCAACATTTCAATATCACATGCAGAACCAGTTTCAATTCCGGTTTCCATCGAAATGATTCCCGCGCTTTCTTAATATTTATCTGAAACATATTTTATCCTAAATGGTGTCGGTATCCCTTAAGTGTGTCACCCTACGGTTCGCGCATAAAGCAGACATGATTGAGACCCCTCTCCGATCAATAATCAGCAGCGGGACCTGGAGATCCGTACTGACTCCCACATATTCAACGATGACTCTTATGATCGTGTGAACCTTGAACGTCGTACCTAAATCCCTTTGTCTCGTGATATATTACATGTCCGAGATTCGATCATCGGCATCCAAATACCTAGTTTGATCTCGTTACTGATGGCTCTGAGTATAACGCCTAGAAAAATGCTGGAGCAATGATGATGTAGAGCTCGTTGGGAACCCCAAGAGGAAGGTATGATGAGCACAGCAGCAAGTTTCCCTCAGTTATCAAACCAAGGTTTAATCAAACCAGTAGGAGTAAGGAAACACCCCAAAGGTGTTACTACCTGAGCTTTGGCAGGGCGCTCTACCGGTGCTAGTAGCAACGTGGAGACCTGCACAACACAACCACAGAACTTTGTCCCCAACTTGTGATGAGGTTTTCAATCTCACCGTGTTTTGCGGAAAACAAAGGATTAAACGTATCGAATGGAAAGAAGTAAAAGTTTGCAGAAAGTAAACACAAAGCAGTAAAAGATTGTAGATTGAATGTAAAAGACAAGGACCGGGATCCATAGTTCACTAGAGGTGGCTCTCCTTAAGATAGATAACATGCTGGGTGAACAAATTACAGCGGGGCAATTGACAAACATCGAGAAAGCAATACATGCATATACTAATATCTTGACTCCTTTGAGACTTGATTGGGCATTACAACATTATACATAGACCGCCATCCAACTGCATCTATGACTAATAATCCACCTTCAGGTTATCATCCGAACCCCCTCCAGTATTAAGTTGCAAGCAACAAATTATTTCTTTACGAACTGCGTGTAAAGTAAACTATACGATTGTTCTATGAACAAAGGATTGTTGTTTTCTCCCTAGTAGCAACAGCATATCTAGTACCTTAGAGATTTCTGTCACTTCCCCAGATTACTAGAGGCATGAACCCACTATCGAGCATAAATACTAACTCTTGGAGTTGCTAGCATCTACTTGGCCAAGATAGCTACTAACAACGGAAAGCATGCAAGATCACAAATAACAAAGACATGATAGAATCAATAATCAATCTGAAATAGGATCTCAATATCCATCGGATCCCCGCAAACACAACATGCAGAATTACAAATAGATGATCTTGATCATGAACGGAGCTCACAAGATCTAGACATGAAAGCACAAAGGAGGAGAACCAGCCATCTAGCTACTAAATTGATCCGTAGTCCAAGCATGAACTACTCACGCATCACACCGGAGGCTTGCATGGTGATGAAGAAGGCCTCCAGGGTGAATTCCCCTCTCCGGCAGGGTGCCGGGAAGAGCTTCAGATCCCTCCCGATCTAGGGATGGAGATGACGGCGGCTACAGACTCTTTCGTGGATTTTTGATCGGGCGCTTAGGGTTTATGTCCCGATGGCATCTTATAGGCAGAAGGGGAGGCCGAGGGGGTGCCAGGGGCCACCACACCACCCCCTGGCGTGGGCCTAGCCTGGCCGCGCGGCCAGGTGGAGTTACCGGCCTCTGGCCCCTCTCCGTCCCGTATTCTGGCATCTGATGACTTCCGAAAAAAAGGCACTTTGGCTTTTGTCCCGTCCAATTCCGAGAATATTCATTTTCTGACTTTCCTGGAACCAAAAATAGCAGAAAACAGGCAGCTGGCACTGTGGCTCTTGTTAATAGGTTACTCCAAGAAATCATATGAAAAATACTCCAAAGTTGGAACAAAACACAAGAAATTGGATAAAACCAAGCATGGAACATCAAAAATTATAGATACATTTACAATGTATCAGTTACCGACATGCACTCTTTTCTCGTTCCCGTGATATAACATTCTAGTGATCACATCACTTGCTTGCAAGCTATCTTAATGTGATATCACCGAGAGGGCCCAGAGTATATCTATCTATCATCTGGATTTACAAATTCCATTATTGATCCATGAGCCTCAACATAACACCTTCGGAGTATCTGAACCCACCTTTATAGTCACCCTTTTACGGTGTGACGTTTGATGTT
The DNA here is from genome assembly GCA_910589775.1 of Avena eriantha. Classification (NCBI taxonomy): domain Eukaryota; kingdom Viridiplantae; phylum Streptophyta; class Magnoliopsida; order Poales; family Poaceae; genus Avena; species Avena eriantha. Next base: position 358,368,949 of record OU342745.1, read on the forward strand.
ATCAAGTTACTCTTCCGATGTTAGCAATTAATATGATCTCATGTTCTAAGGACTAATATTACTTCGTATGATGTTATAGCAATATAAACATAATGACTTTGATCGTAATGCTAAACTTCGGATGAATGTTCATCACATCATTCCACCAATGTTGTGACCTCGTTATTAACGACATCCAATGTCCATGATCAGGAAACCTTGATCATCTTTTTAATCAACGAGCTAGTTTATAAGAGAGTCATAACTAGGAACTTTCCTTTTGTTTATTAAACACACATGTATTAATGTTTCCAAATTAATACAATTATAGCATGCAAAATAAATATTTATCATCAACATGGAATAAGATAATAACCACTTTATTATTGCCTCTCGGGCATATTCCCTTCAGGGCCCAGTAGGTGGTCCAAGCCAATCGATGCCCTCTCCACGACCCCATATGTCTGCACGATCCTTTGGGGCTGACTACACCTCCGTTAAGCCCCCATTTTGGGCAAGCTACAACCCTGGTGAGTTCTCGAAGACTCTATGAGCTGGTGATGCCCCTGGCAAGCTCCATAAAGGTCCGACTATACCTCCGGCAACCATCATAGATAATCTAGACACCAAAATCGTGGGGCCTAAGGGTGCCCATCCATATGTTGGATCAACACAAGGAATCCCAACGTCACGATAAGGTCATCTTGCCTCCATATGAAAGGAACAAGATACAGTTGACTTCTCTGTCCCATTCCAAATCTCATGGTTAACGCGTAATATACGGTGCTAGAATAACTGATGTCATGGGTTGTTAATCCTATGGTGACTTGTACACCTGGAACCCTAAGTTCCATTGCTCATCTTTATCATCACTTAGGATGATAACTATATCTTATTTATTAAAGAAGATAATATTTTCTTCCTCTAGATCATAGGTGATAACACACAATTTGCAATATCTTTGATAAAGACTCTTCAAAGGACATGAGAAAGTTATTAACTTGCCTTGTGACTGTAAGGTAATGAAGTCGAATACTTCCACCTGACCTTGAGCTCCGGTTTCTACAAAGAACCGTTATTGCCCGGTAAGGACAATATTTAAAGAAGCAATATGTAATGCATAGTAATGTCATGCAATGGTTTATTATCTGCTTCTTTGCGTGTTTTACCCTCTTAGTAAAAGTTTGCTATTTTCTTTAATTAATAAAAGAAAAGTATTATTCTAAGAGTTAAAAATATGAATTTATTTAATTTTATTACCCTTTTAAATATTTACTGATATTCCTTTAAGGAAATAAGACTTTATTTTTATCACACTAAATTTACTTTTCAGAAATACAAACTAGTATTTTTCTATAATAGTATATTCATTTAGGATCTTAAAAATGAATTTTATTTAATTTTAAGTGTTTCATATATTTTTATAAAATTCAAAGTAATTGGCACAATATTAATAATGGACCTAAATTTTAGTTATCAAAAATCCTATTGATTATTTTTATTGAATAGGGAATATTTTTGTGAGTTCATAGACATATTGTTTTATATTTTTAAGATTTTTATTTATTTTTCTAGAGTTGTTTTTGTTTCAGGGGCATATTTGTAAATATTTCTTTTAAACAACTCTCTTGAAATATGGGCCTAGCCCGCTGGGCTGGCCCGGCCCAACCTGACCTGGCCCACACGGCCTGGTTAAGCCCACCAGGGCAGTACTAAGCCGCTCACTAGCCCAGTACCCTCCACACACTCACTCTCCTCTCCCCTTTCTCTCGCTCGTGCTCACGCGGTCACCTCCTCTGCTCGCTGCCGCCACCACACACGATTCTGGCCTGGTCCGGCCGCCATTGCCGCCACTACGGTGCAAGATGGCTAAGTCGATGCCGCCACTCAGTTCTGTCCGAGAAGATCTACCGATGGTGTCCTCTCTTGGCAGCGTTGACCCCTGCCCGAAGCTAGGGTTAGGGTTTGGCCGCCTTAGAGTTTCGTTGATGGTGTGCTGGGGTACTCACGGTGCGCTCCCCTTCATCTCTGGCTGGTTCTGACATGCTGCAAGCATGGGTTGCAGCGCCCCTTCGGGGTGCTCCCCGTACCGCCGCTTCTGCACCGTCGCCGGCCATTCCTCTGATTCCTCTTCAATTACTTTTGCGAGGACCTCGAGTAAGTTTGGGTTCTTCCCTTTTGTGCTCCTCTCTTGTGCTCTAGCTATCCTTCCCTGGCATGATTACAGGTTAGCTCCCTGTCTAGGGTTCATCCCTGAACCTGATGGGTCCGCAGCATAGAAAACAAAAAAAATTCTACGATGGGAACTACACGGCAAGATCTATCTACTAGGTACAGAGCAACGAGTGGACATACATCCAATGAGAACTTACCCTCGAAGACAACGAGTTTTGTTAACGAGTAGGAACTCGTGGTTGATGTAGTCGTACACTTGCCGATCTCAAGATCGTGAGGAAGTCCGAGCGCCGCAACTCAGCAGCGCATCCGCACTCACACACACGTTCAAGCCACCGGACAACCTCCACCTCCTCGCTCCAGCGATCCAGCGGAAGCAGCAACTCCTTCCAGACGAAATGCCATCGGGAACATGTATCTCGCTAATCCGAGACCATGGGGGAATAATTCTAGAGGGGGAGAGAGATCCTTCACAAGGAGGTGTGAGGATGAAGGAGGAAGAGGGGGGATTTTATAGGAGGAGGGGGGTGCCCCTCCTCTCCATGGCCGGCGCATGGGGGTGACTCCTCACCTCCCCCATTCATGTGGTGGTAACCCCTCCACATTAAAATGCCTCTTCACATTCCCCTTTAAAGTCCCTACTTTAAATGCATTAAAATTCTCCAAGTTTAATGCTCTCTCATTTAATAAAACTCTTGTATTAAATTTATTCAGAATTTTGTTAATTACTTTAATTAACAAACATTCACATATAATCCCTTGCAATATTTCAATATCACATGCAGAACCACTTTCTACAATTTCACCTGAAACAATTTCCGGTTTCTATCGAAACAATTCATGCGCTTTGCAATTCTTTCGTCTGAAACATATGTGCTCTAAAATGGTGTCCGGTAACTCTTAAGTGTGTCACCCTACGGTTCACGAATAATGCAGACATGATTGAGACTCCTCTCAGATCAATAATCAGAAGCGGGACCTAGAGGTCCATACCGACTCCTGCATATTCAACAATGACTTCTGTGATCGTGAGAACCTTTTAACGCTTGTAAATTAATCCCTTTGTCTCTTGATATAATACATTCCGAGATTCGATCATCGGTATTCAAATACCTAGTTTGATCTCGTTACCGACATGCACTCTTTTCTTGTTCCCGTGATATAACATTCTAGTGATCACATCACTTGCTTGCAAGCTACCTTAATGTGATATCACCGAGAGGGCCCAGAGTATATCTATCCGTCATCGGGATTGACAAATTCCACTCTTGATCCATGAGCCTCAACATAACAACTTCGTAGCACTGGACCCATCTTTATAGTCACCCAGTTACGGTGTGACGTTTGATGTTATCAAGATACTCTTCCGGTGTTAGCAATTAACATGATCTCATGGTCTAAGGATAAAGATTACTTCGTATGATGTTATAGCAATGTAAACATAATGACTTGATCATAATGCTATACTTCGGATGAATGTTCATCACATCATTTCATAAATGTTGTGACCTTGTTATTAACAACATCCAATGTCCATGACCAGGAAACCTTGATCATCTTGTTAATCAACAAGCTAGTCTATAAGAGAGGCATAACTAGGAACCCTTTTTTATTAAACACACATGTATTGACGTTTCCGATCAATACAGTTATAGCATGCAAAATAAACTTTTATCATAAACATGGAATAAGATAATAACCACTTCATTATTGCCTCTCGGGCATATTCCCTTCAGAACCCTAGGGTTCATACCCTGTGCAGTGATGTTGAGTTAGTTTCTCTTGTTCATCCTACAAGTGATATCCTTCTAGAGTTTATTTTGCTAGTGGTATCTGTTGCACGCTACTGGTTCTAACCAATTACTCTCCCTTCTGCCAGTTGGTACTCTGCTAAATATTTGTTACCACCCTGTTCTCTGTCAAAGAACCCTCTGTGAAGGTATATTGAACCTTATGTGATCACCCTTGTTGCATCCGTGATGGTTTCATTTTATTGGATTGAAACTCACTGTTATGCTAGAGTTGGAATGTTCTCAGTTAATGTGATGTTGTTAACATTTGCTTTTTAAGCAATGATGTGCTGCAGAGATGTTTAGAAATATGATTGATTCCTATCTACTTTATAGGAAGATGATTACTGGCTTGTGGCTTAGTGATAGACAGTGGTGATGTTTACTGGCTTCAGCAGGTGCCATGTTTAAGTGTTTGTACTGCTGCTGCTGTTTGGAAAGCACATATCATGCATTTAGGTGACTCACATGTGTGTCTATGTGAGTTGTTCATGTGGATCAGCTCAAGTAATCTAGCTTTCACTTTTACCTATTTACTTGTTATTGGCCTAGTGAAACTTGCCTCTCTCTATTTGGCTTATAATGTGGCATTTGGGCTAATTACTTTAAAAGAACAGATACTACACCTTTGGTGAAACTTGCCCCTTTATTAAATACTCAATGATGTAATATAAATAGTATACCACATTGTTCACTACTGAGAGTAACTTAACTAACTACTAACCCCTTCTTTTATTTAGTTGTTTTTTCTTCTTTGCAGGAACAAGATCTGGATATACAAGATTTAGTATAGGAGTAGATATGTAGTATAGGTTTTAATTGTAACCTTCTTTTATTCTTTTTGTAAAGAATCTTGTACAGATATTATTATAAATTAATAAAGTTTTATTTCTATTTCCTGCAATATTCAGTGTTTTGGTGTATTTATCACCATCTGTAATATTATTATGTAATTAGGAAATAAGATTCCATTTCTGATTTAATTTTCGTTGTATTAAATCCTTATTGTTGTGTAATGTATCTATAATTTAACCAAACAATGTTAATAAGGAGTTTTGGAAAACAAATCAATATTACTAACTTCTAATTTTCATATTCTTTCAAATTGATTTAAATTTCAACTTTGAATTCAAAGTAACTTCCCAAAAACTTAATAATTCCTAAAGGTCATGTCAAAATTCATAGCAATCACTAACAAGAACTATTTACCTCTAGTTAGTGAAAGAAACTCTGATCCCTTTAGGTTTTTGTTTGGCGAAAATTTACCATAACTTTTACAGATGCATGTATACACAAAGTTATATTCCTATTTTTACCCTTCGTTGGATCCTAATGCTGGGATGTTATAGCTGACCTCCTCCAACCTGGTGGCCTGCTCTACCCTCACGGTAGCGTGCGCGGTTGCGTTGGCCATGTAGGCTAGGTTGGACGAGTGCAACTTCTCGATCGACAGCGCCGCGTCCCTCATGGACTTGGCCTTATTGTGGCCAACGGGTCGACCCTCCGAGGTCACCGATGGTGCCGCTCCGGGGTCGTAGGTGGTGGCCTTGGCCTTGGTGAGAGTGGTCCGCATCTCCACCCACTTGTCGCACCCCTCGATCTGTGCAAAGACGTGGATGACCTTAAACTCGTTACCGTCATTGTCCTCGTGGTAGGCGGCGATCATGGTGTGCATCTACGAATAATACCAACAATCAGACACAAATTTCAAATGGGCGGGAGCGGCCAGCGATGGGGGCTGCTTACTTGATCGTCGTAGTTGGTGTCGCTAACATGGACGAGGCACACCTCCTGCACGGCGCCGTGCCACTTGTTCCAGGCATGCTGGATCATGGCCCAACGGTGAGACATGTCGGATTCGTTGCGGTCGTGGTGCAAGGACTTGAAGTAGGGATCCAACAACCGCCGCTCATCGTATGCCGCCTTCACCCTCTTCCAATAACAGTCTGATTTTTGGTTGGTGTCGCTGAAGGGGTCTATGCTGACGGTCTTCCAAGATCCGATGAGGCACTCATCCTCCCTCGAGCTCCACTCGGGGCCGCGTCCGCCGCCTCATTTCTTCTTTTTCTCCCCCTCCACCTCCACCGCCTTCTTCCCTTTTAGGTCGGCCGCGATGGTCACCGGCACCTCCACCACCTCCGCTTACGCGTAAACCTCATCCTCCCAAGGCTCGCCGCTATATTCCTACTCGTCCGCATATGAAGCAGCTTCTTCTTGTGTGAAGGCATGGTGCGCTCCGCCGTTGATGATGTCGGCCATGATGGAGTCGCCAGGGTACGCTACGCCGAACATGTTGGGGGCGCTAGGGCTGCTGCCTACGCCGAACAGGTTGGGGGCGCTCTGGCTGCTGCCTGCGGCAAACTTGGTGAAGCCAGACCTCTATGGCGGCACGTCGCCATTGAAAGGAGGGAGGCAGCGATGTGCCGGTGAGGTGTCATTTGCGAGGGAGTTGGGAGCCGAAACCATCGAGCGAATCAAAGTCGTTGTAGCCTGGCGTGAAACGAGGGAGGTGCGGGGCTGTGTTCGGCTAGTTGGACGGTGACGGGGAGGAGATGCTGCTCTGGTTCCCCAGGATGTGGAGGCCAGCGTTATAAGTCGGTGCCGCTTTTCCCGCCATGGCGGCTGCACGTTGCGCCGCAAGAGTGGCTGCACGGGCCTACTCCGTCTGCGCCTCAGCCGCCCTGCGCAGCCTCGAGTTCTTCTCCCTCAGTCGGCGGCTGGCGTTCTCCACCTGCCGGCGTGGATGTCGAACGCCCACCCTGCATTGGTCATCCTCTCTGGCCGCTGCTTGTCGGCCTTCCCTTTCTTCGCGGGCGTCGACGCACGGGGAGCTTGGTACCTCTTCGGCGGCATGGTGGTGGCGGTGGGTGGCACACGGGAGGGGAGAGGTGGGGCGCGGAAATGGCGGGAGTGGGCGGCGACGGGAGGAAAATGGCCGAACTGGGCGGCCAGGAGGGAAAAGAGAGGGGAAAATGAGGAAAGATTTTGGTGTCCCGCTGATATGGCTAGCCCGCCTTCTTTTTCATGTTGCGCCGGTGCCCCCGATTGACCCCCCCTCGGGTTGGGTTCAACCTAGGGACGCCGGATGTTTAGTTGGACTGCGCCGGCGCCATTTCGATTTTGAGAAAGGACTGCGCGAGTTTTTCTGCGCCGGCGCCCATTTCACCCTTAGAGGGACTTTAGGGGGGCGAGTGGAGATGCTCTAATTCCTTAACACCCTTGTGCACGGTTTACAACATGAAACGATTTCCTTTGCATCCAACGGGTTTAAATGGATTTAGTAAATTACCCTTGTATCGTGTTTAGAAGTGTAAACATCTCCCTTGCTTCCAAACAGGGCCTAAGATTACTCTGTGTTCCGACTACTACGAAATAGCCTCAGTTTTGTGTTTTGTATAGAACGCCCGCACCATACATACATGTCTTCTTCACGTATATTTATTTTCTAGCCGGAAATACTTAACTGCCCTCGTTATCTTTTGCCTCTTGTGGTTGATCTACTCCCTCCGTTCAGAAATCTAAATTTTAGCTTATAAATAGAATGTATCTTACATATCTTTTAGTGTATAGTTCCGTTCGAAATCTATACACAAAAGTCGTCTAGATATATTCGTCTTATATTTCTAGATGGAAAGAGTAGCTTTCAATGATTGAATTCAGCCTTCATTTGAAAATTCAATTTCAAACAAATAAGAAAACAACTTATAGTAATCAAAATAGATGTCGCAGATTAGTCAAAATTTGGATAAATCTAGACACTGTTTAGTATATAAATTTATCCCAATTTTGATAAACCTGCGACATCTATTTTGAAACAGAGGAAGTACATATTCATGACAAACTATCTCAACTTTCAACTAAGAAGTTACGGCCTTACTACTATCATGTTTCAATCTTATCGTAGGTCTGTTTTAAAATGGAACTCTACGAGGTTTATGTTCCCACACATGATGCTTTCAACTTCAATAATCAATACCAGAGGTTCCTGCTCGTCGCACATGAAGATTTCAACAAATCGAATAAACCCTCAAATATGTAGGAACCAGTGAAAAGGAACTCCGACCCCTAGCCCACCTACCATGACAATGGCCAACTAATGCAGGGACTTTCTCGAAACAGACTTTCGCCCCGGTTTATAAATAAAATCACAACGGCCGAACTGATACAAGGTGATGGGAAAACCCCTTACAAAGCAGATCAAGAATAAACAAGAAAAACATGAAAGGGCAAGACTTGCCACCGAAGATACCGAGACACCAAGGAGAACCGGTGCTCCACGACGACGCCCCCAAGAGGGTAACGACGCAATGCGCCGCCATCGTCGAGACCGACGGTCAAGGGTTTTCACCCAGAGACTTAGCGTGGAGAGGGTAGCCACAACGGCACCCCCAAGAGGGTAACAACACCCGCAGGAATAGCCGCCGTTGGTGCCGAAGCACTGAGATTTCACCCGAAAAAACCTTCTCCTCGCTCCGGTCTCATGCCGCCTGATGTCCCCGAGTCAGGCCTCCAACACACGATCTGGGAGTTGTCGGATCCGAAGTGCCGCAAACACCAAGGTCCCCCACCATCCCCTAATCGCCACCCACATGACCGAAGAGGGAAACCATCACTGCCGCTACGACGCTCGCCGTAGATCCCTCTGTGCAGTCCACCTTCCGGAGCCGCCGCCCCGGCATCCGATCTCGGGACTAGGGCTCGATAAACCGCACATCACATGACTGTTGGACCAGACGGGGTATGCCGACAACCAACTCGCCTGAGCGGCGCCACGGGCATAGGGAGGAGACCCATCCTCCACCACCAAGGGCAGTCATCGGCCAAACGCAGCAGTTAGGGCCTGTCAGGCCCGCTGACCCGACTAGCCCCTACCGCCATGTTGAAGTACCATGTATGTAGCCACCATACTCCCGCAGGTCCCTACCGAGCCTACCATCGTCATCTCCACTGGTAAACCTCCTCTGAGATGTCGCCGGGACGCACGCGGTACGAGGATCAACGCAGGAGACAGCCACGGCTAGGGCCTACTCGGCCCAGATCGGGCCCTAGGGCCCAGATTGGGCCAGCAGACTCGCACGCCATGGCCGCTGCAAGGCCCGTCCCCAGCCCCGCCTGCCACTGCCAACACTGCCGACCGTTGCCGCACTTTGTAGACCTCCCCTAGCCCCAAGAACTCAAGCAGCAGCGCATCGTCGCCCGTAGAACCGAGCCCCGCGCCAAGCTCTGGGACCACGGGTAGAGCAAGACCGCCGCCGCCGGCACCGCCCGAGCTTTGTCCGGCGGCGGGGGGAGATGGAGATGGTCTGGGGGGGAGGCGGGGTGGTTGGTCGCCCGCGGGGGACGAGGACGGGATGGTACGAAGAGTTTCACTAATGCAGGGACTCGACCGGAGGCATGGCATACACATCGAGGTGTGTGTCGTGTCCCCAGGACTAACGTGCTTGTTAGGCTAGCATCAGCCCCGTCGATGAGGGCGTTCAAGGTGATCGCCCGAACAAGGCCCCCAGATTTCCGAGGCCCCCGATTTCCAGCCGCCTAGTTGTCAACCCGTCAATTCCTTTCTATTTTTCTTGTTCGTGAGACGTGAGTCCCAGCCCAACTGCCCAAATATGGCTCCCGATCGTGAGTCGTGTGAGTCGTTGTCTCTTGGGCTCCCGATAGGGGATCGATCGATCCGCTCTTGTAGGGCGCTATAGCATGTAGCCCTGTATTCGCGATCGACGCGAGTCACGCCTCACGCCGTCACGCACGCGACGCTCGTCCAGGTCGATCTCGGCTTCTCCCTCTCTCTCGCGTCGCGCCGGCCGGCGTTCGCTACTGCTACTTGCCACTGTCCGTTCTGACTTCTCTAATCTCTAATCCTCTTTCTTGTTGGTGTGCTTCAGAAACCCGCCACAGTCCAGATCGGTCGGGAGGTCCTGGACTCGGACGGCTGGACGCTGCACAATTGATAGGAATTGCCGACTTGGACTTGAAGCAGAATAATCCAATTTATTTAGTGACACTTACGGCAGCTAGTATGTTCCCAAGATCTGCTCTGAAATTAAATTATTTTATTAATTTATTCATCTATAAAAACAGGACAAATTATGAGGGGAAAAGTGTCAATCTAGTGGTGAAAAAAAAACAAAGATTAGAAGTAGCTGCTCAGTCTCGGGAAAAAAAATACCACAGATGATGATTTTTGTAGAACATGAGGTTCGTTTGCTACCTTAATGTTATGTTTACTCTTTTAGAATGAATCTTGACATATTTTTGAACATTGTAAGGAATAGCACATTCTGAAATTATACAATTAGTAAACATGATTTTGATTTTACTAGTTATCGAGTTTGAACAAAAAAATAAGGGCTTCGTTTTATAAATCGCACCGAGGCCACCAAATTCTGGAGACGGAGCTAGCTAGCATGAACCCTAACATCATCAAGGGGCTTGCGCATGGCATATGACACCACACGTTGGAGGTCGCTAGAGGAAAGGGGTCGGTGGCGCAAGCACAAGCAAGTGCGGATCAAGTGTTAGAGCATCTCTAGCAGACACCTAAAACCGTCTGAACTTGGAAAATAATCGTGCTTTTTTTCCGGTTTTCAGCCAAAAAGCTGACCCGAGACAACGTAAAATCGTCCTGATCCAAATTTATTTTTGACGTACCGAAGATTTGCACTCGCACCCCTATATACCTAGGTTCCGTGGCCAAACCGAGGGGGCGTTGTATACCCGCGAGCCAGTTGGTGGGAGGGAAGTTTCAGGACGCGACGGGACACTACCACGACGGAACTTGCCGGAATTGGCCGCCGCGCACCGAAAGAGGCCGGAATTGGTGGCCGCACACCGGAATTGGTCGCCGCCGGTCCAATTTGTGGCAGGCTCAACCTCCACTACAGAGTCGGGACCTCGACCTGCGGGCCGGCACCGGGCTCGGCCTGCACCTTCGGGACGGCGCCACCGGCGGCGAGCGCGACCTCCTCCTGCAGGGTAGCCTCCAGTTGTGGTTGAGCTTGACCTCGAGCGAGCGCAAGAAGCGGGCGGCCTCCAGCAAGCGCGGAGAGCAGGGTGGTGAGCGCGCGAGGCATGGCTAGGAACGTCGGGGCGGGCAGGTCCAGCAACTGCGGGTGGCGGCGAGGAAAACACGCCCCGTGGGAAAAACTAAAGGAAAAAAGTGGGCCCTACATGATATAGTTGCATATTTACAAGTCCTATACCGCACGAAACGAAATTAGAATAGAAAGTTGTTTTGCGCGCCCCGTAAAGTCTTTTCTCAGGCCGCATATTTAAAGTTTCGGGTAGAGATGCTCTTAGCAAGGTTTTTTTTCCCGAGGATCTTAGCAAGGTTTAGGTGGACGTGAATGATGAAGTTACAAGAAAGAGTTGGGGAGGAGAGAGACATGATGATACTCCAATAATATGTATGAACACAATATGAAAAAGTAAGAAGTGTCTATGCAATTATCGGTATTTTGGAAAGAAAAATATTTGTTTGAGGGGCAGGAAATAAAATAGTACTCTACTTCAAAAAAAGGAAATAAATAGTACTCCTTCGTATTGTTTTTCTTTAAAAAAAATCTTTGATCACGCGGGCCCTTTTACCTACTAGCGGGTTGCAGACACAGCCTACAGACCAAGCCCAGCAATCACACGAACGAACACTGAACCAAAACTAAACCAAACCCCGCGCGGCGCCACCGCGACGATGCTTCCGCCACCTCAGTTCTCCCACGGTGACTTCGTCGCCATCCTCTCCCGGTGCGCTACCCTCACGCACCTCAAGCAGCTCCACGCCCACTCCGTCGTCACCGCCCGCGCTACCGCACAGACCACCACCTTCCACCTCCTCCGTTTCGCGTCCCTCCGCCTCTCCTGCCTCCCCTACGCCCGCCGGCTCTTCGACTCCACCCCTCACCCCAACGTCTTCCTCTACTCCGCCATGCTCTCCGCCTACGCTGCCGAATCCCCAGCGCACGCATACTCCCGGGACGCGCTTGCGCTCTTCCTCCGCATGCTCCGCCGCGGCCGCCCCGCGCCCAACCAGTTCATCTACCCGCTCGCCGTCCGCGCCGCCTGCCCCGTCGGCGTCCAGCTGATTAGGTCGATCCATTCTCACGCCTGCAAGAGCGGGTTCCACGCGTACGATGTTATAATGACTTCGCTGCTCGACGGGTACTCGAGGTACGGGATGATGCCGGACGCACGGAAGCTGTTTGATGATTTGACCGAGAGGAACGTGGTCTCCTGGACCGCGCTAGTGTCTGGCTACGCGAGGGCTGGGAAGGTCGGGAATGCGATTGTGCTGTTTGACCAGATGCCTGAGAGGGATGTGGCTGCGTGGAATGCGTTGATCGCTGGCTGCGCACAGAATGGATTGTTTGTAGAGGCCGTGGGGATTTGTAACAGGATGGTGGGTGAGGGGTTCCGGCCGAATGGGACCACGGTTGCTTGTGTGCTGTCTGCATGTGGGCATCTTGGGATGCTGAAAATTGGGAAGGTCATCCATGGTTATGCCTGGAGGAACTGTGTTGGTTTTGGCTCGTCTGTTGTGAATGGATTGATTGATATGTATGGTAAATGTGGAAATTTGAAGGAGGCGAGGTGGATGTTTAACGAGGTTTCCGATAGGAGTCTGACCACATGGAATTCTCTGATCAATTGCTTTGCATTGCATGGGCACAGCGAGAGTGCAATCGCTGTGTTCAGTGAGATGAGGGATGAAGGAATTGAACCTGATGAGGTTACTTTTGTTGGATTGTTAAATGCATGCACACATGGTGGATTTGTCAACGAAGGACTTATGTACTTTGAACTCATGAGCGGTGAGCTGGGGATTGAGCCAGAGATTGAGCATTACGGCTGTATTGTTGACCTTCTTGGTCGAGCAGGGCGGTTTGGAGATGTAATGAGTGTTATAAAAAATATGAAAGTCCAACCAGATGAAGTCATTTGGGGGTCACTACTAAATGCCTGTAGGAAACACAGACAGCTAGAGCTTGCTGAATTTGCCATAAAAAAGCTACTGCAGTTGAATCCAAACAATGCTAATTATGTCGTGATGCTGGTGAACTTATACAGTGAAGGCGGATTCTGGGAAGAGGTTACGAAGGTAAGGAAGCTCATGCAGGAGGATATTATGGGCAAGAAACTACCTGGTTGTAGCTGGATCGAGGTGGATCGCAAGACACACACTTTTTACTCTGGTGATGATGCTCATCCTGAATCAGAGGATATCTGTAACATTCTCGAGGAATTAGCAGCTTCAATGGAAATGTGTCAGGATTGATTCTTTTTAAATGCTACAGGAATTCTCTTTTATATTGACATTAGGAGAACTGAACATTACAGGATAAAACCTAAATATAAGAAAAAACCACGAGGATTGGTTTGGATAGATTTATAATTTCAATTCGAAAGTCAAAAAACTTCTCTTCCAGAAATGAAGTGAGATAAGTTGAAAAATGACCTAGGCATCTTTGCTGGATGTACATATGAAGGTGTTCCCTCAAAGCCTACTATCAAGCTACTTCATGCCAGAGGTAATACTCATGCCAGTACTGTACTGAACTTCTGTGGCGGACTTATGCGCTACTATTTCATAACTCAATTTTTGCATAAGGTATGCATATGCATTTCATATTGATTATTCAAGTCATGAATGACCTAATATATTTATGTTAATCCTATTATTAATTGGGGCCAGTTTAATAATCAGTAGTGCTGCTAGCAACCCCCACATCTTGGTGAACTTTTCTTTCTTTTGTCTCCACTGCTGTTTTTTGTTGTATATCATGCTAGTTCATGTAACCTATGCTGTGCAGTTACTTAATGAAAAGTAACTTAAATTGTCATTCGAGTTTCTTGATGTCCAAACTGTTCTTGAGTGGTAACTGGATGATTTCATGAAAACAGGTTCAGCTAGAGGAAATTTCATGAGTAAGCCCATCTTTGGGTTAGTGCAAGTGTGCAACTGTTCAAGCAAGCCACTCATTTGCAATCAGTTACCTAACCCTTTACAAAGCATTGGTGGTTTTGAAAAGATACTGCACAAAATGATCCCATGCTGATTGTACCCTTGGAGCAGATGGCTGACAGAAAAGATCGTGAGTTCATGACTAATCTGGTTTGTGCTAGCTTTAGGTGAAATTAGTTTTTCTAGGGGTTCCATCTGTTATGATGTATGTGCATACTTCAGTAACTTGGCTGCTACCTGTTTCTTTTCCTTAGAACAAAAGGAATTTATATCATTAAAACAGAAGGGTAAGTCTGGCTACTTGCACCTGAGATTTTAGGGGCCCAAACTAAAATAATCCCTCCAACTTATTTGTGTCCACGTAGTTTAATGACTTCAATGTATATAAAGTACGTACTGACCAATGACTTCAACTATAAAGGCGAGGTCCTAAGAAGCAAAGAAGGAAGATAAAATGCAGTTGCTGCAATGTTATCACGTAAGACTATTCTCAAAGCATGGTTTGACTGCCACACTGTGTACTTTGCAACACTTCCGATTACATGGCAGACAGAAAAAATCATGACTAGTCCGTTTTATGCTAGCTTTAGGTGAAATTAGTTTTTCTCAGGGTTCCAGCTGCTGGGATGTCTATGAATAATTTAGTAACTTTGGCTGTTTTATGATTTTATCTGTTTATTTTCTTTTGAACAATGCAAAGGAATGTATATCATTAAAATTAAAATGGTGACTCAGTCTGCTTGCATCTGAGATTTTAGGTGCCCTGTCCTACCACTAAATGTTGGCCCTTCCAACTTATTGCTTGAAAGTGGTTAATGGCTTCAAAGTATATTAAGTATGCATGGACCAATTACTTCCACAAGTAAGACGAGATCCTAACAATCAAAATGCAGTCGATACAATTTATTTATTATGCATCTGGTTAATCCTATTATTCTCAATCCTTGAGAAATATTCAGCGTAAACAAAATACATTTCAATTCACAAAACTTTAAAAGATGAGGGGAAAATGTGTTATATTAAAATTTTGGGCCCCTAATTTTTAACTCAATTTCAGGCCCAGTTTTTTCTTAATACCCCCTCCGTCCTGAAAAGGATGTCTCATATTTTTCAAAAATTGGATGTATCTATACACTAAACGTGTCTAGATTCATTCAAAATTTAGAGAAATATGAGACATCCTTTTCAGGACGGAGGGAGTATAATATAAGTATATGTGTAGGATATAATATCAGTATTGGTATAATTAATAGAAAGAGAAAGTTGTAAATGAGCTTGGGTGTAGGTACACCCCTTAACTTTAGATGTGATATTTTGACAAAAATATTGACTGAATCAAACTATAAAATTGTTGCTATTACTTAGACTGTACCAACTTTGCTGCCCGAATTTTTGTTTAGCAATAGCAACGACCATGCTTGGACGTTGAAACTATCCTTTCCTGATAGGTGGGATATTTCTTCAACTCTTAACTCGGTTTCTAGAATGTACATGCACAATTATGAAGTCTAGATGAAAATATGAGTAGGAAAAATCAGTTAAACCATATGCATTACTGTTACCCTCTGTGGAACTTTGCGATTGGCTGGGAAGCAAAACACCTGGTACCACCTATTGCTCCACTTTATGGTTACAACTTCAAACTTCTATTGCTATATAAATATGGCTGTTATCTAATACCAATTTTATAGATGTTTCGACCAAAAATTTATTTTTACTCAGTCAAATTGCTGGTCGCCCCCATTTGTACTTTCGTCAATGGTATGACCTCTTTGTTGATTCATCTCGGTAAGTTTCTGGTCTGTTGTCGGATTTTGACACCTATGCTGGATGGGTGTCACAGTGCATACTGCTCCTGTCTTCTGGCATTTTGTCTGTCTATTCTTGTACAGAAGAGTGATAAGAATTGAGAGGAAGAAGCTAAAGATGGACTGAAGAACGAATGATAGAAGTTGCTTACATTTTCATGCACGTATATTTCAGCAGGTAATTCCATATTTAGTTAATTTGTTGAATTCTCCTAAACAATTTTATCAGTCTCAAGAAATCTGGAGTTTGGACATAATAAGAAGCATTAACTTACGAGCTGGAATAGCTACTTGAGACGATGGATATATGTGGGAAGTTGGAATATTGTTGCGCATACCTGGCCTGAATAACACTAGTAGTGTCAGCAGATTTGGTTGGATGAGAATTGTGGCGACCTGATCCTGACAATATACTCTGTGCTGCAATATGACCATACATATTTTACAATCGTATATTTTGCTCTTTCTTATCTTAGCTGTGTTCCGTTGCCTTACTATTTAT
The DNA here is from genome assembly GCA_910589775.1 of Avena eriantha. Classification (NCBI taxonomy): domain Eukaryota; kingdom Viridiplantae; phylum Streptophyta; class Magnoliopsida; order Poales; family Poaceae; genus Avena; species Avena eriantha. The sequence continues at coordinate 358,385,161 of OU342745.1, forward strand.
TGTAAACTGAGGTATTCTCGTCCTCTCATCATGTCTCCACAACTTGGTGAAAAGGTTATTCTGTGAAGAGAAGAAGACCGGGTTAGCAGATGCGTGTACTTCCCATATCTTCCAGCTCATATTTTGTGAAATGGCAGGATCAAGGGAAGGCATCGGGAAATGGCCACCGGACATTGCCGTTGTTATCTACTAGTACCACACAGAAGAAATGAAGGTCGAAAAGGATGGCGCAGATTATAGAGCAGACATGCAAGGTACAACGAAATGAAACAACAATTTGAGACGGAGAATAAAAGTATCAGAGAATAATTCCCACGATGCCAGTGCAATGCCTGATCACCATGTGAACTGTGAACCGTATATTTCACCATGTGATCAACCAAAAGCAGATAAAATCTTAAGATCCTTTGAACGATGTGACCTGTTGGCTGAAGCCGGTATCCCGCTAGAACCGATAAGTAAAGTTGTCCCCTGGCTGTTATTTGGACTCCTGATTTATAAGCTCGTTTGTGTGCCCTGTTCTAGGTAGGAACAGGATGATTATGTAATCGCAGTTCTGCGTGTACTGTAGGCACCATGAAAAGAGGAGTGCATTGTAGCAGCGAGCGGGGAACACGGTAAAGATTGTGCATCATGTGGGCTTGTGGAGTCTAATGCTTATCGTACCAAAATTTTCTGCACCTAGAAAGTAGAATGGGGCGAGAACTTAGAAATCCGGAGTACTTAACAGGTCTTTGTCTCTCGTGAAACAGATGAATTTACAGGATCCAATTTTTATGTTTCAGTTCTTGCACCAAGCTCTCACCGTCTCACACGTGATAAAACCGCATATGAACAAAGATTGAAGGACATATAAAAACTCCAAATGATCTCTCACTAATAACACGTTCAGCATTGAAACTTCATGTTGCTATCTCCAGCTCATTGAAACAGTCTTCTGCAATGGACATCATCTCTGAGAAGTGAAAAATATGGAGTAAAATGCACTGGAGGTCCTAAAAATTTGGAGGAAACCATATATATAGGTCCTAAAAGTTTTAACTTGTGTACCGGAGGTCCTAATTCTCAGATCCATGTGCACTGCAGGTCCTAATTCTCAGTTTGTTGTACACTGCATGTCCTAATTCTCAGCTACAGCCCCGGCTACAGTGCACATGGATCTGAGAATTAGGACCTTCGGTACACAAGTTGACACTTTTAAGATTTGCATACTGTTTTCTCCAAACTTTTAGGACCTCTAGTGCATTTTACTCGAAAATATGGGTTTGACATGAATAGAAATGTTTGCAAAAGGAAATAATGTGTGAGCATTGCACATTAAAAAACACTGAACTCCATTACATCCACAGAACTGAGTCAACAGGCTTCAGGCTGACATTATGAGGGGAATCACGTTGAGATTTATAACCCCATCGAGCTCAATCTCTGTTCCAGTCCTTTCTTACCACATACACACCCATTGCTTACACAAAAAAAAGAGTACTTTCTCCCGTGGACCTTATTAGTACAAATCATCAAGTGTACTTAACACTAGATGAGGAGTTCGAGACCCAACCCGAAACAAAAAGGAGAAACACAACGAGGCGTTGAACTTGCACGCGTGTCATTTGTGCGTGCATACAATATCGATTTCATCTTAGAAAATCGCATATATGATATGTATATATACTGTAAACTAATCGATAAAACGGCTAGACCTGGCCGCCCTCGGCGGCCGCGACCTGCGCGGCCTGCGCTGACTTGAGCATGAACGAGCCGCCGACGCCGCGTTCCGGCCTGCCGCTGGCGTCGTCGTCGGTGTAGGCGTACGCGAACCCTCCGTGCCGCGTCTGGTCCATGCCGGCCATCTCGTCCTCGGCCGAGACGCGCAGCAGGCCGATCTTGTTGAGAACCAGGAACAGCGGGCCCATGGTGAAGCTCACCCATGCGGCGATGACCAGGATCATCACCACGTGCGCGCCCAGCAGCCGCCCCCCGCCGCCCATGAACAGCCCGTACGGCCGCCCCGGCACGCCGTAGATCTGCTCCACGTACTCCCTGCGCGCGAACAGCGCCGTGAAGACGACGCCCCACGCGCCGCACCCGCCGTGCAGCTGCGCGGCCTCCAGCGGGTCGTCGAACCTGAACCGCGCGGCGACCGCGTTGAGCCCGATGAGCACCCACGCCGACACGAACCCGCAGATGACGGCCGCCCACGGGTCGACCACGGCGCAGCCGGCAGTGATCGCGGCGAAGCCGCCGAGGAGGCCGTTGCAGACGTCGAGCACGTTCCAGTGCCCCGTCTGGAGCCTCTTCCCGAACAGCGTGGTGAGCGCCGCCGTGCTGCCGGCGAGGGTGGTCATCACGGCCGCGCGGCCCACCGCCGACCACTGCCCGTGGATGCTACCGGCGGGGCCGTAGGATTTGAGGATGGTGAGGAAAGAGCCGGGGTTAAACCCGTACCAGCCGAACCACAGAAGGAACGTTCCGAGCACGACGAGCGAGGCGCTGTGCCCGCGCAGCGCCACGGAGCGTCCGGCGTGGTCGAACCGCCCAATGCGGGGCCCCTCGATGAGCGCGCCCCAGAGCCCGGCCACGCCACCGACCATGTGGACGACCCCGGACCCGGCGAAGTCGATGACGCCGGACTGGAAGAGCAGCGGCCCCGACGTCCGGGAGGCCGAGGCCCAGCCGTCGGCGGACCATATCCAGTGGGAAACCACCGGGTAGACGAAGCCGGTGAGGAAGGCGGAGTAGATGAGGTAGGCCACGAACTGCGTGCGCTCCGCGATGGAGCCGGACGTTATTCCCGCGGCGGCGATGGCGAAGGCCCACTGGAAGAGGAAGAAGCTGTAGTCGAAGCCGACCTGGGGCACGTCGCGGAGGCCGAAGAAGTGCTTCCCGATGAAGCCGTTGGAGGGGGTCCCGAAGGCGAAGGCGAAGCCGAAGAGGTAGTAGAAGAGCGCGCCGGCGGCGGCGTCGAGCACGTTGGTGAGCATGATGTTCATGGTGTTCTTGGCCCGGACGGAGCCCGCGCAGAGCATGGCGAAGCCCAGCTGCATGGCGAAGACGAGGTAGGCGGAGAAGAGCAGGTAGGTGGTGTCCACCGCGGTCGTGGTGTCCGCGAACCTGTTGCACAGGTAGTCCGTGGCGTTGATCGCCGCCGAACCCAGCAGCGGCGCCAGGTCCGCCGCGCACGTCGACATCTTGGGCCGCCCTGCTACCTTCGCCTTGAAAAGATCGGAAAGATGCACAAGGAACAGCGGCAAGTGCAGAGAGGCTGAGAGGCGCGGCGCGAGATGGAGGTGCAAACGGTGGATGAGACGGATTTATAGGCGACGTGGTGGAGCTGCCGGTGGCCAACTCGATAAAATGCCAGTAAATTTTCCGGCGTCTCCGACACGTGGGACACCGTACGAGTGATCGTTGCTCCCCTGTTCGGATGCACTGATGAATCTCATGGAATCTGAACTCAAATAAACAATGCAAACAATGAAGCCGAGTGATTGGGGGGATTGGTCAATGTTGCAGTTTTGTCTGCTCCATCCTTTTGCGAAATGTAACACGAAGGATGTAGAGTTGTAGACCACATTCACACAATACGTACGCACTGTACAGTCTAGGATTCGATATTGTGTTTTTCTTTTTACAGCATACTCGGGTTGTGTTTTATCTGATTGAACCCTAGGATCATCTAGGTGCACATCTAGCCGTAAACATTGTGTGTGTTCATGCTTCATGAGTACAGGGAGAGAGATGGGAGATGGGAGACGAGTACCTTCTCCTTGCTTGGATGAGCTCGAGCCATTGGCCATGGTGAGATCTGCGCTAAGGCAGCGATGGGAAGTGCAGAGTCATCGAGGCGTCGGCGGTGCTTCGTGTCACTCCTGCGCTCCCTCAGATCGGATAGGGTTTGTCGACGGGGCGTGCGGCTGGCGGCAGCCGCCGGCCCCCACCTCTTTTTATAGCGCAGTGTGAACATGGCCTCGCCAACCATGTAGGATTGGGCGCCCCGACCAGGGCGCAGATCAAGGGCCTAATGGGACATTGGGCCCATTGGGGAGGAGATCAATCTAACATTCTCCCCCTTGATCTCAACATATACTTTTAACTATATACTTTTCACTTTACTCATTCCATCACCGATTAGTACGTAGAGCATGTTTTATCGTCACAACTCAATTGACGATAGAATCAGACAGCTACAACATACATCTCTGTTTTGAAACAAATTTTGTTCCTTTTTGGGCCCTTCATGATCCAGGAATCATAGGCTTTCCCTTAAACCCATACCGGCTAAGTATTCTCTTAACACATTAGGTGGTAAGCCTTTGGTAAGAGGATCTGCAAGCATATCATTTGTCTTTATATGCTCGAGATTTATAGTGTGATCCTGAATTTTATCTTTCACAACATAATACTTTATCTCAATTGGTTTGGTAGCATTACTCGACTTGTTGTTGTGAGTATAGAATACTGCTGGATGATTGTCACAGTACATCTTTAATGATTTATTAATGCAATCTACCACTTTTAAGTCGTGTTGGGATATGCTAAATGGGTATCACCATATCACGTCCTTAATCCGGATAACCGGGGTGGCCCACAGTTGGTAGCAAGGCCTATGGCCTGCTGGGTGACCCAGTTAGACGGATCTAGAAGGGAGGCTCATGCCGGATAAAGGAAGGCTATGCCTTGGAGTGCAAGACACGAAAGACTAGTTCGTATTAATGTAGGACTCTTTACCTTGTCCGGCAAGGTCTTTTCCCTATAACCCTAGGTTCTGGTGCCTTTATAAACCGGACTTGTGGGAGCCTTTAGGGCACAACCTATTAGATTGCTACGTACAACGTGCAACACCTCGCATAGCGAACCTATCTCTATAACTCGGTGTATTTCCATTATAGTGATTTATAGCAGGAGTAGAGTTCCGCCACCGTTGTGGGACTTGAACCTGGGTAAGCTGTGTTACCTCATACCCGCCAACTCTCTGTCTTACCCCACGTCTCTAAACACGCACTGTGAGAACCCCTCCATAGCGTACTTGTCGGCAATACCACGACAGTTGGCGCCCACCGTGGGGCCAGAGGCGCTTCGAGCTCTACACCGGGCGAGGTCTAATCTCTTCGCAGGAATCGGCGACACTATAGCCATCAGACGTGTTCTCTTCTCTGGCAACGTCCTGATCATCCCTCCGGATGAGTTCTGGGTGCCGGCAAATATGAACCCTACGCGTTGTTCCGTCATCCTCTTCGGAGCCATCCACATCTTCATCGGCGAAACTGACTTGGGTCCTAGCTCCCAGGAAGTCAGAAACTCGCCAAGCCCCGCATGGACCGCCTACGGGCAGGACATGTTCGCGGAAGGATCTGGGTCGTACCTCTCTCTAGAGTATGGCAGCTCAGATCAGGAAAATTCAAGGCCCACCCAAACCGCCACTGTGTAGGATATAAAGGTGGAAGAACCCCGCAAATCTGCTTGGCTTCCTCGAGTGTTAGAGATGCGCAGGTCACACTTTGTCGGCGTCGTCACCATCTTCGATCTGGCCATATGCATTCAAAGGGATGGAGAACCTCCTCACGAATACCTCGCCAGATGGATGAGGGTGAGGGAAACCCTAGAGGGCGACCGCACCAACAAGCTCGTGTGCCACTTCGTGGAAGGGATCACACCCGAAACACTCCTCCAGCATACCCTCCGAAGGCGGCAGGCCGCGGGTCCTCTCACCCTTCGTGAGGTGGTCGCAATCGTCAACGAATACGCAGACGCCAATGAGGAGGCTGAGGCCGCGATCGCCGTCGTAGCCGGAGGAGGAAACAACAACAACAACAACGGCCCGCCTCCATCACCCTCAACATCCGCCGTAAACAACACCGAAGCCAACTTCGACTCTGTCCTTGATGTGCTATACGCCGACATCAATATGGGTGGCGGCAGCTCGGACGCTAACTCGGAGGAATATGATGTTGTTATGAGGGAGATCGAGCAGGAGGAGCGCGTCGAGAAGGCGAACACATCCCACCAGGTGTTAGTCGCCATTGGGAGCGTGATGGAAGAAGACAGACATGAACCGGAGCGTGAGAGAGCTCCGCCCACACCAGCGGTTACCAGAGCGGCAGTAGTCAAGAAAGCCGCCGAGCCTCCGGCTCTGACCAAGGCCATGCCCCCTCCGGTTATCCGCCCGCAACCGGCGCAAGAACTTACCACGACACCCAGTACTGCCAAGCAGTCAAACTAGCCGCCAATGCCACCATCAACGTCTGCCGCTGGCAATCCATTGGTTACTCCTGACGACAAGGCAATCTATGGCGCACTCCTCGTCGAGCCCATTACCGTCGCCCATATCCAGAGCGTTATGGAGCTTGATGAGAAGCGGGCAGCAATCCTAGCGGAGGCCAAGTGCATTGCAGAGCAGGGCACTAAGCTAGATGAAGACATGGCCAAGGCACAACAATCTATCAAGGCGGCGGAGCTATGGAGGCTGAGTACAAGCAGTTGCTGCTGAAGCACAAGGCAAATAAAGCACCAGCTCACGTCGTCAAAGACCCCATCGTTCGATGCAAGTTGGGATATGAGGGATCCAAGCCGGCAAAAGCCACCCCGTTCATTGATTCAGAGGGGAGGCAAGTAATGCCAACTCCCGCCCTCAACATTGCCATCGCCCAGACCCTCCTAGAGCAGGACAGGTCGCTAGAAGCAGTTTCTTAGGTGTATGACCTCGTCATCAAGGCATGCGAGTAACATGAAAAGGCCACCTCGCAGAGGCTTGAGTCCAACCCAGAGCTTTGCCAGTCAACCCTGAACAACCACAGAAGGCCAAGATCTCCCCGTGACGAAGGATCTCACACAGGCTCTATGGAGCAAAGACGGAGGGAGGCACGCAACAGGGCTGACGCCATACCCATATCCTTCGATCACGGAGAAAAGGCTCTCCCTCGTCAGTCGCCACCTCCACCACCATCCCGTTGTCGCAAGAAACCACAGCCACGCCACCAAACAAGCATGCCACTGCCTAGGCGCCCCAGGTTGGTATTTTTATACGCGACCAGGGCGAGCAACCCGGCATGCCGGAGAGCATATCGGCGTTGAAGGACACATGAGCAAATCCTACAAGGAAGCACCACGTCCGACAAGCAACCGCAACAGGCGCAAGGAGCCACAGGAGGGTAACAGCAAGAAGGCTAACCCACCGCCTCCACCGCCATTGTCGCCACCTAGTAGCCATCATGGCGGAGGATACGGTGGATCTCATAGATCACACCGCAAATCCCTTCCCCATGATGGAAAAGGGAAACAACTAGAGTCGTACGGCACACGTTCATGGTTGGACAAGATCCAAGAAGCTCGGAAGCTTCCATACCTTGGGCCACGTTGTTTTGGGCCAGTAATACGGGCCACAACTTACCCCAAGGGTCTCCGGATAGACAAGACCATCAAGCCCTATGAAGGCACCACCAGGACAGCAACATGGTTGTAGGATTACAGCAAAGCGATTCACATCGCAGGGGAAACCCCAATGTCGCTGTCAAGTACCTCCCACTCATGCTAACCGGCACTGCCCGACAATAGATCGACGACTTGCCGGAGAAATCAATATGCAATTGGTTGGACATGCACGAAGCGTTCACCAAAAACTTCGAGGGTACGTACAAACGTCCCTGCACTATGGGAGACCTATAGTGGTGTGTACAAGAAAAGGATGAAACCTCCCGTGCCTACCTCTCTCGCTGGCTAGATATGAAAAATTCCTGCGCAGGGGTGCATGAACAAACCGCTATGGCCATCTTCATCGATGGTCTGGAGAAGGGAACTTTGCTCCGCATACGTTGAAGCGAAAGCAAGACGACAATGAGCTCAACCTCAACACAATGATCGCCATGGCTAGCGAATTCGCCGCTGCTGATGACTACGCGCGCGGATTGTTGCCAGCAATAGCAATCCCTACTCAGGCCAGGAAGAACAATAATAACAAGTGGTAGACTCCGCCTGAAGAGAAGCAAACAGCCGACATGGTCGCCTCAACATTCACTGGCAGAGGCGGAGGAGGACATCGTGGTCGTGGACGGGGGGCTAGCCATGGTCAGCAGAGGAGTGATTCTACACCCTCAGTGCCCCGCATTCCCCAAACGTACGAAGAGTACCGCGACATGCCATGTTTCGTCCACCTCGACGCAAACAACAAAGCCACCCACACCAACCGCCAATGCAAGTTTGTGAATGACCTCAAGGAAGACCCTGAGTCCGGCTACAAGCGAAGTCGGAAGAACAGACCCCACGGAAAGGGCAAAGGGAAGAAGAAGGAGGAGGAACCCAAGGAATCAAGCGATATGGATGAAGACATGGAACCCAAATCTTCCGATAAGGGAGAGGGTAAAGGCAAAAAAAACCATTGAAAAGAAGGCTCCATGTTACCATACCTTCCTTGGCACCCCCACCGTCCGGGCCCAGAAAACTTCATTGAGGATACTGATGGCTACACTCCCTCCAGTTCCCCAATACGTCAGGTGGTCAAAGATTCCAATCACTTGGGATAGGAAGGATACCCTAGATCTTATCCCAACAGAGAACCAGTATGCCATGGTCATCAACCCTTTGATTTACGGCATAGAGTTCACTAAGTGCCTCGTGGATAGTGGAAGCAGCATCAACATCATGTGCCTGGATACACTGCACAAGATGAACTTGATGGAGACCTAGCTAAGGAAGAGTAACACCGTGTTCCATGGGGTTGTCCCTGGCGGACAAGCTAATTCCCTAGGCTGCATTACCCTTCCGGTCGCTTTTGGCGATGTAAATAATTACCACCAAGAACGCATGACCTTTGAAGTGGTGCCTTTCAAAAGCGTGTACCACATCATCTTTGGACGCGACATCTTCCACTCCTTCCTCGCAAGGCCATGCTTTGTCTACAACAAGCTCAAGATACCCGGACCAAACGACATCATCACCGTTGACAGAAGCTTCACCAAAGCACGGGAGTGTGAGCTCAGCGAAGCCGCCTTCGCCGAAGCGGTCCTCTACGGTGAGGAGTTCAAGGAGATCCAGAACCAGGTCGATGCCTCGGAGATGCCGGCTTCGAAGAAGAAGATCACTGCCGCCGAACCCGCATTCAAGGCTGCCATCAAGACTAAGCAGGTGGAGCTTGTTGAAGGAGATTCCTCCAAGACACCGCCATTGGCACAGACCTGGATCCCAAATAGGAAAGCTCGCTCGTTGAGTTCCTCCGTGAGAGTAGGGACATCTTTGCCTGGCAACCCGCCGACATGAAAGGTGTACCTAGGGAACTTGTCGAGCACAACTTGAATATTGATCCTAATGCTAAACCGGTGAAGCAACCTCTACGACGCTTTGGTGATGAAACACGAAGGGCTATAGGCAAAGAAATAGCTAGGTTACTTAAGGCTGGCTTTATCCAAGAAGTTATTCACACCTGATGGGTGGCTAATCCTGTACTTGTTCCCAAAAAGGGAACCAATGAATTAAGAATGTGCGTTGATTACACTGGCTTGAACAAAGCGTGTCCGAAGGATCCATTTGCTTTGCCTCGCATTGACCAAGTCATTGAATCGGCTGGCTCAGAACTTCTAGGTTTTCTCGATGCCTATTCAGGTTACCACCAAATCCGGATGCGAAAGTCGGACCAATTGGCCACTTCGTTCACCACACCTTACGACACGTACTGCTATGTCACGATGCCCTTTGGGCTGAAAAACGTTGGTGCTACTTACCAACGGACAATGCAGCACTGCCTACATGACCAAATAGGTCACAATGTACATGCTTATGTGGACGACATCGCGGTAATGTCAAAGAAATAAAACGACCTTACATCTGACTTGCAGGAAACCTTCGATAATCTTTGGAAATACAACATGATGCGTAACCCCAAGAAGTGCGTCTTCGGGGCGCCATCCGGCAAGCTATTGGGCTTCATCGTTTCGCACCGCGGAATTGAGGTCAACCCGGAGAAGATCAAGGGCATCCTTGACATCAAATGCCTGACATGACTGAAGGACATACAAAGGCTCATGGGCTGTGTAGCACCAGTAAGCCGGTTCAGCAGCCGACTTGGGGAGAAGGCTATGCCACTCTACAAGTTACTCAAGAAGGCGGACAAATTCATATGGACAGACGTAGCTGACGCAATACTTCAGGAGTTGAAGAGAATACTCTCCTCCGCACCAATACTTGTAGAACCAGTATCAAGGGATCCCATGTTAGTTTTCATGGTGGCAACCAACCAAGTAATCAACATCATCATCGTGGTGGAGCGCAAGGAACCAATGCACGAAACAGAGTTCAGCGACCCGTTTACTATGTAAGCGAGGTCTTGACGGAATCCACGCAGTGTTACCCGCACTACCAGAAGATAGCTTATGGAGTATTCCTTGCTTCATGGAAGCTAAGGCATTACTTCCAAGAGCACCCCATCACAGTAGTGAGCAAAGCTCCACTATCCGACATCATCAACAACAACGACGCTAAGGAAGAGTGGCAAACTGGGGCATTGAACTTGCCGCCTTTGAAATCACCTACAAGAGACGCGACACTATCAAATCACAAGCATTGGCAGATTTTTTGCATATTGGACATAACTGCCATAAGACACTCCTGTACTAGAGCTAGAATATTGGGTCATGCACTTTGATGGATCAAAGCTACTCAATGGCTTGGGGGCTGGTGTATTACTACAATCACCAACAGGGGAGAAGTTGCAATACGTCCTGCATATCCACTTCAACACTACCAATAACATGGTGGAATATGAGACCCTCATTTGCGGACTACGAGTAGCCAAGGATATTGGCATCAAGCGCATAGTTTGCTGTGGAGATTCCGACTTGGTTTCCTAGCAAGTAGCTGGCACTTGGAACACACGGAACCCTATGATGGTGGCATATCGAGACAAAGTAGACGAGATTGCCAAGTGCTTCGATGGCTACGAAGTCAAGTACGTCAAAAGGGAGGAGAATGAGGCGACAGATCTGCTGTCAAAGCTTGGATCAACTCATCGACCAATTCCGCCAAGCGTTTTCCTGGAGCATTTACGGACCCCATCCGTGAAGGGAGCGGACCCCGACAATCCGGATAGAGTGGACTCATTCGTTAACACAGTAATAGTGACCTCTCCGGCTTGGAAGAAACCGTTCATGGACTATCTACAAGACGGAACTTTGCCTGCCGACGAAGTCGAAAGCCAGCAAATAGTACGAAGAGCAAAAGGCTACGTCATTATTGACGGCCAGCTATACAAAAGAAGTACCACAGGAGTTTTCCTTCGATGTGTCTCCTAGCAGCAAGGTATTGAAATCCTTAGAGAGATGCATCTCAGAGATTGCGGGCATCAAGCCGCGCCCCAATCGTTGCTGGCTAAGGCCTTCCGACAAGGATTCTACTGGTTAACTGCCAAGGTGGATGCCGACAAGCTGGTACAGACATGTCTTGGGTGTCAGTTCTATGTAAGACAACCAAGTGTTATAGCTGAAGAATTGCAAACCATACCAATAACTTGGCAGTTTGCAGTCTGGGGGCTAGACATGGTGGGACCTTTGTAGACAGCACCTTGTGGATTCACACACTTGCTAGTAGCAGTGGATAAGTTCACAAAATGGATTGAAGCTAAACCCATTAGAAAGCTTGATGGGGCAACAACCCTAAAATTTGTCCGAGATCTAGTGGTGAGATTTGGTCTCCCACACAGCATCATCACCGACAACAGCGGAAATTTATATCGCGGAGAAGTTGAGGAGTCTATCATGAAAAAGACATCCGCCTTGACCTAGCATCTGTGGCACACCCACAGTCAAATGGGCGAGTTGAAAGGGCCAATGGACTAATTTTGCACGGAATCAAGCCACACTTAGAAGCACCGCTACATAGAGTAGCTGGAGCTTGGGCGGAGGAATTACCATCCGTCTTGTGGAGTTTACGAACAACACCCAACAGATCCACCGGCTTGACTCCTTTCTTCATGGTTTATGGAGCAGAAGCTGTCCTACCATCCGACATCCTCTACGATGACCAAGAGTCGCTGCCTACAAGGAGGATGATGCTAAAGAATCCAAACGCTTATCTGTGGACCTACTCAAAGAAGAGCACGTGCTGGCATGCCAGAGATCCATCGTCTACCAGCAGAAGCTACGTGCCTACCATAGTCGCCGTGTTAAGCATCGCTCGTTTAAAGAAGGGGATCTGGTGCTTAGACTCAAGCAAGAGAAATCACACAAACTATCCTCGCCTTGGGAAGGACCATTCGTCATAAGCAAAGCATTGATAAATGGTTCCTATTACCTCGTCGATATTCATGAGTTGAAAGATAGGCCTAAAAATCGCAAGCGCAAGCAACGTGACTCCGATGATGACTACCCGGAGACAGATCGGCCATGGAACATGGCACAGCTACGTCCCTTTTACACTTAGCATATTTTATATTATGTAATAAGTTTCTTATATGATTAATGAAATAAAGCATTTGGTTCACTCATATTCTCTAAGTCTTTTACCTCCTTTAGTTGTTCATTTTTGGATCATATAAACCCTTCATGCGCCAGTTTGCATTTGCACTTGTGAAAATTCCGCCTACAGGTGTTAGCTTAAGTTTTCTGGTCTACACATTTTCTGAAGTTTTTATGTGCATTCCGGAGTAGTGACTTCTCGGCACTCAAAGCCGGCAATTTTGCTCTTAGGTTCTTGACGTTGCTATTAAGCATCATCACCTGGGAGCATAGTTCTATGTTGCGAGTATTCCGTCTCACGAAAGGTCAAGCATACAAACCAGAATAATGGATAAGCCTGTACTTGCTTAAAAAATATATACATGCTGGAAACAGATAAGTAGCAGGAAACTTGAGTACAAGTTTTCCTGCCTTGCAAAACACATAAGTTTTTCCGCATACAACATCACAAAGATACATTTAGTACAATTATTGTTTTTCATGGCTCTACTATAGGGGACTTCGTGGTGGCATCATCAGCAACAGGAGAGCCAGGTCCAGATATCTCATCAAACTCAGAAGGAGAGGGGATAGACTCAGAACAAGCCATGTCTTCATCAAGGATCTCGGCAGGCACGAAGACATCCGCCTTGACCATCTTGGCAACTCTGGTGACGAAGCCGGCAAGGGAGTTCCAAATAGCATCGCTATCGATTTCTCTCCCTTTCTCGTCTAGCTTGGGCATGCCGGAGGTCACCAGATCAATGTCGGCGTTGTGGTAATGTGCCTTGACCAAGGATAGAGTCATCCTTGAACCAGCCCGGATGCAAGAGGCTTTCCAGTCTTTGACTTTCATGGAGGCTCGACGCAGGATTTCTGAATACTTGGCCGCTGAGTCTGCCACCTTGATGTTTATCCCCAAAGGCTGGGCTATCTCCTTGGCCTGAGCAATGTCGGTGCTGACGAAGTTGCCAGCAAGAATCATGCATTCCTTGGAATTCTAAGCACCTTCACCCAGGTTGGTCAAGCCAATGGGAGCTGCACTTTGCATAAGATACAAGGATCATGAGTATGAACACATCAAACATTTGTCCAATGTACAAAATTGACAAAGACGGAGGAAACGTACCAAAGATGCTGGATTCAGCTTGCTTGCATGTCTCCGCCAAGATGCCATGCTCATTCTAAAGCTTCTTGTACGCCTCAAGGCTCCGAGAGTTTTGCTCTTGGGCAACTTGATTTTGCTCCTTGAGGCGCTCAATTTCTTCCTTCAGGCGTTGCATCTCAGCGTCTGCAGACTCTTAAAAAAGCCTTCATCGCCATTGATAGCATCAGCCAGGGCTTTCTTCAAGATTTCGTTTTCATCGTCAAGCTCTTGAATATGCTTAGATTTCTTGACAATGCTCTTGGCCTTGGCAATAAGTTCTAGAAGACGGCAAAACAAGAACAATATGAGAACACGGAAGAAATTGACTATGAGCAATAGCAAGGACAAAGTCGGAGGAAAACAGACTCTTGCTATTCATGATATGTTCCTTCAAGAAAGTTGTTTTACCCTTTTCAGCATCCAGGTTTGCCTGCATCTTGGCATATTTTTCATTGGCTCTCTTCCTCCGGGCACTCTCATTCTGTGTAAGCAAAAGCATTTAGTTTCTCTCAGAAGCTCCTAGACGGAACTATTCTAGTTTCATCTAGAAGCTCGAGGGCTACAATATGATATTTTGATCTATGGCTAGTTCTTCTAGAGCATCTAGTCAAAACTTTGATAAAATTTTCAATTAGAAGCTTGGGGGCTACAGGATTAAGTTTCAAATACAAGTATGCTACTCTTAGAGCATGTAGCCAGAACTTTTTCTAGTTTCACCTAAATGCTCAGGGGCTACACTATCAAGTTTTACTCTTAGTTCTCTAGAGCACTCAGGCCAATAACTGTTGTTTATCCGCCTAAGAGCTCAGGGTATACAGAGGGATATGTTATACGATAAAAAGATAAAGTTTAAAAGACTTACAGTGGCAATAACTTTGAGGTTGTTGGCCAAATTGGCATATGCAGCGTGGAAGATGCCGACATTATTTTACACGGCATCCGCCTGCTAGATAAGATCGTCTAAGCTCAAAGTTGGAGGCACTAAAGGAAGTGGCATAGTAGAAGACGGAGGCGTAGATGAAGCTCTGGCTGACTACCGTGTTGTTATGACAGTTTAAGGCGCAGAATCTCCTGCCTTGTCAGTTGCTGCTGCCACTGCTGCCTCTACCTCCTTTGACAGCTCTTTTCCTTTTTGGTGGCATCCTTAGCTGGAGATTCAGCCACTTTGGAGGAAGTACTCTCCTGCATCACCTGTCCACTGGGAGCTACGTCCATCCCGGTAGAGTCTGAGACATCAAAGATTGGATTGACATATGTCTCCATCGTAGAGGTCTCAGGGATGACGGGGGACGGAGGCCTGGTGGGGCCAGTTGTGGGCTTGGCATCAGGAGTTGAGGGAGCGGCAGCAGGACAGGGCTTGGAGGCCACATCCTTGGTCATCATATCACAAATGTTTTTTGACTCTCCAGCATCTATGGAGGATCGCTTTAGGCTAATACTAGTTTTCCTCCTGAAACATACAAAGTATAAGTACAGGAGTTGAATAAGGCGCAAGCTAAAAAATACAAGCCGGAGAATGAATACACTTACTCCACGGCAGGAGCCTTCGTTAGGCGAATGCCGGTGGATCTCTTCTTCTCCATCTCTAAGGCGGCGGTGGATCGTCTAGAGACTCTACTCTCCAATTTCTTCTTCTTGGCCTCGACAGCAGTGTCAGAGGTGGAGCTCTTCCGCTTTCATGCTGCCGGAGATAGGTGATCCTTGGAGGTGTCATCGTCGGACACCACCTGGATATCCTTCATATTGGGATCATAGACCTGGGAGGCCATCTGATCTTTCGCCAAGGTCGCTAGCTGGGAAACAAAGGAGTTTTAGACTGACAACTTCAAGTCAGGAAAACCTTAGAGTATATAACGAGCAACAAAGGAAACAAAAGCTACCTCTAGGCATTTGTCGCAGTCAAACATGTCATAGGTGATCTTGAAGTCACGCTTCCTGTCCTTCACCTTGATGGTGTCCTTAAGTCGGAGTTTGATAGAGTCTGTGGAGAAGTTATCCTGCAAATTTTGCATGGGATCCCTTTTGACCTGGGAGTACATGCACATCAACTCGGCGCGATGCTGCAAAGGCTAGATCTGCCTAACAAACCAGCACATGGCTAGGTCCAAGACTGTAAGATCTATGTCCACGAGCCATTCAATCCTCCTTACGGCGCGGTTGGCCTCATCGTCGGACGGAAGGGAGGCTAGGGTCCTCTAGGCAGGCACTTCGGTGGCGGCTCCATCGACGAAGTCGGGATATGTCTCAAGACGGTCAGGCAGGGGAATATCTAGGCCGTAGAAATATGTGCACTGCCAGTTCTTGCATGATTCATGCCCTACAATGTCGGGGAAGCGCCGGCTAGGCAGGATCTTAAAGCTAATGGTTCCACAAGACTCCAATTCCTCTTTGGACTCTACAGACTCTCTCTTGACGGTGAAAAAGTATACAAATAGATCTAATCTATGTTTGATTCCTAGATACCCTTCGCACAAAGCTACAAAGTTGCTAAGGGCGAGGATGCTGTTAGAAGAGAGATTGTGGGGAAGTACCCTGAAGTGTCGGAGGACGTCCAGGAAGAAGTCGGAGACTGGCAGGCTTACGCCTTGTACCAGCTGGGCTTTGAGGTACACCTTCTCTCCGGCTTAGGGAGAAGGAGTCACCTCGCTGGCCGGCGTCGGCCGCCAGACCAAACCCTCTGCTGCGGGGAGATACCCCTCAGTGATGAGTTATTGCAGATCCTCGGTGATGGCTCTAAAATACAGCCATCTACGTCCACATTTAAACTGGATATTATTCATATTTTTGATGAAATATCTCTCTAAACCCTGCCACTAATGCCTAATATTCAGAGGGGTATGCAATCCTTTCTTTTACATTTTTCCTACGCAGATAATGTCGTTTGAAGATGGGAATCACTACATTAAAGTCAAATATACAAGATTTCCAACAACCAGAAGAAACCAGGAGCTGTAAAGCGGAGGTAGATGCTTTAATGACCAACTATACGACCGGAGCAAAATTCTAGCCGTATAGCTCTGGTCGTATAGTCCGCGCCACCACCATTAGGTCAAACAGAACAACTTTCATGAAGGGACCCCTATATAAAGAAGTCTTGGGCGATGATAAAACAAGCCAGACCCTCGCCAAAAGTCTCTGCCATAGATCTCTAGCCGCCTCTAGATCTCAAAACCCTTCTCCATCTCCATAGCCATATTCCACCACTTGTAATAGTAGATCTCTTCTTCGATTGGCGACATTGTAAGACTATTGCTATCAATCTTATGATTTTCAATACAACATTTAGGATTGTTGATCTCATCTCTGTGTGTGAGTAGTTCTCCTTGGGCTAAGGGCTTCGGCCTAGGCATGTAGTGTTTGTGCATGTTATTTATCATAGATGGGATCATGTATTAGTTTGTATGACATGATGATTATTGTATCATCTCTTGCCTCAATCTAAGGACATGTCAGGTACCCAAGACCCCGAGGGTTGAGCCAGGTATAGGGAGTATGAGTAATGACTGATCTGCAAGTTGGGAACCCCAGTGACAGAAGGGGTAGTACGGCTGTATGTCAGAGATTTACTTGGGATTAACGGTGACATCACTATGCATATCATTAGTTCTCTTTCTTCTGTGGATGAGACTAGTAGGTTATTGCTATAAGCGGTTGCAGAGGCAATAGCAATTATGGATGCAGCGCCCACATATAATTTATCTTGCTCTAACAAGTACATGCATACTTTATTTCTATCTTTTATTCCCATTAGATGTTTTGCACAGCTACAGGTGAAACCGAACGCCTTAGGCCCTCTCTCTCCATCATCAATAACAACAAAAGGACGCAAGCTATTGGTCCGGTAAAAACACAAAAGGAATTCTAAAACTCCCAAATGTCCATTAAAGTAACTTCACTACGCATTCGCTTCTTGATGATTCGATAACCTAGGTCTACTAGGGAAAAACTAGCTCCACTACATCTGTAATCCGGATTGAAGGTATCAACCCTTTTTATGGCACCGTTGCCGGGGAAGCAATAGCTACCATGGTGAGGTTATTAGGAACCTTGCTAGTTTTAATTATTTTTTTAATTTTGTTAGTTTGCTTTTAGTCTTTATTTGATAAACTAAAAAAAATAGTTAGCCTTTAAATTCTTGCTTTTACTATTATAATTCTTTGTTTAAGAAAACCAAAAACATAGGAAATATGGCTGAGAAGAAGCTTGGGGAGTTTGCTACTCCCAACAATGATTATTTGCGTACTCCTATTACTCAACAAGTAATTGGTGTTGATGACTATGAAATTAAGCCCCATTATTTAATTTTGGTTCAACAGAATCAATTTGGAGGCTCTATTGTTGAAGACGCGGGTATGCACTTGAATACTTTCACTGAAATATGTGATATGATGCGTATAAAAGACGTTGACCCCGATGTGGTCAAATTGCTTTATTTCCTTTCTCTCTTAGAGGAAGAGCAAAAGAATGGTTGCTATCTTTGCCTAGAAATACTATTACATCATGGGTGGGATGTACTTCCTTATTTATGACTAAATTTTTCCCACCTTCAAAGACTATGCAACTCAGATCTAATATTACTAGATTTAGACAGGAAGAGCATGAGCCACTAGCGCTTCCATGGGAGAGGATGAAAGCATGCTTAAGAAACTATCCTAGTCATGGGATGGAAGATTGGTTAATCCTCCATTTATTTTATAATGCTCTTAATCATGTGTCCAAGTCTATGCTTGATACTACAGCTTGAGGAACATTTATGGGTAAACATATTACCGAAGCAAAGCAGCTGCTAGACAATATGCAAGACAACCATGCTCAATGGTACGTGGATAGATCAAACACGAAGAAGGTGAACTCCATCTCACCACAAGAAAATGAAGAATTCAATGCTAAGTTGGATGAGCTCGTACTAGCCATGAAAGGTAAGGAAACCCAGGTAAGAGCTATCCCTGAAACAAATATTGAAGAAATAGACTTCATAGCTCGTAATGATTATAACCCTGCTTGGAAGAAAAATTATAATCCTAATTTTCACAAACACTATTCTAGTCCTGCAGGTAATCCTAATAAGATTATGGGAACTAGTAATGGTAGTCTCCAAGAAACACTTAAGTCTTTTATAGACTCACAAAATGAACAAAACAATATTCTTGTTAAAATAACAGAGAACCATGATGCTATGCTTGGTAAATTGTCTAACCAAGTCGTTAGTTTCAGAAATAATTTGCAGGCCGTCCAAGAAAGAACAAGGATCGTTGAGGCACAACTAGGTAAGATAACTGAGAGTCAAACTCTCATTCTAGCTAAATTTGCAGGTAAAGCTGAGCCCAATCCTGTTGAAGAACTCAAAATGATGAGGATCCAAAAGGAGGAGCCTGAAGAGCTTGATTATAGCAATGCCCCTTCACCAAGCTACACCATCGAAGACCTTGTAAAGAGGATCAACGTCAAAATTCCGGTGAGTGAAGGTAACGATGAAGCCATGTATCAACACTCTGTTGATCAAGTAGTGATTAAGGTACGCGAACTTGAAGAGGAATACAAGAAAATCGCTGAAAAGTTACCTGTTAAACTAGATGATATATTTGAGCCCACAATTAAAATTAAGATTGGGACTAATGAGATAGCTGCACTTTGTGATCTAGGTGCAAGCATCTGAACAATCCCAAAGAGTCTTTTCAACAAGCTAAACCTTGGATTTTTCGAAATCACTGAACTAAAACTACATCTTGCAGATTCCACTTATAAAAAAGTTGTAGGTATTGAACTCTTTAGTTTACATTAAAGGCTATCCTGCTCTAATTGACTTTGTTATTGTTGACATGCCTGAAGATACTATTGCTCCTATCATACTAGGTCGTCCTTTCTTGAGAACTATAAAGGCTTTAATTAACCTCCATGAAGGGAACGTGAAGCTGCAATTGCCTTCACGGGATCCTTTTGTTATCCATTTCCCCAGGAAAAAGAAAGCCAAACATGACGAGAAGGAGGCCATCACCTTGAAGGACAACTACTTTGGAGTGGGTGTTCCACTCATCTGGCCCAAGTGAGTAACATCAAGGTCAAGCTATTGACCGTAAAAGAGCGCTCCATGGGAGGCAACCCATGTTAAATAAAGGTTTGAGTTAAGTTCTAAGTTTTTAGTTTTTAGTTTAAGTTTATGTTTAATAAAGAGTGCTAGAAAACTCCATTTGAGGATAAGAAGTTCGGTAGTACTTAAAATTGTTCTATATACATGCTGTTGTTGGTCGATAATTTTAACTGTCAATTTTCTGTCATAAATAAGGTATATCACTAAGTTACAGGAAAAGAAATAATTCTCGAAGAAATAGATTTTTTTGATCACTACAAGGAATGTGCTAACTGGTGACCCCAAATATTGGTCATGGAAAGGTCATAGTAATTCAACTATGACCTTTCTATGACCATAAACAGTAGGTCACATACCAAGGGTCACACAAGGTTTAACGACCAACTATACGGCGGGAATAAAAATTCTGGCTGCATAGTTCCGGTCGTATAGATATCTTTGCCATCGATTTTTTTTCTTTCAGGTGTATTGAGAGTTTAACGACCAACTATACGGCGGGAACGAAAATTCTGGCCGTATAGCTCCGGTCGTATAGATATCGGTGCCATACAAATTATTTTCTAATATACAGAAAGTTTAACGACCAACTATACAGTGGGAATTAAAATTTCGGCCGTATAGTTCCGGTCGATAGATATCTTTGCCTTTGATTTTTTTCTTTAATATGTACTGAGAGTTTAACGACCGACTATACGGCGGAAATAAAAATTCCGACCGTATAGTTCCGGTCATATAGATATCTATGCCTTTCTATATTTTCTTTCCCAGGGACAGACAGTTTGACAACCAACTATATGGAGGGAACATTTTGTTTCGGCCATATAGTTGCGCCCGTATAGCTGCGCCGCTAGGAGGAAACCCTAAAAAATTGACAGAAGGCCAACTATACGGTGGGAACGCATTGTTACGGCCATATAGTTGTGCCCGTATAGTTGTGTCCGACCACAAAATCGCACGGAAAGGTACCTCCAGCTCCAAAACTTCAATCCTTTTTTCTCTTCTACCTCCAAACTCTCTCAAAAACTCAAGAGATCTTCATCTCTACTCAATTTTGTTCGATTTCCTCGCACACAAGTGATCTACAATATGTTTCTCCTCTGATCCTCCAATTACTTTTTGCAAATTCATCTTCGATCTATTGTCATTATCAATCTAGGATGAGACCTATTATGAACCTATTGCCACGATTCTCTTGCCTAGATTATTATTTTAAGGAGATTCTTTACTGTGCTATGATGAGGAATATGTTGTGCTTACTTTTGTTAGATCAAAAAGTTTTATTTTTGTCTTTCTTCAATGTTTTAGATGATGAACACAAGGAGTCAAACTCGTGCTCGTGCCACCGCTAGCACTTCTCGGGCTATCGCTCAAGAACGCATGGGGATACGGTTTAGGAATGAGCTCAAACATGATCGCTTCAACATGATCAAGAACCACCAAGTGAAGGCCATCAAGTGGGCTTGCCCCATTATATTGAACCAACTCGATATTTCTGATAACTTCAATTTACTTTGCAATAGAGCTGGCCTGCAAAACTTTGTGTACAATGATGTGCCTACTCATCGCGGCTTAACCATTGAATTCCTAAGTTCGTTGCATAGCACCGTTAAACAATGGCAAGGAGAGGACACTATTTCTTTCTGACATATGAACAACAACTACACTTTAACTTTAGATGAATGGTGCGCATGTTTTAATTTGTCAAATAACGATGTTAATGCCTTACGCGCATCCTTTACTGGCTTAGAACCTACCCCTGAACAATACTATAATGGAATGAGTTTCACTACTAGAGTGAGCAAGGGGAAGAATATTCAACATCCTGCAATTCGCTATTTATTCTATGTTATTGCTAACACCTTGCAGGCACGTAATGAGTTCACGAGACTCAGCGAGGATGACATCTTAGTCCTTGCAAAGGCTGCTTACATCAATTGCGGCTTGTCACTCAACTTGGGCACCATCCTTGTGCGCTACTTGGAGCACTAAGCCTCCCAAAGCCAAGGACAAATCACAGCTGGAGGCGTCATCACCGTGCTTGCCACTGCCCTAGGCATCGACCTAGGTGAGTTACAACCCGTGCTAGGTGTGCGACGTGTTGGTTTCTCGACCTTGAAAGCTTGTGGAATACTCACCAGGAGAGGTTTTGTTTATTACCTGCATATTGCTGGAGCTGGGCGTCTCTACCCTGCTCCTATGTCTAATGGTCCTTTCTCTATCAAGGAGGGATGCTTGCTATATGACTTGCAGGTTGAGGAACACCAACCCGAGGAGGAGATTCTGGAGGAGAATGAGGACCAAGAGGAGGAGCAAGAAGTTCCTCACCAAGAGGAGCAGCCACAAACCCGGTTCGCCACATACCAAGATTTCCAAGGACTTGGAGGGACTATGGTGAGGATGCATAGCCTCTCTTTGAACCTCCGAGAATCAACTAGTAACCTCTCTACTCAATTTGTGAACTGGAGTAACGACTTTTTCCTGCCACCATAATGATTTGAAGGGCTTGCAAAAGCCTAAGCTTGGGGAAGTTTCCTCATGTATCTTTATTTGGTGTTCATTTGTTTTTATTTATTTCGAGGTTGTGTTTTTATTTGAGTTTATAAGCACTCGTGTTGGTTTTCCCAACACCTTATTTTTAGTTCTTTCTATTTGCTTTCGAGATTTGCTAGCCGAGCTTTGCCGCCAATTTTCTATTCTTTAAACTCCCTCTCTTAAAAACCACAAAAATATTTATCCATTTTTCCTTATTTTCCCTCTTTATTTTCTTTCTGCCTTGAGGTCCATATGTTTGCAGGAGAGTGATCAACTTCGAGTTTCCAAGAAGCAAATAAAAAGAGGAAGAGAGAAGTGGAACCAAACATGAGAGGTATGCCCTATGACTCCCCACTTTTGAGGTTTGAGAAATCCATGCTAGTTACTGGTAAATGTTGAGATATTATATTGGTGGAGTGAGTCTTTGTATTGTAGTAAGATTTTCATTTGCATGGGTATTTAGTTGGGTACATTTTGTTCTAGCTCTTGTAACTAACCAAGTCTTGCCTAAATTTTTTCTAAACAATTGTAATAAGAAAAAGTCTCACAATTGAAGGCTTGGGTGTTGTAGTGCTTAGTCTTGAAGGTTTATTTCTAGAGACACTCAACACCACTGAAAATGTTGATTGACTTGATATCTCTCTTTAAAAGGATTTGTTCGATTGAATTAATGTTTAGCGGTTTTTCTGAGCATGGTAAAGTTTGACTTGTTAATCATAAGAATGATATAGCTTTATGCGTGTCAAACTTCATGGGATGCCAACAACTCCGCTGGCCTACGAACGATCTTCATGGAGGAAACTCCTAGATTTCGGCTCTGAGTTGATTAAACACTTGTAGTAGCAATGCTATAGTGGGTAAGATTCTTGGCACCCCCGGGTAGTTGTAATCATGATGGAATCACTCCTCTGGCTGTTATGAGTAATCATTATGTAAAAGGAACAAAAACCTTAGTGATGCCGCGAGTGTCCATCACAACCCGATAAACTAATAAAAATCTTTGGCATGCTCTCAATTACTCAAGAACTGAAATTCTTGAAGGACAATGAATAGAAAAGTAGTGCTTGAAAAATCTTGATTCATTGATGTGGGAGGATTGAGATACTCTAGTGTATATGCTTTTCATGACAACTCTCACACTCTCAATTTACATGATAATACTTTATTGTTCAAAGGCAAGTCTATGAGTTGATTATATGACATGGAATAAAGTTTACTCATTTGAATCATCCATGTTAACAATAATTGTGCTGCACTATAAGGATGCATAAAACCCGTATAATATGCTTGCCATTACTCTATCTAGGCTGAAGTTTTTCAGATTTATGAAGTGGAGGAAACATGAGACTACAATCATGAGTAAGATCACCATCTCGTTATTTCAGTTTAAATGCTGAGTTCCTTTTTGATTTTGGTTTTCTTGCTCGGGGACGATCAAGTTTAAGCTTTGGGAGGTTAATGGATCTGAAATATAGCCATCTAAGTCCATATTTAAACAGGATATTATTCATATTTTTGATGAAATATCTCTCTAAACCCTGCCACTAATGCCTAATATTCATAGGGGTATGCAATCCTTTCTTTTATATTTTTCCTGTGCAGATAATATCGTTTGAAGATGGGAATCACTACATTAAAGTCAAAGATACGAGATTTCCAACAACCAGAAGAAACCAGGAGTCGTAAAGCGGAGACAGACGCTTTAATGAGCAACTATACGACCGAAGAATTTTTTTGGCCGTATAGCTCCGTTCGTATAGTTGGCGCCACCACCGTTAGGTCAAACAGAACAACTTTTGTGAAGGGACCCCTATATAAAGAAGTCTCGGGCAACGAGAAAACAAGCCAGACCCTCGCCAAAAGTCTCTGCCACAGATCTCAAGCCACCTCCAGATCTCAAAACCCTTCTCCATCTCCATAGCCATATTCCACCACTTGTAATAGTAGATCTCTTCTTCGATTGGCGACATTGTAAGACTATTGCTATCAATCTTATGATTTTCAATACAGTGTGTATGATTGTTGATCTCATCTCTATGTGTGAGTAATTCTCCTTAGGCTAAGGGCTTCGACCTAGCCATGTAGCGTTTGTGCATGTTATTTATCATAGATGGGATCATGTATTAGTTTGTATGACATGATGATTATTGTATCCTCTCTTGCCTCAATCTAAGGACTTGTCAGGTACCCAAGACCCCGAGGGTTGAGCCAGGTATAGGGAGTATGAGTAACGACTGATCTGCAGGTTGGGAACCCAGTGACAGAAGGGGTAGTATGGCTGTATGTGAGGGATTTACTTGGGATTAACGGTGACATCACTATGCATATCATTAGTTCTCTTTCTTCTATGGATGAGACTAGTAGGTTATTGCTATAAGCGGTTGCGGAGGCAATAGCAATTATGGATGCACTACCCATACATAATTTATCTTACTCTAACAAGTACATGCATACTTTATTTCTATCTTTTATTCCCATCAGATGTTTTGCACAACTACAGGTGAAACCGAATGCCTTAGGCCCTCTCTCTCCATCATCGACAACAAGAAAAAGACGCAAGCTATTGGTCCGGTAAAAACACAAAAGGAATTCTAAAACTCCCAAAGGTCCGTTAAAGTAACTTCACTACGCATTTGCTTCCCGAGGATTCAATAACCTATGTATACTAGGGAAAAAGAAGCTACACTACATCCGTAATACGGATCGAAGGTATCACTAGGTGGAGAGGTTGAAGCCCCTCCACACTCCTTCGTGGGAGTCATTGTCCTCTTCGGCAGCTTCTAGCGCCACCGGTTCTTGGTTGATGCCGATGGTTTCCACCACGGCGGTGACAGGGACAATGACCCCCTCCAGTGGGACCGTCACTCCCTGGGATGGCTCTGTTGTAGCCTCGGGAGTCACCGCCATCAAAGGGATAGAGCTGTTGGAGGCCATTGCGTAGCTGGGAGTGAGTGGAGAAAGGGGAAGCTTTGACTAGGGTTTTCCGAGGAGGAGCTCGAACATGCACGCGACTGGAGGAAGACGAAGACGCAGGAGCAAATGCGGGTAAAAGAAAATAACCTAGCCGCATGATGGCCCAAAATATATCGAGCTCGTTGGGGAACCCCAAGAGGAAGGTATGATGAGCACAACAGCAAGTTTTCCCTCAGTATGAAACCAAGGTTTAATCGAACCAGTAGGAGAAAGGAAACACCCCAAAGGTGTTGCTAGCTGAGCCTTGGCAAGGCGCACTACTGGTGCTAGTAGCAACGTGGAGACCTGCATAACACAACCACATAACGTATCGAATGGAAGAAAGTAATAGTCTGTAGAAAGTAAACACAAAGCAGTAACTAGTTGACAAACATCGAGAAAGAAAGGACCGGGGTCCATAGTTCACTAGAGGTGGCTCTCCTTAAGATAGATAACATGTTGGGTGAAAAAATTACAGCAAAGCAATTGACAAACATCGAGAAAGCATAAAAGCATAAACTACTCATCTTGACTCCTTTGAGACTTTATTGGGCATTACAACATTATACATAGACCGTCATCCAACTGCATCTATGACTAATAATCCACCTTCAGGTTATCATCCGAACCCCCTCCAGTATTAAGTTGCAAGCAACGGATAATTTCATACGAATTGCGTGTAAAGTAAACAATACGATTATTCTATGAACAAAGGATTGTTGTTTTCTCCCTAGTAGCAACAACACATCTAGTACCTTAGAGATTTCTGTCACTTCCCCAGATTACCAGAGGCATGAACCCACAATCGAGCATAAATACTAACTCTTGGAGTTGCTAGCATCTACTTGGCCAAGATAGCTACTAACAACGGAAAGCATGCAAGATCACAAATAACAAAGACATGATAGAATCAATAATCAATCTGAAATAGCATCTCAATATCCATCGGATCCCTGTAAACACAACATGTAGAATTACAAATAGATGATCTTGATCATGAACAGAGCTCACAAGATCTAAACATGATAACACAAAGGAGGAGAACCAGCCATCTAGCTACTACATGGACTCGTAGTCTAGAGATGAACTACTCACGCATCACACTGGAGGCTTGCATGATGATGAAGAAGGCCTCCAGGGTGAAATCCCCTCTCCGGTAGGGTGTCGGGAAGAGCTTCAGATCCCTCATGATCTAGGGATGGAGACGACGGTGGCTACTGACTCTTTCGTGGATTTTTTGATCGGGTACTTAGAGTTTCTGTATCGGAGGCATCTTATAGTCGGAAGGGGAGGCCGAGGGGGTGCCTGGGGGGCCAGACCACCCCCGGGCGCAGGCCAAGCCTGGCCGCGCGGCCAGGTTGTGTGGCCGGGCCCCAGCCCCTCTCCGTCTCGTATTCTGGCTCTGTGTGTCCCTCGGTGAAAAACTGACTTTGGCTTTCGTCCCATCCAATTCTAATAATATTCATTTTCTGACTTTCCTGGTATCAAAAATAGCAGAAATAGGCAGCTGACACTGTGGCTCTTGTTAATAGGTTAGTCCAAGAAATCATATGAAAAGTACTCCAAAGCTGGAACAAAACATAAGAAAGTAGATAAAACCAAGCATGGATCATCAAAAATTATAGATACATTTGCAATGTATCAACATCCCCAAGCTTAACTCCTGCTCGTCCTCGAGTAGGTAAGTGATAAAAAGAAAGAATAATTTTTGAGGTGACATGCACCATCATAAACTTGATCAAAGTATTTGCAAAACATTCAAAGCTGGGATCATAGTACTTCAATCATAACATGGAAGACAAAGTTCTAGCAATAGGACAAAGCAACTATGTTGCAACATGAAAAGTACAAATAAAAGATTCATGAATAACAATACTTTGCAAGACGTTTGTTTGTTTCACATAAAGAAAACATAGCATAATGGCATTCAGCTTGTCCCTCATAGAGTAGCAAATATAAATGCATAGAACACCTTCAAAGTTCATAAAAGTGACTAGATACAAATAGTTTAAAACAAGCAATATCAAGTTATGCATCAATCAACTAGTCTTGGGACAATGCACATAGAAATAAGAATGGCCACTATGCTCTCAAAGTAGGTGCATAAAGATAGAAGGTGAAGACTCAATATAAAAGTGGAAGAAAGGCCTTCATAGAAGGAAGCAGAGATTCAAGTTTCATAAAGAGCTTCCAAAAATTATGGTACTAAATAGCTTTCAGCTCTCATTGCCCCTATCATAAGCATCTTGAAGTGATTAAGGTTAAAGTGAACAAACTATGGTGTATATGCTTGGCGAAGTATAAGTTAGAAATCTCATGTCCCTTGAATACGAGGGTCGCTCCTCATGCTACTCAAGTTTAGTCACCGGTAAGTTCTTGTCATCGTAAGTACATGTGTATCATAGAGAATCGCCAACGGGGTACCCCTTGCCCGATGATACGGAAGAATCCCCATATCAAAATGACAAGGCAAGTAGACAACGAGCATCTCAGCAATCTTCTTATTTACCATGGGAATATGGTGCTTTTTTCTCTCTTTCCTCTTTTCATAATCTTTTTTTTCTTTTTTCTCTTTTTTTCTCAATCAGACTCTTTTTTTATAAGAAGAATGCTTTATAGACAGCTCATTATGGTTACGCTGCAGGTTTCCACCATGTCAGCATGGATTAGACCAGCGGCCTAGGCGTTTCTCTAACACATATACATAACTCCATGGACTTACAAGCT
This sequence comes from Avena eriantha, assembly GCA_910589775.1. Classification (NCBI taxonomy): domain Eukaryota; kingdom Viridiplantae; phylum Streptophyta; class Magnoliopsida; order Poales; family Poaceae; genus Avena; species Avena eriantha. The sequence goes on from OU342745.1 coordinate 358,413,020, forward strand.
CCCCTTTCATTTCACACCGATGACATCCATAGACAAAAGAGCACGATATCAACTAGGTACAAAGTACAAGTGCAATGTTGAAAGCGTTCCCCATGACATCATGGTTCTGCTAATCCCCAAAAAATAAGTGCAAGCATATACAACATAGAAGACACAATGGTTCAAGTTTATTAAGGGCAAGAAAATTAAAGTGTTCCATCAAGTTCGTGAGAGCTTTAATCACTAGTTTTCTCATAACAAGTTTAATTCGGAAGGTAGACAAAAACATGAATGTACTTGGAATAGCATATGCTAGTAGGTAGGTATGGTGAACTCTTTGGAATAACTAGTTTAAGGAGTTGGATGCATGAGTGGAACTCATACTTGGTTGTGGAGGCTAGCAAAAGACTAGGAGCGACAAACTAAGAGAGCCATAATGGCCATAATCATGCAGAGCGACAAAACATCATTGATCAAAGCATAAAGTGATACTACAAGTTGAAAACTAAAGGATCATCAAGGCTATGGTGACTTGGGATAGTCATAACATGGTGTGAGCATGCGCCAAGTCAACCCAAATAAAGCATCAAAGGAGAATACCACAATACTATGCTTTAATATGCTAAAACAACGCATGATCCTTCCAAGGCACATTAAGCAATCTCAATTGTTTATAACAAGCCATGCTACAGCAAAGAATACTAAGCATAAAGCCAAAACAATATCAAGCATGGTATGATGAAGCATAGGCCACAGTCAAAAACAAACTCCCTTTTACCACTTAAGCATGAGATTTCCTACTCTTTTCCAATCCAAACCAAACTATTTGAAAACTAATGTATGAAAGAGGGGGCCCAACCAATTTATTCAGGAAACTAAGCAAACCAAGAAAACGAAAAATCAAAATGAAAACAAAAAAGAAGACGCTCCAAGAACAACACAACTGTGCATGAAACAATAAAAATGAAACGTTTGGAAGAAACCTGGGATTTTTATTGATGAAGAGGGGGATGCCTTGGGCATCCCCAAGCTTTGACGCTTGTACTTCTTGGATATTTCGTGGGGTGACACGCGTGGCATCCCCAAGCTTGAGCTTTAGTCCATCCTTCATCTCATTACTCATTCCTTCCATACACCTAAAATTTTTCCTTCATACAAAACTTCACACAATCTTTATTAGCAACATTAGTGCACTCAAGATAATAAGTCTTTAGGTTCTGTTCTAACACGAATAAAACTTCCAATAAAACACAAGCTACTGTATCACTTCCCTCAAAAAGCTCAATGATGACCCACAAGTATAGGGGGTGTATCGCAGTATTTTCGATAAGTAAGAGTGTCGAACCCAACGAGGAGCAGAAGGTGTTGGCTAGTGGTATGGATCAGGAATTCTCTGCAAATACTTAGCAAACGGATTTTTAGGGGGTTTTGATAAAGGAAGTAAACAAAGTACAAGTAAATAAAAGACAGTAGGAATAAATGCAGCAAGTGGCCCAATCCTTTATGCAGCAAAGGACAAGCCGGTTGTATTACTTAAGATGACCAAACGTTCTTGAGGACACATGGGAAGACTGTTAAGTGCTTTCGCCTCATATAGCTGATTAATCTTCTCTAGCTTGCTAAGTGTTGTGTGGGTGAACCTGTGCTAATGTACCACCCCATACAAGACTAATACATACTTGTGATTATACCCCTTGCAAACATCCGTAAGTACAATAAAGTAATTAAGGTATAAACCTAACCAAAGCTTTAAACTCTAAGACCCTTACATCCCTTGTGCAATGGTTTCCTAACGGGGGTTCAGGTTTCTGTCATTCCGGCAACCCCTACGATTAGTAGCCAAATACACAATGCATTCCCCTAGGCCCATATAGGTGAAATGTCATGTAGTCGACGTTCACATGACAACACTAGAAGAAGTACACCACAACTTAAATAACAATCTATTGAATCTTTCTCAACGCAACTCCACTACTAACAACAAGACTTCTCCCATGTCCTCAAGAACAAAACGAACTACTCACAAGACATCATATGGATCATGATCAGAGATGGAATAATGATGTATAACAATCTGAACATAAACAATAATTCAATGGTTCACTCAATAGCATCAACTACAAAGAGTAATCAACACCGGGAAAGTTTCCCCTATGAACTATGCAAGATTCAACGCAATTGTTACAGCAATATGGAGGTGGTGATGAGGGTGCTGATGGTGATGATGGTGGTGATGATGATGATGGTGATCCCGATGAAGTCCAGCTTGATGGTGGTGTTGATGGCGATAATCTCCCTTCTCTGGGGAGGAATTCCCCTGGAAAAAAACTTTCTGCCGGAGAGATCTTTCTCTCTCGGTGTTTTCTGCCCCGCAGAGGCGGCGGAATCTTTCTGTGGTCGCTCCCCGAGTCTTAGGGTTTCGGGAGGATAATATACGCCAGAGGGGAGAGGCTAGAGTGGGCCAGGGTGGCCACACCACCTCCTGGCATGGCCTAGGGCTGCCCACGCAATGGGGTGGTGTGGCCCATCTCCACTCCATCTTCTGGCATCCTTAGTCTTCTGGAAAAATAGGATTTTTCGTATATTTTCCCGGATTTTCTGATCTTCGCAAATTTTGCCTCCAAACAGCACATTTTCCATCAGAATCCTGACTGCAGCGGTCCATGCTCCAAAAGTCATCAACCATGCAAAAATAGATGAAATAACATAAGTATCACCTCTCAATATGAAATATATCAATGAATAATAATGAATTAAGACATAGAATAGTGATGCAAAATGGACGTATCAACTCCCCCCAAGCTTAGACTTCGCTTGTCCCCAAGCGAAAGTGAGCTCAATAAACATGGCCTCAAGTTTATGGAGTGAAGAGTCGATAAAGAATACGGACAAGAAGCATCACATTCATCAAATACATAGATCATAATAGAAGACAACTCACTATTATATAACTCAACTTGTAATAAGTAAAGGAAACACAATAAAGATACATAAAGTGAATCATAATTGGTAATGGCAAACTTAGCTCTTGGTCGAAGAATAGTTGATAATTTGCTGGAGTTCACAAATAGCTGGTTTTTCAATGATAGCTTTCAAAGTAGTAAACATCAAGATAAGAGCAATGTGCAAAACAAGGAACATAAGAAACATGATTGAATAAATCAACATATGAATGAATGAAACACAACAACTCAAAATACTTGCTGAGATAGAAGGGAGTAGGTTTATTGACTCAACTACAAAGTAAAAGAAAGGCCCTTCACAGAGGGAAGCAGGGATTGCAAGTCTCATAAAGAGCTCCCAAAAATTATGATACTTACTAGCTTTCAGCTCTCATTGCCCCTATCATAGGAATCTTTTGGTGGTTAAGGTAAAAGTGACAATGCTAAGAGGATATGCTTGACAAGTTATAAGTTGAAATCTCATGCCCCTTACTTATGAGTACCGATCCTCATGCTACTCAACTTTAGTCACGAGCAAGCTCTTGTCATTGTAAATACATGCGTATCATTGAGAACCGCTAACGGGGTACCCCTTGCACATGACACAGGAGCTATCCCATAATCAAAATGACAAGGCAAGCAGACAGTGAGCATCTCAGCGATCTTTTTATTTGCTATTTGCATAGGTTTTTATTGATGATGCTTCATAGAATGCTCACTATAGTTATGATGCAAGTTTCCACCATGATCAGGCAGGGCTTAAGCTAGCGGCCCAGGCATTTCTCTAACACACATATAAAATCCATGATCTTACAAGTTCCACTTTTATTTCACACCTTCGGGATCCATAAGCAAAAGAACATGATATCAACTAGGTACAAGTAACAATGAAGTGTTGAAAGTGGTCCCCACGATACATGGTTCTGCTAACTTCAACTCATAAAGCGCAAGCATATACGCAACAAAGAAGGACCCAATGGTTCAAGTTTATTAAATGCAAGAAGGTAAGGTGTGCCATCAAGTTCGTGAGAGCTTTAATCACTAATTTTCACATAACAAGTTTAATTTGGGAGGTAGATAAAACAAGAATTTACTTGGAATAGCAATAATGCTACTAGGTAGGTATGGTGGACACAAATGGCAAAGGTTTTGGTTTAAAGGAGGTGGATGCACGAGAAGAATTCCCTCTCAGTACAGGTTTTTGGCTAGCAAGGCTGGGTAGCAAGTACAAGAGTTGAAGGAAACAAACAAACATACAAGTGATAAAGACAAACATGCAATCTTCCTTGGAAGCACAAACATCTTAACTAGAGAATACTAGAATTATGAGCAAATCAAGAAAGAAAGATGATGAAATAATTTTTCTTTAGAGTACTTTTGTCTTTTTTTTATTCAACTCTCAAAAATAGTGTTGCTACTGACCGAGCCAGGTTTGCCAAAACCAACTAAATTAACTCAATGATCCCAAAGTGATACCAATACTAACAACAAGATCAATCATATAACCATGAATTGAAAACTAACATAAGCTATGCAAAAGAGTAAATGATAGAACTTGTCATTAATAATCCATAACGGCAACTCACACCAAGGGATACATATCTAACGAGAGAGGGGACACTTCCATAATGCAAACCATACTACATAATAACTCCTCTATTCATGATATGACTCTACTAATAAGGTAAAAAGATAGAAGATAGTGATGTGATACCGCGGCACTCCCCCAAGCTTGGAACAAACCAAGGGGATGCCAAACCTGATGACGAATTACTCCTTTGGTGGTGGTGGTATCCTCTCATCTTCGTCTGTCTTCCAAGGTAAAGGCTTCCCATCAACAAAGGACATCGTGGTTTCCAACATCCTGAAACTTGCAGCAGCACTTATGAGTTTAAATCTAGCCTCATACTCACAGTTTTGATTTTGAACGTCATAGAACTGTGCTTGTAGTTCGTTGGTTGTTTGGCGGAGTGAGAGGACTTCATTTTTTAGTTCAGCAGTCTCCTTTTGGTGCTCGGTGATGAGTTCGGAACAAATCTTATGGATGATATGCACTTCGCGCTCTGCCATCTTCTTGTACCTAAAGACTTCTTATTCCAATGCTTCCATCCTGTCCTCCAGACTTCCTTCACCTTTAGGGCCTTGAACCTCTTTAATCCGAACCTCCCCACCTTCGAGCAATAACTCCTTGGGATGAATCTTCAGTTCTCTCATGTATGGGTTGATGATATCTTCCAAGGAATCTCCCTTAACTGATCCAGTGGAAGACACTGAGGCTACAAATCTGAGATTTTACCTGGCATAAACAGATCGAAACAAAAACACGACGAAAACACGATATACGGACCTTGGGGGATCCGGGGGGTTATATATTACGAAGTTTCATATCAAAAGGAAGGTACTGGGAGAAAACGGGTCGGAGGCAGAGTCTGGGGTGACCTCACCACCTGGTGGCGCAGCCAGGGGTGGGCCCGCGCCACAGGGTGGTGTGGGTTACCCCGGCTCCGGTTCCGTCCCTTTTTTGCTTCGTAACTTTCCTTATCGACTGAAAACTGCAAAAATATAGTTGTATTGTATTTTCGCGGAACTTTGCTTACCAGAACTGTTACCTATTTGAAAACAGACTCTGCAGATCTCTGAATTTTGTCCTTGATGAATTTCTCCGAAGTTATAACTTGAAAGGCATCAACATCTTCATTGTAAGAATCTCTAGCAATATAGTGTTTGAGTCGCTGTCCATTCACTACTTGTGTAGTATTATCTTTTAGAGAAGAAATTTTTATTGCTCCTGAACGGTATACTTCTTCAATGATGAAAGGTCCTTCCCATTTTGATAGTAGCTTAGTTGCAAAAAATCTAAGACGTGACCTATACAATAGAACTTTCTCACCAACATGAAATTCTCTCTTAAGTATTCGCTTGTCATGCCATCTTTTAACTTTTTCCTTAAAGAGCCTAGCATTCTCATAAGCTTCACTCCTCCATTCATCTAAAGAACTTAAGTCAAATAATCTTTTCTCACCAGCGAGCTTACAATCTATATTTAGTTCTTTCACTGCCCAATAAGCTTTGTGTTCTAATTCTAAGGGTAGGTGGCAAGCTTTCCCATAAACCATTTTATAAGGAGACATTCCCATAGGATTTTTGTAAGCAGTTCTATAAGCCCATAAAGCATCATTCAAGTTCTTAGCCTAGTTTTTTCTAGACCTATTAACAGTCTTTTGCAAGATAGATTTAATTTCTCTATTTGATAACTCTACTTGCCCGCTAGTTTGGGGGTGATAAGCTGAAGCAATTCTATGATTAACATCATATTTAGCAAGGGTCTTCCTAAAACCCCCATGAATGAAATGAGAACCCCCATCAGTCATGAGATACCTAGGCACCCCAAACCTAGGAAAGATAATATCCTTAAGCATGTTTAGAGAAGTCTCCCTGTCAGCACTCTTTGTAGGAATGGCTTCTACCCACTTAGTAACATAATCAACGGCAACAAGAATATGAGTGTAGCCTTTCGAAGGAGGGAAAGGACCCATAAAGTCAAATCCCCAACAATCAAAAGGTTCAATAACTAGAGAGTAGTTCATAGGAATTTCATTGCGTCTAGAAATATTACCAACACGCTGACATTCATCACAAGATAAAACAAATTTTCTTGCATCTTTAAAAAGGGTAGGCCAGTAGAAACCTGATTGTAGTACCTTTTGGGCAGTTCTATCTCCTGCATGATGTCCTCCATATGCACTACCATGACATTTACGCAATATCTTCTTTTGTTCATATTCTGGAACACATCTTCGCATAATACCATCCACTCCTTCTTTGTATAAGTGTGGGTCATCCCAAAAATAATGCCTCAACTCATAGAAGAACTTTCTTCTTTGCTGAGTTGTAAAGTTGGAGGAAAATACTTGGAGACAATAAAGTTAGCATAATCAGCATACCAAGGGCTTCCTCGTGAGCTCACCCCTACTGCAGCTAACTGTTCATTTGGGAAACTATCTGACATGGGTATGCCCAATAGGCACTCGACTACAGCCTACCTGGTGCGGCTCGACAGAAGGCCCACTCAACGAATTGCCAAGGTCCATGATGCCTATGACGGTTCGACTGATACGAAGCCTACAAGGACACAGACTCCTGGCATAACAAGACAAGGAAAGTACAAGACTAGACTAGATACGAACTCTAACTTGTAAACCAACTCGTATTGGTACCTGAGACCTAGCCTCCCCATATATAAAGGCTAGGAGGGTCCAACGAGGAGGGAACAACCTAAGACACGCTACGCCACAATAGATCTAGACATCACGACTCCCACAATAGACAATAGATAGATCTATGATCTCCCACATCGACACATACGCCAGATCTAATCTGCGCATACATCGCCATCGGCGACATTGCAATCCTTCGGATCATCATCAATCAAGAGCAGACAAGCAGGAGTAGGGTCCTCTACGAGGCCTGAACCTGGGTAAACCTTGCGTCCCTGTGTGCTTGTTTGCTAGCCGTACCGAGATTTCCAGTGCTCCTCAATTCCTCGAACCTAAGTCCATAACAATGGGCATTGATGAGTTAAACCCTCGTCAATTGGTGCCGTCTGTGGGAACTGGGTGCGCTGATGTTGCGATCTCGATGGTTCCATCATCTGCAATCTACGGCTTGTCGCTCCGTCCGTGAGGATCCCATGCGCTGATGTTGCGACTTCGGTGGCTCCATCAACCACGACGATCTACAAATTTTCTAATCTCAAGCATCAACGTCTACTTCAATCTAACACACGATGAGAACAAACCTACGCTATGTACTCGCGAGATCAACTTCACCGCCGTCCTTGAGCGCAGCTGATCAGATCTACCGGATCGAGAGTTTCCGGACGTGTGGAAGCAGCCGTTTCATCAATCGAAATTCGTTTTTCGTCCATGTTTTGATCAAAGGAGAGTCCTCATACACACAGTTTCCCGATGTTTAATCGGTTGACCAAACTCAATCTGACTAGTATTCGTACGTGTGGTCAGGTCAGATTAAAGAGCAGCTCAGACCAAGCAAGTTTTGTCAGGACCAGTCGCCGAAGATGTCATGTCGCACGTACTAGGAAGAAAAGCTGGCTGGAGCACACGATTGTGAAAAAAACAAACAGAACTCGTGAAGTGTGCCACCATCTCCTTCACTTGAAGTAAAGATCAAGCAGAAGAAAGGAATAAGGTGGAGAAAGACTAGGTCGTAGCTAGTCTATGTATGCGCGCATAAATTTTGCGGCACGGTGCAATCACACGACATGCATGCACAACATAGATGAAGCAGCTACCTATGTGCATGGATCTTCCGGCAAGAATCTACATCATGTTTGATTTCACGATCGCCGCGCACTACTTCAACTCTGTCTCGACTACTTCTAACACGCGTCTCGCCATTGGGAAAACTCCATCCAACCGCGTCGACTACGTCCGCCGTGTGACCCACTGCTACGTCAGCTACATGACCGCTTCACAACTTTCGACCGCCACGTTGACTACTCATCCGGTGTCGATATCGCGACCTGCTGCAGTCTTCGACTCCAACGATTCGCTACGATCTTCGACTCCGTCGAGCCGGGGAATCGGGGCTCCCTCCGCTTCGGCGACCCGTGTGGTCTTCGACTCCGGAGACCCGCTGTGATCTTCGGCTCCACCGACTCGGGGGCTCCTTCGACTCCGCCGACCTACTGAGTCTTCGACTCCATCATGCGACCTACTACGGTCTTCGGCTGCGGTGACGCGCTTCGGTCTTCGACTCTGGAGACCCGCTGCGATCGTCATCTCTAGCGACTCGGGGGCTCCCTCCTCTACAACGACCCTCCGCGTCCTTCGACTCTACCGTGCGACCCGCCATGGTCTTCGACTCCGCTGACCTATTGAGTTTTTGACTCCATCACGCAACTTGTTGCGGTCTTCGGCTACGGTGACACGCCATGGTCTTCGACTCCGCTGACCTATTGAGTTTTCGACTCCATCACGCAACTTGCTGCGGTCTTCGGCTGCGGTGACGCGCTGTGGTCTTCGACTCCGCCGACCTATTGAGTTTTCGACTCCATCATGCAACTTGCTGCGGTCTTTGGCTGCAGCGACGCGCTGCGGTCTTCGACTCCGCCGACCTATTGAGTTTTCGACTCCATCACGCAACTTGCTGCGGTCTTCGGCTGCGGCGACGCGCTGCGGTCTTCAACTGCGGCGACCTGCTACGGTCTTCGACCTCCATTACACCACTCCGCGCATGACCCGGGGGCTCCTTCGGCTCTAGCGACCCACTGCAATCCTCGACTCCAGCGACTCGGGGGCTCCCTCAGCATTGGCGACCTAGCGACTCGATGTGGCCTTCGACTCCGGCGAGATGTTGCCTCCTTCGGCAACGGCAACCCGTTACAACCTTCGACTCCACCACGCGTCTCGTTACTGCATCGCTCCACGGCCGCATCGATTTCGTCCACGACAACTACCCATAAAGCTAAGTTCTCTACTTAGAGATGATTTCTTTCTTACTTTAATCGCACTCGAAATACTCGGGGGCTGCGCCCTCTTCGAGTAACCTAATGTGTCGTCGACTCCGTGCACTCGAGCACCTCATACGCGACAGCCCGAGTAGCTGATTCTGCCTGATCGTCGAATCCTTGAACTCCGAGTGCCTCGGCAAGGTACTGAGACTAAGGGTAATCAGGCTAACGAAAAGGCCTAGCATGCAGTGCAAAAGTGTTGACTCAATTGGCACCAGAATTTTACTTTGCCAATCGACATGTAAATATTCTTTACAAAGTACAAGTACTTCACAATTCTTAATGTTTTATGCAGCTTATAAGGATGTCGAATGCGTCGAGCTATTCTATCGGGTCCTCCAACAGGAGTCGACAAAACAACTGGCTATGCCATACACTCAAGACCCGAGTCGAGTCCCTCCTCGGATGGTTGCATCGCTTGATGCTACACACATGCGACGTTGGCCACGCACCCGACAAAAGTGACTGCATCGACTCCATCTGCATCGTCGACTCACCCATGTTTTCTTCTCGCATGATTGGCGACTACATCTACAAAGATACAAGACACGAGTCTCTGCCCGAGGCTACGAATCCGCCAGACACTCGGGGGTGACTCCAAGCTAGAGCACTGGTCGCGCATATACAAGATCCTCGAGTGACACGCTCTGAATCCTCACTCGAATCCACGATTCGACTAAGGACTCGGGGGCTACTCCCATAGGGAGCGCTGGCCGCGCACCCGAAGAAATTTGTGAAGATATCCAAGCATTATGAAAACCCTTCACTCGAATCTACGATTCGATTGTGGACGTCGGGTTACTCCTATAGGGAGCGCTGAAAGCATATTCGACTGAAACAAGCAACAAAAGACGACATCAGTTGCAAAAGTTCTTTAGTCCCTGCCTGAATCTTTGACTCAACCAGGCACTCGGGGGCTACTCCCATAGGGAGCGCTGGTCGCGCACCCTATGATTATTTTCCTTGTACATCGTACTGTGTGTTGATAACATCCACACTCGAGTGCTATGGCGACTCCGTCTCATATTTTCCCTGCAAAGAGATTACGTCTCCTGGGCCACCCGAATCATCTCCGCCGTGACAAAAAATTCGGATGCCGCGCTTACAGCGTGAAGATAAGACCTGAATAAGGCCTGGCAACGCATCTGCTACGCACTACCAGAGATATATCCGTGCCTGCAGGTACGATGAATATGCCTTGACGGACGCGTCGAGTGCTCACACTTATACACTGGGATTCGACTCTATAAGACCTCCGCGGCCTGAGTCGAATTATGCCAGCAATTTCCGAATTCGAGTCCGGGGACTCGAGTTTGAGTAGGTAGCGTTGTTTTTGCCCTAGAGCAATTAACTGGTCCCGATCCATCGAGCGCACCAGGCACGTTTACCATCATCCCTATGAACTACTATAAATTTGACTGACCCGATGAACTTCCGGGTGAAGTGCTTCGCACTCGACATAATTGTCGACTCCGAAATCCTAATGCAAGATTCAAGACTTCTGAGTCTCCATCCGAATCTACGATTCACATGGACACTCGGGGGCTACTGACATGGGTATGCCCAATAGGCACTCGACTACAGCCTACCTGGTGCGGCTCGACAGAAGGCCCACTCGACGAATTGCCAAGTTCCATGATGCCTATGACGGTTCGACTAATACGAAGCCTACAAGGACACAGACTCCTGGCATAACAAGACAAGGAAAGTACAAGACTAGACTAGATACGAACTCTAACTTGTAAACCAACTCGTATTGGTACCTGAGACCTAGCCTCCCCATATATAAAGGCTAGGAGGGTCCAACGAGCAGGGAACAACCTAAAACACGCTATGCCACAATAGATCTAGACATCACGACTCCCACAATAGACAATACATAGATCTACGATCTCCCACATCGACACATACGCTAGATCTAATCTGCGCATACATCGCCATCGGCGACATTGCAATCCTTAGGATCATCATCAATCAAGAGCAGACAAGCATGAGTAGGGTCCTCTACGAGGCCTGAACCTGGGTAAACCTTGCGTCCCTGTGTGCTTGTTTGCTAGCCGTACCGAGATTTCCAGCACTCCTCAATTCCTCGAACCTAAGTCCATAACAATGGGCATTGATGAGTTAAACCCTCGTCACTATCATTAACAGGCATAGGGTCAAAAGAGATGTTCTCCAGACGAGATAAATTATCAACTACAGGGTTTTCAGCACCCTTCCTATCTACTATATGTAGATCAAACTCTTGTAAAAGAAGTACCCATCTAATAAGCCTAGGCTTAGCGTCCTTCTTCATCATAAGATATTTAATAGCAGCATGATCAGTATGAATGATTACTTTTGAGTCCACAATATAGGGCCTAAACATATCACAGGCAAAAACAATAGATAGAACTTCCTTTTCAGTAGTGGCATAATTCCTTTGAGCAGCGTCTAGAGTCTTACTAGCATAATGGATAACGTTTAACTTTTTATCAATATGTTGCCCAAGGACAGCCCCTACAGCAAAATCACTAGCATCACACATTATTTCAAAGGGTAAACTCCAATCAGGTGGTTGAACAATAGGGGATGTAGTTAAAGCCTTCTTTAGAGTTTCAAAAGCTTCCCTACAATCATCATCAAAAACGAAGGGTACATCTTTTTGAAGAAGATTAGTGAGAGGTTTTGATATCCTCGAGAAGTATGTAATAAACCTCCTATAGAAACCAGCATGACCAAGGATACTACGAATACCTTTGATGTCTCTTGGACATGGCATCTTCTCAATTGCCTCAACCTTAGCTCTATCAACTTCTATGCCTCTTTCAGAAACTTTATGCCCAAGAACAATCCCTTCATTAACCATGAAGTGGCATTTATCCCAATTAAGAACAAGATTAGTTTCTTCACATCTCTGCAAAACTTTATCAAGGTTGTGTAGACAATTATCAAAAGAAGTTCCATAGACAGAAAAGTCATCCATGAACACTTCTACAATTTCCTCACAAAAACCATGAAAGATAGCAGACATGCACCTTTGGAAAGTAGCAGGAGCATTACGTAAACCAAAAAGCATACGTCTATAAAGCATACGTCCATAGACAGAAAAGTCATCCATGACCACTTCTACAATTTCCTCACAAAAACCATGAAAGATAGCAGACATGCACCTTTGGAAAGTAGCAGGAGCATTACGTAAACCAAAAAGCATACGTCTATAAGCATAAGTTCCATAAGGGCAAGTAAAAGTAGTTTTTTCTTGATCTTGTTGTTTAACATCAATTTGAGAGAAACCAGAATAACCATCAAGAAAACAAAAATGGGTCTTTTTAGACAACCTTTCCAACATTTGATCAATAAAATGAAGCGGGTAGTGATCTTTCTTAGTAACTTTATTGACTTTCCTAAAACCGATGCACATCCTAGAGCCTACCACTATTATTTGACGAATAAGCTCATCATTATCATTAGGGACAACGGTAATACCTCCCTTTTTAGGAACACAATGAACAGGACTAACCCATTCACTATCAGCAATAGGGTAAATAATACCAGCATCAAGGAGTTTCAATACCTCATTCCTTACCACTTCCTTTAACCTAGGATTTAAACATCGTTGGTGCTCCACTACTAGCTTCGCATCTGGTTCTATGTTGATAGAATGCTGGCATATAGTAGGTGAAATCCCTTTTAAATCATCCAGAGTATAGCCCATAGCTCCTCGATGTTTCCTCAAAACTTCCAATAACCTTTCTTCTTCCTTCCCTGAAAGTTTAGCGCTAACAATAACAAGATATATCTTTTTATCATCAATATAAGCATATTTAAGATCATCAGGGAGAGGTTTTAGATCAAAAACTGGATCCTTTTTAGGTGGCATTGTGGTACCCAAGTCTTCTACAGGCAAGTCGTGCTTAAGCATCATAGGTTGATCATGGAGAATCCTGTCAATCTCATTCCTTTCTTCCATGAAGATTTCACTTTCATGATCTTCCATAAATTGATGCAAAGCATTGTTAGGAGCAAGAGAAATAGAAGCAAGTTGTTCAACCCTAAAATCCTCATTATGGGTTTCCTCTTCGGAAGGTTCTTTAGAAAATTTTGAAAAATTAAACTCATAAGATTCCCCATCAAACTTAGTCAAGATTTTTTCCCTCTTGCAATCAATAATAGCTCCACAAGTACTCAAGAAATGTCTACCAAAAATGATAGGGTAGGTTTTACTAGCAGCCGAACCAAGTACTAGAAAATCAGTAGGGTACTTAATATTACCACAAAGAACTTCCACGTCTCGTACAATACCAATTGGAGAGATGGTCTCTCTATTAGCAAGGTGAATAACCACATCAATCTCTTCCAACTCGCAAGGACTGATTTCATGCATAATTTCTCTGTAAAGCTCATAAGGAATATCACTGGAACTTGCACCAATATCACATAAACCATAATAGAAATGATCACCAATTCTAACAGAAAGCACAGGAACACTAGCCTTTTTAGTTCTATTGGGATGTGAAACAATATTAGAAGCATCCTCACAAAAGACTATGTGCCCATCTTCTACGCTTTTAGTGACAAGGTCTTTCACAATTGCTACCACAGGTTCAATGTTTATTTGTTCATCAGGTTTTATAGTTCTTTTTTCACTTTTGGTGATTACATTAGTTATCATAGGATGGTCCTTTACCTTTAAGGGGAAGGGAATCTTCTTGATATAAGGTTCAGGTAAGATGGGGTCAATAATGCAATACTCAGCACTTCCAATAGGAGCATAGTCAACAGTATCTTTGTAAGGTGCATGGTATTTGTTCCATCCCCTATTTGGAATTTCGATATAGGAAGCAAAAGCTCTAAAGCAATTCGTAATAACTTGCAAATCAAGACCATAAATATTACTAATATTTTGAAAGTCATCAGTTCCCATAAAAGATTCAATGCATTCATAATCATAATTTATACCTGACTTTATACCTTTTTCATTCTCCCAAGCTTCAGCATTGTCCTGAATACGGTCTAGAAGGTCCCATTTAGCTTCTTCTTCCATGCGAGTGAATGATCCAGCACAAGAAGCATCCAATAAATCCTTGTCATGTAGAGGGAGCCTTGCATAAAAGTTATTGATAATAATATTGTTGGGGAGCTCATGAATGGGACATTTGAGCATTAGTAACTTCAATATCCCCCAAGCTTGAGTTGTACTCTCTCCATCAAGAGGCCAAAAGTTGTATATTTTATTACGATCTTTATGAATCTCACTAGGAGGATAAAACTTTGAATAAAAGAGAGGCACTATTTCCTCCCATTCCAGAGCTTGACCATTGTTCAGCACCTTATACCATTCCTCAGCTCTTCCTTTCAGTGATAATGAGAATAACTTCTTCTTAACTTGATCTGTAGTAATACCTGCACACTTGAACAACCCGCATAATTCGTGTATAAAGAGTAAATGATCACCAGGATGGACAGTTCTATCCCCAACATAGTAGTTATCCATAACACAATCAATAATTCTTGTAGGTATTTTGAAAACATCATTCTCTGCAGGTAGTGGCTTATCTACTACCTTAGCAGTGGTAGTAGCATTACCAAATAAGAAACTCACCGAATTATCCATAACAAAAATAAAGCAACTAACAGAAGTAAACAATACTCATAGTAGAAGTTTCCTTTACCAGTTCCACTCTCCAATATCACTTCACTCCCCGGCAACGGCGCCAGAAAATAGTCTTGATGACCCACAAGTATAGGGGGTGTATCGCAGTATTTTTGACAAGGAAGAGTGTTGAACCCAACGAGGAGCAGAAGGTGCTGGCTAGTGGTATGGATCATGAATTCTCTGCAAATACTTAGCAAACGGATTTTTAGGGGGTTTTGATAAAGGAAGTAAACAAAGTACAAGTAAACAAAAGACAGTAGGAATAAATGCAGCAAGTGGCCCAATCCTTTATGCATCAAAGGACAATCCGGTTGTATTACTTAAGATGACCAAACGTTCTCGAGGACACATGGGAAGACTGTCAAGTGCTTTCGCTTCATATAGTTGATTAATCTTCTTTAGCTTGCTAAGTGTTGTGTGGGTGAACCTGTGCTAATGTACCGACCTTCTAGGACTAATACATACTTCTGATTATACCCCTTGCAAACATCCGTAAGTACAAGAAAGTAATTAAGGTAGAAACCTAACCACAGCTTGAAACTCTAAGACCCTTACGTCCCTTGTGCAATGGTTTCCTAACAGGGGTTCAGGTTTCTGTCACTCCGCCAACCCCTATGATTAGTAGCCAAATACACAATGCATTCCCCTAGGCCCATATAGGTGAAGTGTCATGTAGTCGACGTTCACATGACACCACTAGAAGAAGTACACCACAACTTAAATAACAATCTATTGAATCTTTTTCAACGCAACTCCACTACTAACAACAAGACTTCTCCCATGTCCTCAAGAACAAAACGAACTACTCACAAGACATCATATGGACCATGATCAGAGATGGAATAATGATATATAACAATATGAACATAAACAATAATTCAATTGTTCACTCAATAGCATCAACTACAAAGAGTAATCAACACCGGGAAAGTTTCCCCTATAAACTATGCAAGATTCAACGCAATTGTTACAGCAATATGGAGATGGTGATGAGGGTGTTGATGGTGGTGATGATGATGATGATCCCGATGAAGTCCAGCTTGATGGTGGTGTTGATGGCGATGATCTCCCTTCTCCGGGAAGGAATTCCCCCGGCAGAAATCTGTCTGCCAGAGAGATCTTTCTCTCTCGGTGTTTTCCGCCCCGCAGAGGCGGCGGAATCTTTCTGTGGTCGCTCACCGAGTCTTAGGGTTTCGGGAGGATAATATACGCCAGAGGGGAGAGGCTGGAGTGGGCCAGGGTGGCCACACCACCTCCTGGCGCGGCCTGGGGCTGCCCGCACCATGGGGTGGTGTGGGCCCCCTGTGGCCCATCTCCACTCCATCTTCTGGCATCCTTAGTCTTCTGAAAAATAGGATTTTCCGTATATTTTCCCGGATTTTCTGATCTTCGTGAATTTTGCCTCCAAACAACACATTTTCCATCAGAATCCTGACTGCAGCGGTCCATGCTCCAAAAGTCATCAACCATGCAAAAATAGATGAAATAACATAAATATCACCTCTCAATATAAAATATATCAATGAATAATAGTGAATTAAGACATATAATAGTGATGCAAAATGGACGTATCACTTAATTTCCCAAAAGAACTCAAAAAGGGACCAACAAGAAGCAAATGCAGGAAATGGCAGAAATCTGTCAAAACAGACTAGCAGGTAAAGACGAATTTTTTCGAATACCTTCTGTTGATCAAATCAAGAAGTGTTGAACTAATTAAAGTTGGATAACAGCCTGGGGAAGAAGCACAAAAATTCATGCCTCATAAGGACGTACAGAGATTTTACACGAATTTTTACGGTGAAGCACATAAATCTGTTTCGGGACAGCAACTTTCCCAATCATTACTTCTCTCTCATTATAGGTTATTCTTGGCACAAAAAGCAAATAAAAAGGATAAGGAGTGGAAATTACAGAGGTAATAACTTCCAAGACTCATCTAAAACTTTTGGGTTATCTCCCAATAAGTACTTTTCTTTAACGCCTTTAAGTTAGGCATAAGAAGCAAGAAAAAGAATCAAGTGTTCTCAAAGGAAGAAGCATTAAGAGCAAATTTTGTTTTCATAGGAGAAACAAAAGAAATCTTCTCTCTCTTCTTAGGGAAGTGTTCTATACCTTTCTTGAGTGGGAGTTGATATTTAATGGTGCCTTCTTTCATATCAATAATGGCACCAACAGTTCTAAGAAAAGGTCTTCCCAAAGTAATTGGACAAGAAGCATTGCATTCAACATCCAAAACATAGAAATCAACGGGGACATAAGCATTGTTAACCATAATAAGAACATCAGTAAGACTCCCTGTGAGTTTCTTTTTAGCATTATCATCAAGTGGGACATTCAAATAACAATATTCAAGTGGTGGCAAATCAAGCATATCATAAATCTTTCTAGGCATAATAGAAACACTACTATCAAGATCACATAAAGCTTTAAAATCAAAATCATTCACTTTCATATTAATGATGGGTTCCCAACCATCCTCTTGTTTTATAGGAATAGAAGCTTTATGTTTCATCTTTTCTTCTATAATTTTTATGAGAGCATCAATAATGTGTTTTGTAAAGGCCATATTCATAGCACTAGCATTAGGACTTTTAGCAAGCTTTTGTAGGAACTTAATAACTTCAGAAATATTGCAACCATCAAGATCAAAATCGAATTTATCATCTAAAGTAGTAGAACTATTACTAGCCTCAACATTAGTGGTAGATGTTTCTAGCAATTTCATCTTCTCTTTCCCACTTATCATGCAATTCAGCTAATAGTCTAACATTTTCATCAATTCTAACTTGTATGGCATTAGTAGCTGCAAAGGGATTATCAATAGTTTTAGGTTTAGCAGCCATTTTATTAATCAAAGAGGATTGTGCCTCAGACAAAGATGATATATTTCTTTCAACATTAGAGAGTTTTAATTGCAAACTAGGAATTTCTCTATTCAAACATTCAAGTTGATGACTAATATTCTTCAAGATTGTAGATTGTTCCTCCATAGTTTTAGTAAACAACTTATTTTGTTCATATTGCATTTGCATGAAGTTTTTAGTGTCTCTTTCAACTTCTAAAATTCTTCCTTCACTAGGTATTCCAGGTTTGCCATTATAACCATAAGCATTGTTGCCAAAATTGTTATTTCTTATAAAGTTCACATCAACCCACTCTTCTTGAGCAACCAAAGAGGCTAAGGGAACATTATTTGGATCAATATGGGCTTTCCCATTAACAAGCATAGACATAATAACATCAATCTTATCACTCAAGGAGGAGGTTTCCTCAACAGAATTTACATTCTTACCTTGTGGAGCTCTCTCAGTATGCCATTCAGAATAGTTAACCATCATATTATCCAGCAGCTTTGTTGCAACACCCAAAGTAATGGTCATAAAGGTACCTCCAGCAGTAGAATCCAATAAGTTTCTTGAAGAATAATTCAATCCTGCATAAAGGTTTGGGTGATCATCCAAGCAGTCAATCCATGAGTGGGACAATTCTTTACCAAAGATTTCATTCTTTCCTAAAGATTTCATTCTTTCCCAAAGATTTCATTCTTTCCCAAAGATTTCATTCTTTCCCAAACATGAGCAACATGTTCATTATCAGATTGTTTAAACTTCATTATTTCACTTCTCATATATAATCTTAGCAGGAGGATAGTATTTTCCAATGAAAGCATCTTTGCATTTAGTCCAAGAATCAATACTATTCCTAGTCAAGGAATTCAACCATTCTTTAGCTTTTCCTCTCAAAGAGAAAGGAAACAATTTAAGCTTAATAATATCTCCATCTATATCCCTATGCTTTTGCATCTCACAAAGTTCAACAAAGTTATTTAAATGAGCAGCAGCATCTTCATTACCAATACCAGAAAATTGTTCTCTCATAAAAAGATTGAGTAAAGCCGGTTTTATTTCAAAGAAAGTAGCTTCAGGAACATGTGGAGCAATAGGTGTGCTCATGAAATCATTGTTGTTGGTGCTAGTGAAGTCACACAACTTAGTGTTTTCGAGAGTAGTCATTTTTTGTGTTTTTAATAAAGAAAGAAAACTTGTAAAACTATTTTTTGTGTGTGTTTTTGATAAAGAAACAGGCAAACAAAGCAAAAAGAAACTAAGCAAAACAAAAATAACAAAGTAAAGAGATTGGTTATGAGGGACTCCCCTTGTGAAGATGTCCTTGACTCCCCGGCAACGACGCCCGAAAAATACTTTGATGGCGCGTGGTTGGTGTGGGAGCTTCTTTTCTTCGTTCCCCGGCAACGGCGCCAGAAAAATAGCTTGATGGCCCCAAATATATCGAGCTCATTGGAGAACCCCAAGAGGAAGGTATGATGAGCACAACAGCAAGTTTTCCCTCAGTATGAAATCAAGGTTTAATCAAACCAGTAGGATCCAGGAAACACCCCAAAGGTGTTGCTAGCTGAGCCTTGGTAGGGGGCACTACCAGTGCTAGTAGCAACGTGGAAACCTGCACAACACAACCACAAAACTTTGCCTCCAACTTGCGATGAGGTTGTCAATCTCGCCGGTTTTGCTGAAAACAAAGGATTAAACATATCGAATGGAAGAAAGTAATAGTTTGCAGAAAGTAAACACAAAGCAGTAAACAGTTGATTGTAGATTGATGTAAAAGAAAGGACCGGGTCCATAGTTCACTAGATGTGGCTCTCCTTAAGATAGATAACAAGTTGGGTGAACAAATTACAGCGGGGAAATTGACAAACATCGAGAAAGCATACAAGCATAAACTACTCATCTTGACTCCTTTGAGACTTGATTGGGCATTACAACATTATACATAGACCGTCATCCAACTGCATCTATGACTAATAATCCACCTTCAGGTTATCATCCGAACCCCCTCCAGTATTAAGTTGCAAGCAACGGATAATTGCATTACGAATTGCGTGTAAAGTAAACAATACGATTATTCTATGAACAAAGGATTGTTGTTTTCTCCCTCGTAGCAACAGCACATCTAGTACCTTAGAGATTTATGTCACTTCCCCACATTACCAGAGGCATGAACCCACAATCGAGCATAAATACTAACTCTTGGAGTTGCTAGCATCTACTTGGCCAAGATAGCTAATAACAATGGAAAGCATGCAAGATCACAAATAACAAAGACATGATAGAATCAATACTCAATATGAAATAGCATCTCAATATCCATTGGATCCCCGTAAACACAACATGCAGAATTACAAATAGATGATCTTGATCATGAACAGAGCTCACAAGATCTAAACATGATAGCACAAAGGAGGAGAACCAACCATATAGCTACTACATGGACTCGTAGTCCAGAGATGAACTACTCACGCATCACACCGGAGGCTTGCATGATGATGAAGAAGGCCTCCAGGGTGAAATCCCCTCTCCGGCAGGGTGCTGGGAAGAGCTTCAGATCCTGCATGATCTAGGGATGGAGACGACGGTGGCTACAGACTCTTTCGTGGATTTTTGATTGGGTACTTAGGGTTTCTGTATCGGAGGCATCTTATAGTTGGAAGGGGAGGCCAAGGGGGTGCATGGGGCGGCCAGACCACCCCCTGGCGCGGGTCAAGCCTAGCCGCGCGGCCAGGTGGTGTGTCCGGGCCCCAGCCCCTCTCCGTCTCGTATTCTGGCTCCGTGTGTCCCTTAGTGAAAACTGACTTTGGCTTTTGTCCCGTCCAATTCCGAGAATATTCATTTTCTGACTTTCCTGGAACCAAAAACAGCAGAAAACAGGCAGCTGGCACTGTGGCTCTTGTTAATAGGTTAGTCCAAGAAATCATATGAAAAGTACTCCAAAGCTGGAACAAAACATAAGAAAGTAGATAAAACCAAGCATGGATCATCAAAAATTATAGATACATTTGCAATATATCACCATAGTTAAAATATATAGGCCCAATGTCAAGATTCGTGCGAAGGGATCTGATGGACAGAGTGTTTCCGACATGGATATGAGCGTGCACGGCAATTTCGCCACGTCCTCCATCTTTGCCGCTTTACCTTTTTGGATTTCGCACGCGTAAAACTAGCTAATGATTAATTCCCTGCCTTTCGTGAGTTTCGAGGTACCGTAGGTTGTACCCTACGTCATCCTCCTAATAGTTGAAGTGAAGGGTCACGTCTGAAGATTCCATCAAAGGCGGAAAATGTCCGACTCTGGAAATGAAGACTGAAGGAATCTCTAGCTACATTGTGAAGCCGGAGAGGATTGCAGAGTTCTTTGGGAGACCTTTGAGATATTGCTTGACGGATTGCTAGTATCACATAGACGGAGCATTCAACATTATAAGCAAGACGGCGCAAGATCTCAAAGTTCTCCGGGGGATACTATTGGGGATATGCTAAATGGGTATCACCATAGCACGTCCTTAATCTGGATAACCCGGGTGGCCCACAATTGGTAGCAATGCCTATGGCCTACTGGGCGGCGCAGTTAGACGGATCTAGAAGGGAGGCCCATGCCGGATAAAGGAAGGCTACGCAGGAGTCACCGACGTACTCAGAGCCTTGGAGTGCAAGACACAAAAGACTAGTTCGTATTAGTGTAGGACTCTTTTACCTTGTCCGGTAAGGTCCTTTCCCTGTAACCCTAGGTTCTGGTGCCTTTATAAACCAGACATGTAGGAGTCTTTAGGACACAACCTGACATGGGTATACCCTACAGGTACTCGAGTTTGGTATATACGGCCTGAATACGGCAGAAGCCCACGGTGTCGCCAAGGCCCAAGAGAGGACTCGAGTGGCCTACGGACTCTCGATTGCTTGAAGAACAAGAAGAAGCTAAAGATAGAAAGTTTAAAGGAGAAAACCCTAACCTGTAACCGACTTGACCTGCTACCCGAGACCTAGCCTATCTATATAAAGGCTAGGAGGGGGCAGCGAGAAGGACACACGCAACCCTAGTTTCCACAACCCTCGCAGATCACATCTGTGCACCATTGTAATCTTCGATTCCTTCGATAATTCCACAAGCAGACAAGAAGGAGTAGGGACCTCTACGAGGCCTGAACCTGGGTAAATCTTCGAGTCCCCTGTGTGCTTGTTTGCTAGCCGATAGATGTCTCCAGCGCTCCCTCCTTCTCCAAAACCCAAGTCCATAACAATGGGCATTGATGAGTTAAACCCTCGTCACAACCTATTAGATTACTACATACAACGTGTAACACCTCGCACAGTGAACCCATCTCTGTAACTCGGCGTATTGCCATTGTAGTGATTTATAGCAGGAGTAGAGTTCCACCACTGCTGTGGGACTTGAACCTGGGTAAGGTGTGTTACCTCGTACCCGCCAACTCTCCGCCTTACTCCACGTCTCTAAACACGCACTGTGAGGACCCCTCCATGGCGTACTCGTCGGCAATACCACGACAAGTCGGGTATAAATTTCTTTAACCATATTGTCTGCCCCGTGGCCTCATAACATGTTATAATTTCTGTATACATCGTGGATGATGGAATTATTGACAGTTTGGAGCTTCTCCATGAAATAGCCCCGTCTGCAAGAGTGAATACATATTGACGTGGGGTGATCACGTAAATGCCCATAGTTTATGGACTTGGGTTTTGAGGAAGAGAGGAGCGCTGGAGATCTCGTTTGGCTAACAAGCAAGCAACACAAGGACACGATTCTTACCCAGGTTCAGGCCCCCGGAGGGAAAAACCCTACTCCTCCTTGTCTGCTCTTGATTGAAGAAGAACCGGAGGTTACAAGGGGGCCTTGATGGAAATGGTGCACAGATGTAATCTGGCTGGTGTTTTTGCTAGGGTTTACGGTAGTTCCTCCTCATGGTTCCCTCCCAG
This sequence comes from Avena eriantha, assembly GCA_910589775.1. Taxonomy (NCBI): domain Eukaryota; kingdom Viridiplantae; phylum Streptophyta; class Magnoliopsida; order Poales; family Poaceae; genus Avena; species Avena eriantha. The sequence goes on from OU342745.1 coordinate 358,435,907, forward strand.
CCTTTATATGAGGAGGTCAGGTCTCAGAATACCACGAGTTGGTTACAAATTAGGATTTCTTTTAAGCTTTCTATCTAGACTTTGTCGTATTCTTCAAGGAGTCGCGTCCTTCATGGTTCTAGGCCACCTGAACCTTCATGGGCTTCATTACTGGACACGGTTTGTCATGTGGGCCTCCGCTGGGCTGAACCGGATAGGCCAATCTTAGGCACCCGTAGGGCATACCCACATCACATATCCTGACGTGGATTTTCTATCCTCTCTGTATCTGAATACCCTCTAATCTCTAGGGAATCAGATCTTCTATATGTTAGCATGAAGTCCTTTGTGCCTTACGCATAACACAATGCTTTCTTTACCATCTTCCAGTGCTCTATGTCTGGATTATCTTGATATCTACCGAGTAGCCCGGTGATAAATGCTCAGTCAGGGCGAGTGCACACTTGTGCATACTATAGGCTTCAACAGCCGAAGCATATGGTACCGCTTTCATTTGATCAAGCTCGTATTGGTTCTTGGGACATTGAAATTTCCCAAAAATGTCACCCTTGACTACATGAGTAGGTGTGGCATTACTCGCATGCATATTGTATTTCTTTAGGACCTTTTCCAAATATACCTTTTGCGATAATCCTAGAACCCCATTCCTTCTATCTCGATGATTTTTTATGCCCAAAACATATGATGCTTCACTAAGGTCTTTCATATCAAAATTCGAGGACAAGAACTTCTTTGTTTCTAGTAGTAGACTGACATCACTGCTAGCAAGTAAGATATCATCCACATATAGGATTAGGAAAATATATTTCCCACTTTTAAACTTTGCATAAACGCAGTTGTCCTCAACATTCTCTTTAAACCCCAAACTCTTAATTGTCTCATTAAACTTTAGATACCACTGTCTAGAGGCTTGCTTTAATCCATAAATGGATTTATTTAGGCGGCATCCCATATTCTCTTTGCCTTCCATGATAAAACCCTTGGGTTGTTTGATGGAGACACTTTCTTCTAAATCCCCATTTAGAAATGTCGTCTCTAAATCAAAATGTGCCACTAATGCGATTATAATTCTAAAGGAAACCTTACATGAGACTGGGGAAAACGTCTTATTGTAATCTACCCCTTCTCTTTGTGTAAATACTTTTGCCACAAGTCGTGATTCATACTTTTTATATTGCCACTAGAGTCATACTTAGTTTTGTAGACCCATTTAAAGCCTACTGTTTTGGCTCCTTTAGGAATTTCTTCAAAGTCCCAAACATCGTTGCAACTAAACAATTTCATATTGTCTTCCATGGCCTCCAACCACTTCGATGAGTGAGGGCTTTTCATCTTCTTCATATGAAGTGGGATCACCCTCCATATGAACTACTTCTGTATTATAAACTCTATAATCATCAGAAATAACTAATCTTTTAATTCTTTGAGACCTTCTAGGGGCCTCATTCACTGGCACATTTTGTACCTTAACTTGTGGCACATCTTCTAGAGGTGGCTGCTGCAGATGTCTCTCATGTGCAACAATGGGCTCAATTGGCTCCTGAAGGACAAATTTCGGATACACACTGAAGGACAAATCCATGGGTGGAGTGGCAACAGGTGCTTGCACCACAACCTCATGGATTGTTAGTGTAGGAACAACATGTAGTGAAAAAATGGCTCCTGAGTCACATATTTGGTGTATACACCCTCTTCTTCTCAAGATCAATTTTCCGAGCTACCATGCTCCCCCTCATCATTTCATCCTCTAAGAAAACAACATGTCTTGTTTCTACAAACTTTGTATATCTATCTGGATAGTAGAAATGAAATCCTTTTGATCTTTCAGGATAGCCAATGAAGCGGCAACTGACTATTTTGGAATCTAGCTTCGCAATATTTGGATTGAACAATTGGCCTCATCTGGGCTCCCCCCACACACAAGTGGTGTAGAGAGGGTACTCTTCCTATCCATAGCTCGTACGGTGTTTTGGGCACCGACTTGCTTGGTACTCTATTGAGAATGTGAATGGTGGTTTTTAACGCCTCCATCCATAATCCTAATGGTAAGGTAGAGTAACTCATCATACCGCGCACCATATCCAAAAGTGTATGGTTATGCCTTTCAGCTACTCCATTTTGTTGAGGCTCGCCTGATATTGAATACTGGGCAACTATTTTATTTTCCTATAAAAACCTTGCAAAAGGTCCAGGGACTTGGCTAAATGGGGTGTGCCGACCGCAGTACTCCCCCCACGGTCAGATCTCACTATTTTAATTCTTTTATCATCCTGATTTTCAACTTCAGCTTTGAATATTTCAAATTTATCCAACACTTCTAATGTTTCTTTAATTGGACAAATATAACCAAAATGGGAGTAATCATCTGTGAATGTTATGAACGAATCATAGACATCCACACTTTTCACAGGAAACGGTCCACAAATATCGGTGTGGATTATTTCTAGTGTTCTTGTGCTTCGTTTTACACCTTTTTTAATTTGCTTTACATACTTTCCTTTACCGCAACCTACGCATTGCTCTAAGTTTGAGAACTCTAATGGAGGAACAATTTTATTATAAACTAGTCTTTCTATTCGCCCTCGAAATATGGCCTAAATGACGGTGCCATACTTTCGACGATGAATCATGAGTTCTCTTTCTTTTGTTTTGCACATTCTCCGATGCAGAAACATGTTCATTAACATCACACACAGAATTCACTTTTTCACGTAGGTATAATAAATAAAGCTCATTGTGAAGGAAGGCAACACCCACACAAGCATTATTAGACCATAAGGTACACTTGCCATGTCCAAAATGGCATTCATAACAATCTTTGTCCAAACATGAAATAATAATCAAGTTTCTGTGTAGTGAAGAAACATAAAAACATCTTTAAGCAGGAGCGTGAATCCGTCAACTAGCTCTAGAGAGATGTCCCAATAGCTTCAACGTCTGCTTGGAATCCATTTGCAACTTCAATGCATCTTTCTCTTCTTTGTGTGGTTTGTGTCGAATGGAATCCTTGTAAAGAATTTACAACATGAACAATTGCACCTGAGTCAATCCACCAAGTAGATTTCAAAAATTATGTATACAAAGATTCATTTACAAAAGAAATAGTGTTTTTAACATTGTTTGCCATCACCGACTTTAGCCAAATAGGGCAATCTTTCTTGTAATGCCCCCCTTTTTTTACAGGGAGGCACTCATCTTTGTCCACTGGAAAGGGCTTTTGCCAATGATGATGTTGCATGGAAGCTTTTCCATGTAGCTTTGAAGGGGATCTTTGACTGAAGTTTCTTTTCTTGTTATCCTTCACATAGTTCAGAGAACCACCATGTGAGGTTTTAATTCTGTCTTCTTGCACACACATGGCTATTGTCTTTTCAATGTCCCACCGCTTTGGCTGCATGCTGTAGTTGATAACAAATGTGTCAAACTCTTTTGGCAGTGAAGTCATAACCATATGAACAAGGAGTGTAGGCTTACACTCCAAATCCTCATCCATAGGCTTCAGCTTAGCTGCCATGTTGCTCATCCTCAGGATGTGCTCTCTTATGCCATGTCCACCTCCAGTGTACTTTTCTGTCACCGGTTGCTTTAGCAGCTAGGTAGCATATATCTTTGAAGAGCCAGTGAACTGACTCTTTATCTTTTCAAGATATTCCTCTATATAAGCACACTCTGCAATTGAGACCAAAATAGCATGCTCAACCGTGTTCTTTTTGAAAGCCATGCACTTTTTGTTTGAAGTGAGCCACTTTTTGTTATCGAGGGTATATGTCATCTCCAACGGATCATGATCCCTCTTCTTTTTCTCCCAAGCAGCATCGTCAACTTTTTCATCTATGACTGGCTCTAGTGGTTTAATCGGTTGCAGAGTGTCGACAACCCAGTCCACCTCAGCTCATACAAAAGCCAAGTCGACCTTATTTCTCCATTCAGTGTATTTATCACCTCTGAGGGTTGTAACATCCTTGATGCGTCCCATCAAGTAGTACCCTCCTGAAAACCACAATGAAGTGAGATCATAACAACAATTGCATGCATTAATCCAATGTTGGTCAAAATTAAAACATACACCTATTTATGAAATTAAATCTATATCACCGTTGGGCATAAGATAGAAATAAATGCACATAAATAACCTCAAATCATGATTATGATACCATTGATTGAACCCTAGGTTCATCTAGGTGCACATCTAGCCGGGTAAACATTATGTGTGTTCATGCTTCATGAGTACACTGAGAGAGGGAGAGAGATGGGAGAGGGGAGAGGAGTACCTTCTCCTTGGTTGATGAGCTCGAGCCATTGGCCATGGTGATACCTGCGCTAAGGCAGCGACGCGAAGTGTAGAGTCGTCGGGGTGTCGATGGTGCTTTCCGTCACTCCTGCGCTCCCTCAAATCAGATAGGGTTTGTCGGTTGAACGTGCGGCTGGCAGCGAACCTCGTAACGCGAGCCGCCGACCCCCACCTCTTTTTATAGTGTAGTGTGAACATGGGCCCTCCAACCATGTAGGGTTGGGCGCCCCGATCAGGGAACGGATCAAGGGCCTAATGGGCCGTTGGACCCACTGGGGAGGAGATCAATCTAACATTATCGAGTTACATTTCCATTTCCATCGCTCTTCCATGCTCTATATTTCTTCTTGGTGTTCTCTGTCTGTGCACCGATAATCGTAGTCTGCCGTCGACGGAGCCTATGGTAGCGTGAGCGGGAATAGTTTAGTAGTATGAACTTTTTGGCAGTTCTTCTCTAACTTAATCATACCTTATTACTTTAGAAACTTTCATCTTCGAAGGAAACACTTTATCACTCCAAAATATTGGGTACTGGACTTCCTAGGAAGATTGAACGATCGTGAAGCAATGATTCTGGCTGTCACGGTGTGTCTTGCTGAGCAGATTAAGGTACACGTCGAGTTGATTTTGCTGCATCTTTTCAAGCCTTCTACCATCCATAGTCGTGACTCCACTTCTTCACCACAAAGGTCTCCGCGACCGGACGGTACCGTCGTCGTTAATGTTGATGCAACACTAATGTTGATGGAGCGCTGTTCTCTTTTTTTTCGAAAATGTGGGTAGGTGTTGTGAGATCAGGGACCACAGCGGCAAATTTCTTGTTGTTTGCAGCAAGTTGCTTGACGAGATCATAGCACCGGAGTTAGCCGAAGCACTCGCTGTCAGACCTGTAATCACCCTCGCTCTGGAAGAAGGTCTAGACATGATCATCCTCGTGTCTAACTGCCTCTCGGTTATTTAGCATATCCAGTCTCCTGTTCGAGATAGATCGCTCGTTGGGGTGGTGGTGGGGGATATCAAAACCTTTGCCACATCTTTGTCTTTGGTGACTTTTCGACATATCAGTAATTGTTGTAATAATTCAGTACACACTATGGCTCGAAGAGCTGGACTTTTTTTTTTTGAGATTAGAGCTGGACTTTCTGGTAGTTGCTTTTTTCTGTATTTGATCCCGAGTGCATCTATGACAGACTTTGTGTTGACATTTTTTGATCAATAATGTGCTAAATTTTTTCAAAAAATAACATACTCCCTCCGTCGCAGATAAGTGATTTGCATTTCTTTAGATTTATATGTATCTATATACGAAAACACGTCTATGTACATGCAAATTTAGACAAATTCAAGTCACTTGTTTCTGGATCGGAGGGAGGGAGTACCATTATATTACCTTAGAAACTTCAAGTCAAATAAGCTGCCGCAGTTATCAGGCATCGGCATCGGCATCGGCATCGGACCAGCACGCATCTCTCCCCCGATTTGTTTAGTGCCCCCTCTACAGCTTGCGACCTGCGAGCGACCATCGTGCCGGGCAGGACTAAACGACCGCGCGATCCCCAACAAGGTACGAGCATCGCGGCGATTGGAGCGCGGATCGCCGTCACCCGGAGTCCACGGGCCACGCTGATGTCGGGCGGTGAAAGACCAACCACCGGTTCAGAAAACAAAACGGAGGCGTCCGTTCGTTTCATCAGCAAAATCGTAGCTTAATCTCCAGTTGCGATTACTGAATCATCCGCCAGACGACCAGCAAAGTTCCCTTTTGCATGTTCGATGATTGATTCCTATTCTGGTGTGGCCGCTTCCGTCGCCATGAGAGCGGCCTCTGACTAATGTATGTATGCCGTGTCCAGGCTCCAGAGACACAGACTGCTATAATGTTTTGGGATCGTTCGTTGACTTTGGGTTAAGCAAGTGTAGTGTTTCAGTGCAACGTGGCCTGGCATTCTGACATCATGAGAAGTAGTACGGCAGAGTGTATATACTACCAGTAGAATATTAAGATCCCGGTGCGTTTCGTCCTCTGCTTCCATTGGATGAGACACGGCCGTTTGTCTCTTTCAAGCAAAAATGTACCTTCAGCCAGAGAAAAAACCAATTGCTTACCTCTCAAACAGAAAACGTCATACGTACTTACATGGCCTATTTTAGTCCAACCGTTTCATCATCTAGGTTACGTACGTTTCATCATCGAAGCAGGAGGCGAGTTCAAGACTCGCAACCTCGAGAACACGGATATCATCGCTAGCTTCGCTTCATTAAAGAAGAATAATCAGAAGAACAAAGGCAATACTAAATCATTTGTTATGCGTCGGCTCTGAATCCTCCTTACACAGCTCTGCTTACTGCACCGCGTCAACAAGTTTCAGCAGTACCATATGAGGAGTGTGCCTGCTCCCGGTGGGGTCTTGGTGGATCTGCCTTCAGGTTGCAGACGGGGCGGGTTGCGGCTGGCCGCTACCTGGACAACGCTAGCATAGCGGGTGTTGGCGGCTTGCCGCCTCAAACCGCTGTGATTAGTGCGGGGATGCGGCAGCCCGCCTCTACCCGCATCAACCCGCATGGGTGCAAGTCCGAGCTAGATCTCCCGTTGCTAGCTGTGGCTAAACTTCAGTACAGTATAAAAAACATCACGTGAAGTCAGACCGGCCGGCCGGCCGGCAACGACAACAGTATCAACACATTCTTTGATCTGCTTCAAAGTTCAAACTGAAAACTGATACAACAAGTCTCACAAAATGCACATTTCCAACTTACAAATATATCAAAGCTGAAACAGAAACAACTACTTATATCAAATGCACGGCTCAACTTACGACTTACATTATATCAAGTGCATAGAAGTACTTACAGGATATAGTAAAAGAAACAAGAAAACACTAGTATGGATCAGTAAAAGAAACAAAAAAGCACCTTAGAGGCAACAGCACTTATTGTGCTGACATGAGTAGTTCATATAGGTTGGAAGAAAACAATGGATGATAACCATCAGCAACAACAGTACATGGACCTTCCAAACTAGACATCTTAGGCAACTAAAACATCAGCAGTCAGATGATAATACTGTTGTGAAAAGCTAGATTGTACAAGCAAATGATATAAGCACCAATTTAACTATGTCAACACAAGATTGAGAAACATGAACCAGATTTCAAACACAAGGCCAAGAATTTGAACTTGTATCTTGGTCAAGTATAACCGGAAGACAAATGGCGATGCCTGAGATAACATGATATTTACCCCTAGGGACCTCACAACATGAACTACCGGTGACCTCAGTATCTTCTTTGACTGATCTTTTGGGGGTCTTCTATTTTCTCCTGAGCAAAGATAACAGTCAAAACCATAAAATATAGTTCAAATAAAAACAGTCTAAACAAATTACAAACTTTACAATGTTTGATTGAGATAATTCTGAAATTATTTCCTAGATTTTTCATACTCTAGTGATTTTCATACTCTTGTGATCTAGGTATAAAGCCTGAATATCATTTTTGCAGGATCAGTACACGTACAGTGATGATATCAAGTACGAAGAGGTCGGTCGGCTCATACTATCAGAGCCCTCTGAACTCTGAAGTGAACACTGTTGCATTATCATTTACTAACGCTACAACTCAATTTCCAGGAGTTCATTGTCAACTCCCAGGGCAACAAGTTGTTCACTTGCGGACGGACACCGCATAATTTAGAGCCCAAAGCTTTGGTCTCCATCTGCCATGGTACGTACTACTGCACTATCCACTATATCTGTTCAAGCTATCTACTCACGACTAAAAGAGCAAGTGTGGTTTTTGATTTCTATTTGCCAGGAATTCCAGCAGAGTGCAACGTATCCATGAGAGGTACAAACACATTTCTTACATCTCTTCAAACGGGTGAGTAGATACTAGATACTGACGAAAGAAAGATGCACCGAAACGATTTTTTAAGCCAAGCAGTTGCGATGTTTTCTTAGCTAACTAGAAATTACCTTTGCGAGCAGCGACATCGGCCGGGACAGAAGCTGTTAATGCAAAAGAAAAAGTATGGATTCTTGAGGGTAATCTACTAGAACTAAATTCGTTGACTGAGGAAAAAAACAATGAAATCAAGAACAAGGCAGAGGAGATTGGAAGGTCGCGAGCAGAGGCTGTCAATGCAAAAGAAAAGGTACGGATTCTTGAGGATAAGCTAATTCATACGCGAGTAGAGGCTGTTAACGCAAATATTTTTTTGGCAACGCTAATTTCAGTTCAGCACTATCCCACAACATCCATGCATGCTCAAAATCTAATTGCTTCTACCTATACCGACTAACTTTCTAGTACAAGAACACAGATTCATAAGATTGATAGTACCAATATTGCATTCAGTCAAAATCTAAGAAGGGTATTGTGGACTGTAGGATAACTAGAACAAGAACAAGGATAACAAGAACAAGGCATACCTAATGCTGGACTCAAGGATCAATAAATATCATCACGTGTTCCATAAATATCATCACGTGTACCATAAACAACATCATCTGTTATTGTGCTGACATGAGTAGTTCCTACAATGACAATAAAATGTTAGAAGTTTTTTCAGCATAATAACAATATATGGTAGATAGAAATGAGAAGAGAGAGTTATATCGAGAGGTCGCAACCAATCCTGTAGACATATTAGTGCCTCTACGGCGCTGGGTATCATAGTGCTTCTATAGTCACTTAGTATTCTTCCTCCGGTGGAGAATGCCGACTCAGATGCTACAGTTGATACGGGTGCAGCCAACACATCCCTTGCTATACGAGATATGATGGGGTATTTGTGCCCATTTACGGACCACCAAAGGAGTATGTCGAAAGCATCTTCTTGTGGGTGGACATCATCATTTAAATAAATCTGAAGTTCACTCAGCCTTGCTCGTTTTTTTTGTTCTTCTTGAACTTGCTTATTCCATTGGTCCCACGGGTTATCAATACTTGTTCCAACATTGCTGGTTCCTTGATCATTCACCATCGTTGATTCATCATCATGCGAGGAATATTCAACAAAAAGATCCTTGAAGGTTTTCTTCACTCTGCCAAGGTATTTACTTGCTTCACTTTGAAAACCACATTTCAAACACAAGTCTAAGAACTTGAACTTGTATCTTGGGTCAAGTATAACCGGAAGACAAATGGTCAAATATGATAGCTTCCAATATTTCATGAACTTCTTCTTCATCACTTCAACCATAGATTTAATGGTCATTTCCTCATGCTTAGCCTCTCTTTCCAATGCCAGATAAATTTTCCAAAGCTCGTGGAAATACAAATGGGATGTTGGATATAACGTACCAGACACTACCATAGTGGCATCAAGGAAAACCTCTAGCAAGTTACAAACAAATTCCGCTGTTTCCCACTCATCATTTGTGGGTTGACATGTGTATGATGTATCTTGCAACTTTAAAGCAGCGAACGCCCTTCTATACTCTAGAGCTGTCTTGATCATTAAATGTGTGGAATTCCAACGTGTAGGAACATCCAAACAGACTTTCATCTTGCAAGTAATTCACTCTTGTTTAACTATGTCTTTGAACTTCTTTTTCCGAGGTGGGGAGCTTCTAACAAACTTTATGTTTTCACGGATATTCACCACTGCCACACAAGGAATCGTCAAGCCTTCTTGAACAGTGAGGTTGATCACATGAGATCCACATCGACGATGCAAAAGATCTCCTTTGCAAGGCATCAAATTCTTTCCTAGCAGATTTGCTTGCATATAGCTCACACACAAGTTATTATTTGATGCATTGTCTAGCGTAATGGAGAATATCTTTTTTTGCAAACCCCAATCTTCCATGCAATCTAACATGATATTAAATAAATTTGTTCCATCATGTGGTGTATCAGCCTCAGAAAACCAAATCACCTTTTTCCGCAATTTCCATTTTTCATCAACAAAATGGCAAGTTATACACATATAGCTCATAACTTGACGCGAAGTCCACATGTCTGCGGTTAAAGAGACACGGGAGTCTAATTGCTGCAGAACCTCTTGAAGATGTGTCTTATGTTTAGCAAACATACCGATGCAATCAAGTCTGATTGTTGTCCTAGATACCAACTGAAATGCAGGATTCAGACTATGCACAAATTTCCTAAATCCTTGGTACTCTACTATTCTGAATGGCAGCTCATGTAAGATTATCATCCTCACCAATTCAAAGTGAGCTCTCTCAGGGTCATACATCCATTTCTCTGAACTGTTTGGATCAGACTATGACATAGTTGATTTCATGGAATTAAGAAAACCATTTACCTTAGCTCTTTCCTCGCAAACTAGCATATGCCTAAGGCAAGAACTGGTGCCAACTTCTCTTGCAGCCGCAAAAACCCTCTTACAATGTTTACATTTGGCTTCCATAAGTTTGTTGCCATCATACAAAGGATCAAAATCATTCCACATTTCCGATTTAAGTTTCCTTCTATTTGATCTACGTGTATGACCTATGAAATTTGAAATGAACAAAAAAATTATGCCAAGACATTTTCTATTTAAGATACACACACAATTGATATGAAAAGTTATATCCAGAGTAGACATGATAACTTACGAGGAGTCTGAGACGGTGTTGGTGATGGTCGTTTTACACCTATTGACTTTGGCAATGCCTGAGATAACATGATATTAACCCCTGGGGATCTCACAATAGGAATTACTAGCTAGCAAAGTTGGTGAAAATTTATGTGGCATTGACATGAAATGGAATTATTGCCATTGTACTTTACGTATTGCTACCACTAACTACCATATCTCTTGGATCTAATCTGATTGATGCGCGGCCGTAGTCCTGAACACATGCAGCATGATGCCACAAATAATGGCCATCAAATCACCAACTTATGGTCATTAAATTACGTGAGTGGCGGAAGCTAAATTAAGCGGCCACTTAGCTTAGAAAATCTGTGAGTGAGTTGTTGCAATGACCAAACTCTCACTTGACAAGACACAACAAGGGGGAAACAAAATAGAACTCTTACACTGCTAGTCTCGGACAGCGAGCATAGCCAAAAAAAATACCTTGTGATACTGAAGAAATTTGCACTACAAACGATCATGAACACTATTGAATTTCTCATGGAGTAAAAATAGCAAATATCATAAAATATATATGAACATCTCTGGTCTGCACTCAGCACAAAGGGTGTGCAAGCATCTTCTTGATCTGGGAAGGTTTCTTGTACAGATTTTGAGTTCAGAATCTTGGGAGGGCGGGGGAGTGGTTACCTTCAGCGGCTAGGACAGGGGCACGGGTTGTGGCCGGAGCTAGAGCAGAAACCAGGACATGGGCACGCGCGGGGGCGGACATGGATCGGCAGCCAGAGCAGCATCCAGGACAGGGGCATGGGCGGGCGGCGGAGGTTAAGCGGTGACGGCGAGTGACGGCGAGGGAATGGACGGAGGAACTCCAGCATGGGCAGGTGACGGCCGTGCAGATGGCGGAGGCAGCGGTAGAGGCGGCGGCCGTGGAGATGGCGGAGGCGGCGGCGCCGTCGACGCCGGCATCACGACTCAGCTTCGACGACTCGCTAGGTTTTGCCTTATGCGGGTATGCGGGTTTGCAGAAAATGAGGTGGCAACGCGGGCTCGCCGCTTCGACCCACTCGCTTCGACGCGGTCGGCCCAACGGCACTTCGTGGGCCGTTTTTGCGGGGCGGCGTAGCGGGGAGGCCCGCCCCACTTGCAGCCCTAATCTGCCTGCCTCCACGAAGAGTCTACAATCGATAACACGTATTTGCAGGTTTCGCGATGGGAACAGGATTCACTATGCTATGAGGTTTGTTTGTATGCGTTTCTCTCGGCGAAGCTTCTGTCGACGAAGATGGCTGCGGCCTGCGGAGCCTTTGCCCGTGTTAGCAAAGATGGGAGTGCCGTGGGCTGTCTGGTATAAAGCTGCCACGTCGCTTTATCCACGGGCCTTGGAAATTTTCCTTCTCGAGAAGCCTCTTCATGGGCCTTATTGCATCGTCGGCCACACTCGTGGGCAGTTGATTAACCCGGGAGCCAGGGCCTAATTACTTTTTTTCAAACAAATGCTTCCTCCGTCTAGAAAAAAAAGGTGACTTGGGTTTATTAAAATTCACATGTATCTATGTACTAAACGCACTAGATGCATGCAAATTTAGACCACTTTTTTAAACTCTAAAAAAAATACTTTTGTTAAACAAATACTCCCTCCATCTAGGAAAAAACAAGTGACTTGGGTTTATTGAGATTCACATGCATCTATACCTAAAACGCATCTAGATATATATAAATTTAGACAAATACAAGTCACTTATGAACAGAGAGAGTAGATGAGTCCGCGATCCGAGGTTCCAAGTTCTCTGCGGTCATTTAAAAAGTTTGAGAGACCATTTCAAGGACAAGCTCGTTCAATTTTTTTAAAAAAATTGTGACTTCCACCGTGGAGAAGTTGCTTGGGTCCTGCTGAACATCTGTTACGCAAGTGCTAATGTGGTAAGCCACGCGGCAAATTTATTAAACCATATGCAATATGTGGTGTTCAAATTCACAAATTCGATTCCTCCTTTGCCTGAACTTTTGCCCCGCGAGCGGTGAAAATCTCCACCAAGTTTGTCTTGTGGTGCATTGTCTTCCACGTGAACTTTTGCCCTGCGAGCTGTGAAAATCTTCACCAAGTTTGTCTTGTGGTGCATTGTCTTCCACGACTGACTTGCAATGCTCGCTAGCAGATCATGCTTGCTGATGCCACATGTCGAGCCCCCTGTTGCGAGGTGATAGCCCACTGCCGCCAGACGAGCTGAGCAACACAGAAGATGGAAGGGCATTCTACTCAGGAATCTTGTGTGAACTAGAGTAGCCAGAGGTGAGCTCGTCTTCTCTGTGCTATTTGCATAAACCCCGACTGCTAGCTGATTATGTACATAAACAAGATAGATCGAACAGAGAATTGTTTATTAGTCGGATGCTGGCAGACAGTTCTTATTTCCTCCCAAATTTCTGTCAAGTAGGTTCTATTCAGATACCCAATAAATCGTCCATGTATCCGTGAAAAGCAACATTTTTAGACCGAATTAAGGATGGCAATGGGCAGGGTATGAGCAGGGTAGAGTAATACCATACCCATACCCATGTAGTCAACGGCTACAAAAGTTTACCCATACCCGTACCCGCGGGTATAAAAATTTACCCATACCCATTAGGTACTCGGTGGGTAGATCCAATAGTACACAAGTTATTCACAATTTTATGTTCATCAATAACATACATTTGAAAAACGACAATTATCTCTACTTAATAATAGGTAGACGAGTATATAAAAATATCAAAGTTTAGAATTCACAATCGCATACTTGTCCCTAGGCTTCTTGGCCGCATATGTCGATACTCCATAGGAAAGTTTGACATGTCGTTTAAACGGGCAGGATATGGGCATACCCATGTGTACAAGTTTATACCCCTGCCCGTACCTGTAGGTTAACGGATAGGGTATGGGTATTACCCGTGGATATAAAAGTGTGCACATACCCTACCCATGCGGGTACGATACCCGCGGGTACCCGTACCCATGGGTAAAATTCCCATCCTTAGACCGAATACATCGTCCATGTATCTGTGAAAAGCTACATTTCTAAATTAGGCGATGGAAGTGTGAGTGCATTATAGAATATAAATGACATTCTGGTGGTTGAACCGACTGAGTTCAGGACTATCTCTTAGATGGTCGATGCTCTTCGTAAATAATATCCGATAGGCTCCAAGAAGACTGCATAATTCAGTCTCGCATCTATAGGCGGTACGATTCTGTCATCATGACCATCAGTCGCTCAAGATGATTGAAAGGTATCAACTTGTTTGTTAGATTATGTTCCATGTTAAGATAAAAGATGCGCGTCATGGTGGGGACCCTGTTGCTGTTGTTAGTCGTTGTGTTGCTCTTGTTGTAGCTGTTGCTACTTGTCGTCCTTCTCTTCTAGCTGTAATTGTTCAAGCCAGTGCTACTGGTCTTCGCCATGCTTGTATAGTTGATAATGTTAAAACTGCTGAGACTGGTCTTCTTCCTGCTCATCCAGCTGTTGTTGCTCTCATATTTCAACATACTGATGCTTATGCTGATCTTGTTCAGGTATTTATCGCTATTGAAGTTAACACTGGTTCTACTGATGTTGTTGAACCTGATGTCGCTGCTGCTATTTTTCAGCCTGATGCTGATGTTTTTCAAATCACTGTCGCCGATCTTGTTCAACCTGATGATAGTATTGAACCTACGAAAGTCAATGCTATCATCATTGTACATCAGTTCTCTTGGGGGGGATAACCCCGGGTAGGGTCACGCCCCGAGGTGCAGCAAGGTCAAAGCAAGAGCTGGCCGAGTCACCTCAAGGCATGCCGACTTATGGAAGACCTGGCCCGGTGGATGTTCGGCTAACGGTAACCCGGCCGGCATAAAGCATATGTCGTCTAGTTAAATTTCCCTTGTTTGCAAGTACCCGCGTGGCCGAGTTAACCAGGCACAAGCCAAGTTACCACTTGGCTTACAAGAGAAGAAAGGAATCTCGCTGGTCAAAGGTTTTCTCTCTCCACTATAGCGTGAGCGAAGCGTACAGAGGGGAGGACCAACGGGTGGTGGCCGACAAAGGTGACGGTTCCCTTGTCGGGTGACGTTGCCTATGTCGGATGATGTTGTGCAGTAGAGAGGCTCTCAGCAGCTTCCGCCTGGACTCCGGACCAGTCTGTTAAAGAGATAAAGGAGCATCTTGCTTTACTAGGAAGCATATTCAGGGATATGCTACCACGTATGCTCTAGTTTGTAACCTGGGCTCCCCTATATAAGGAGCACCAGGAACTCCATAGAGAGGGTTAGCCCTTTTTTACTAAGGAGAACCCTAGACTGTGCAGGGTGGGTAGTAAGAGCAGTAGCCTCCTTCCCACGAACAGCTCGAGGAGCCTTTGTAATCCACCATCGACAAGAGAGAATACAAACTTCTGTGTGTGGAATCACCACACTATCTCTCCATGGATACCTCTAGTGCTCACTGGCCTCATCTTTAGCCTATACATGGCATCTACCATGACATCACCATGACATTTGGCGCCCACCGTGGGGCTAGCGGCGCTAGCAGGAGTGAAAATCCGGACAGGAAACATCATCGGCACTAGAGAACGCATCGTCTCCAGGCTCGTTCAGCGCTGGACTACGTCAGCGATAATACCGGCAACTTCAACAACCTCCCTCCACCGAGGAATGGCCTCTTCATCAACCTTGGCTCCCACAAGATCTATGTCGGCATCGACGAGTCCTGCGTTCACCCGCAGCACGTCGTTGAGGGAGGAGAACCACCTCTCAGCGCAGCTCGCGGCCCGTGTATCACTCGCCCCGCTAGCAACGTTGAGGTCATGATGGATGCGTCGGATGAAGGAACAAGCAAGGACCCGGAAGCAGACCCAAAAACCACACCCAAGCAGGCAAGATCTTGGTTCCCTCCACTAGAAAGGCCATAGAATGTACTACATCAGGCAATAGATAGCTTAGCTACACCCATAGCACCCGCAGTAGATCTGGCTCAAGCATAGGCAAAGCTAGAGGAGACTAGGCAGAAAATGTTAGTTGGGGCGAAGAAGGTAGCTAAGCTTCAAGGGTCACTGAACATCACGCCGCGTGAATATGCAAAGGAAAACCGGCTTAGCCCAACCTGTTTGGACGGAGTAAAGATTAGGGGTAAAAACTTGATCACTGAGATAGATAGGGAATATGTGCCCAAGCCAGGTCATATAGCTACTCTAGTGACTGCAGGGCTGGATAGGTACAGTACCCCGGTTAAGAACCTAAGGGCTGCAGAGGCAGCAACGTCCAAGTTAGTGGGTCTAACTGGGGAAGCCCGAGAGAGGCAGCAAGAGAGAGTGAACCACTTAGTGAGAGTAGCAAATAATTAGAATGAGGAGATTATCAAAGCAAGCCCGGTAGGAGGCTCGCATGTAGTTCATTCGGTGAGGCCTAAGCCGGCAAAATCCGCTGGGGCAGCGTCATCACCTCATGATTTCCCTAGAAGAGAAGAAGTAGTAACTTTGGCAATAAGGAACAAGCAAATGATTCCCTATGACCCGGCAAGAGCAGGGAAAGGAAAGGCAGTGCAAAATGATGAGGACCATCATAGTGCCAGCCGAGGTGAAGTTGGCCGAGGTAACCATGACCAAGGCTATGCCGGTCAGGGAAACGCTAGACACGGCAATGTCGTACAGTGTAACTCACCGGGAGCTAGGCAAAACCCACCTCGGCAACAGCAGCCACAATATGCACCGTGGCAAGAGCGAAGTGTTGGTCCAGCAATGCAACAACAGAATGCTCAGCCGGGTCAAGATAGATACAATGATGGTTAGTCGGCAATGGCTGATGCCGGCTATCGTAGACTAGAGCACCATGTGATTGGATCAAGGCTAGGGAACAGGAAATTGCTTCCCGATGATGCCAGGTTGAAGTTGGACCAAATCCACAGGTGGAAGATGATTGAACAGCAAGGTCCTTCGGGTCCAGCTTGCTTTGGACCTCGGATCATGAGGGAACCACCCGTGGCGAACTTTCAGTTAGCTAGAGGAACTAGAACGTATGATGGCAGCACAAAGCCAGAGGATTGGGTCATTGATTATGCCACAGCGGTACACATCGCCACGTGCAACTTGAGATGGGCGATTAGATATGTGCCACAGATGTTGGAAGGACCATCGAGAGTTTGGTTGAACAATTTGCTAGCAGGGAGTATTAACAGCTGTATACACTTCAAGGAAGCATTTCTTAGTAACTTCTCAAGCACCTACAAGAGGGCGAATAGGCCACAAACACTAGCAATGTGCAAGCAAAGACCGAATGAGACCGACCGAGAATTTCTGACTCGTTGGTGTAATGTGCGCAACTCTTGCAAAGGGGTGATTGAATCACGAGCTACTGCATGGTTTGCGCAAGGGTGTAGATATGCCAGCATGCTATGGCAAAGGTTGCAAAGGGACATGCCAACTATATTGGCAGAAACAATCCGGATTGCTGATTCGTATGCTTTGGGTGACCCAACCCAACCTCGGCTGATGTTGAATGAGGAAAATGAGGAATACTATGCCCGAGATGGTGCCAGAGTATCCCGATGCAATGACTTCCGAGGAAAGAGGAGAGATGAACGGTCGGATTACCGATACAGCTCGTAGAAAGTTGTGGCGGTGGATCAGGATTAGCCTAATGCCAGCGCAAACCAACGCCAGAAAACTAGAGGACAGTAGTGGCAACAAAAGAGTGAGGGTAAGAAGCCTTAGACGCCAGAGCAGAAGAGACAGTGGCAAGAAAGGAAAGATAAGCCGAGATATACCTATGAGTCAATGTTGGATCAGCCGTGTAAGTTCCACACGCTGAATCCGAGTAACCCGACGAATCATACAACTCGGCAGTGTGAGTGGATGAGGAAGATAGAGCAGAGTGGCTCGAGGAATGCTCATGCACCTTGGCATGATGCACCTCGGCATGAAGCACCTCGGAATGATGCACCTCGACAACAACAACTCACTGGATCAAATGGACAACAACTGATGCTGCCACCACCTCCGTCGAGGTATGAGAACCATGAGAGAAGAGATGTAGTGCACCAAGTGGATAACCAACAACAACCGAATCAGGGATACCCTGGAAATGACAGGAGAAACAAGTACATGGAGCATCACCATAGTTACTGTGTGTTCACCACTGAGGAAACTGACAGGAAGAGCTTGCAGTGCCGACATATGGAGGTGAATGCGGTTATGCCGGTTGTGACAAGGTATATGCCTTGGGCTGATCAGGAAATCACGTGGAACATCAAAGACCATCCTAAGCTCATGCCGAGTCCTGGGTCATATGCCCTGGTGTTGGACCCAACATTCATTTGCCCAAATATCAATATGAGATTCTCCAAGGTACTAATCGACAATGGTAGTAGTATCAACATCATGTACATGGATACAATGTGCAAGTTGAGAATAACGGAGAACATGCTCCAAACAACAAAGACAACTTTCCACGACATTGTGCCAGGTATCTCATGTGAGCCCATTGGCAAGGTCCGGGTTGATGTGTTATTCGGAACAAGAGATAACTGCCAGAATGAGAATTTGGAATTTGAAGTTGTGAACTTGGAAAGCGCGTATCATGCGTTACTCGGTTGACCTAGTCTCAGCAAGTTTATGGCAAGCACACATGTGAGCTACTTGAAGATGAAAATGTCTGGGCCAAATGGTCCTATCACCATAACAAGGGACTTCAGGTGCTCGATAGAGTGTACCTCAGCCGGATCTAACTTGGCCGCGTCACTGGTGAATGCACGAGAGAAAAGAAGAATCCAGGAAGTGGCGGCATTGGCTCAGTCGGCGCAAGTGCATATGCCGACGCTGACTAACCCACATGGAAGCGTTTCATTTCAAGCTATGAAGGATACAAAGAAGGTGCCCATTGACGATAAGTTCCTAGAGCACACTGTGACCATTGTTGCCGGGTTGAGTGACAAATAGGAAAGCGAGCTCGTCCACTTCCTCTGTAAGAATCGGGATATCTTTGCTTTGTCCACACAGGACCTGTAAGGTGTACTGATGACCCACAAGTATAGGGGGTGTATTGCAGTATTTTCGATAAGTAAGAGTGTCGAACCCAACGAGGAGCAGAAGGTGATGGCTAGTGGTATGGATCAGGAATTCTCTGCAAATACTTAGCAAACGGATTTTTAGGGGTTTTTGATAAAGCAAGTAAACAAAGTATGAGTAAATAAAAGACAGTAGGAATAAATGCAGCAAGTGGCCCAATCCCTTATGCAGCAAAGGACAAGCCGGTTGTATTACTTAAGATGACCAAACGTTCTCGAGGACACATGGGAAGACAGTCAAGTGCTTTCGCTTCATATAGTTGATTAATCTTCTTTAGCTTGCTAAGTGTTGTGTGGGTGAACCTGTGCTAATGTACCGACCCATCCAGGACTAATACATACTTGTGATTATACCCCTTTCAAACATCCGTAAGTACAAGAAAGTAATTAAGGTAGAAACCTAACCACAACTTTAAACTCTAAGACCCTTACGTCCCTTGTGCAATGGTTTCCTAACACGGGTTCAGGTTTCTGTCACTCCGGCAACCCCTACGATTAGTAGCCAAATACACAATGCATTGCCCTAGGCCCATATAGGTGAAGTGTCATGTAGTCGATGTTCACATGACACCACTAGAAGAAGTACACCACAACTTAAATATCAAACTATTGAATCTTTCTCAACACAACTCCACTACTAACAACATGACTTCTCCCATGTCCTCAAGAACAAAACAAACTACTAACAAGACATCATATGGATCATGATTAGAGCTGGAATAATGATGTATAACAATCTGAACATAAACAATAATTCAACGGTTCACTCGATAGCATCAACTATGAAGAGTAATCAACACCGGGAAAGTTTCCCCTATGAACTAATGCAAGATTCATCCAATTGTTACACCAATATGGAGATGGTGATGAGGGTGCTGATGATGATGATGGTGGTGATGATGATGATGATCCCGATGAAGTCCAGCTTGATGGTGGTGTTGATGGCGACAATCTTGCCTCTCCGGGAAGGAATTCCCCCGGCAGAAATCTGTCTGCTGGAGAGATCTTTCTCTCTCGGTGTTTTCCGCCCCGCAGAGGCGGCGGTATCTTTCTGTGGTCGCTCCCCGAGTCTTAGGGTTTTGGGAGGATGATATACGCTAGAGGGGAGAGGCTGGAGTGGGCCAGGGTGGCCACACCACCTGCTCGCGCGGCCTAGGGCTGCCCGCGCCAGGGGTGGTGTGGGCTCCCTGTGGCCTATCTCCACTCCGTCTTCTAGCATCCTTAGTCTTCTGGAAAAATAGGATTTTCCGTATATTTTCCCGAATTTTCTGATCTTCGCGAATTTTGCCTCCAAACAACACCTTTTCCATCAGAATCCTGACTGCAGCGGTCCATGCTCCAAAAGTCATCAACCATGCAAAAACAGATGAAATAACATAAGTATCACCCCTCAATATGAAATATATCAATGAATAATAGTGAATTAAGACATAGAATAGTGATGCAAAATGGACGTATCAACTCCCCCCAAGCTTAGACTTCGCTTATCCCTAAGCAAAACTGAGCTCAATAAACATGACCTCAGGTTTATGGAGTGAAGAGTCGATAAAAGAATACGGACAAGAAGCATCACATTCATCAAATACATAGATCATAATAGAAGACAACTCACTATTATATAAATCAACTTGTAATAAGTAAAGGAAACACAATAAAGATACATAAAGTGAATCATAATTGGTAATGGCAAACTTAGGTCTTGGTCGAAGAATAGTTGATAATTTGCTGGAGTTCACAAATAGCTGGTTTTCAATAATAGCTTTCAAAGTAGTAAACATCAAGATAAGAGCAATGTGCAAAGCAAGGAACATAAGAAACATGATTGAATAAATCATCATATGAATGAATGAAACACAACAACTCAAAATACTTGCTAAGATAGAAGGGAGTAGGTTTACTGACTCAATCTACAAAGTAAAATAAAGGCCCTTCATAGAGGGAAGCAGGGATTGCAAGTCTCATAAAGAGCTCCCAAAAATTATGATACTTACTAGCTTTCAGCTCTCATTGCCCCTATCATAGACATCTTTGGTGATTAAGGTTAAAGTGACACAACTAAGAGGATAGGCTTGACAAGTTATAAATTGAAGTTCCATGCCTCTTACTTATGAGTACCGAACCTCATGCTACTCAACTTCAGTCACGAGCAAGCTCTTGTCATTGTAAATACATGCGTATCATTGAGAACCGCCAATGGGGTACCCCTTGCACATGACACATGAGCTATCCCATAATCAAAATGACAAGGCAAGCAGACAGTGAGCATCTTAGCAATCTTTTTATTTGCTATTTGCATAGGTTTTTATTGAGGATGCTTCATAGAATGCTCACTATAGTTATGCTGCAAGTTTCCACCATGATTAGGCATGGCTTAAGCTAGCGGCCCAGGCGTTTCTCTAACACACATATAAAATCCATGATCTTACAAGTTCCACTTTTATTTCACACCTCCGGGATCCATAAGCAAAAGAACATGATATCAACTAGGTACAAGTAACAATGAAGTGTTGAAAGCGGTCCCCATGACACATGGTTCTACTAACTTCAACTCATAAAGCGCAAGCATATACACAACAAAGAAGGAATGGTTCAAGTTTATTAAATGCAAGAAGGTAAGGTGTGCCATCAAGTTCGTGAGAGCTTTAATCACTAATTTTCACATAACAAGTTTAATTTGGGAGGTAGATAAAACAAGAATTTACTTGGAATAACAATAATGCTACTAGGTAGGTATGGTGGACACAAATGGCAAAGATTTTGGTTTAAATGAGGTGGATGCACGAGAAGAATTCCCTCGCAGTAGAGGTTTTTGGCTAGCAAGGCTGGGTAGCAAGTATAAGAGTTGAAGGAAACAAACAAACATACAAGCGATACAGACAAACATGCAATCTTCCTCGGAAGCACAAAAGATCTTAACTAGAGAATACTAAACTTATGAGCAAATCAAGAAAGAAAGATGATGAAATTATTTTTCTTTAAAGGTTCTTTTATATTTTCTTTAAACTCTCAAAAATAGTGTGCTACTGACCGAGCAGGTTTGCCAAAACCAACTGAATTAACTCAATGATCCCAAAGTGATACCAATACTAACAACAAGATCAATCATATAACCACGAATTGAAAACTAATATAAGCTATGCAAAAGAGTGAATGATAGAACTTCTCATTAATAATCCATAACGACAACTCACACCAAGGGATACATATCTAACAAGAGAGGGGACACTTCCATAATGAAAACATACTACATAATAACTCCTATATTCATGATATGACTCTACAAATAAGGTAAAAAGATAGAAGATAGTGATGTGATACTGCGGCACTCCCCCAAGCTTGGAACAAACCAAGGGGATGCCAAACCTGATGACAAATTACTCCTTCGGTGGTGGTTGTATCCTCTCATGTTCGTCCGTCTTCCAGGGTAAGGGCTTCCCATCAACAAAGGACATCATGGTTTCCAACATCCTAAAACTTGCAGCAGCACTTATGCGTTTAAACCTAGCCTCATACTCATAGTTTTGATTTTGAACGTCACAGAACTGTGCTTGCAGTTTGTTGGTTGTTTGGCAGAGTGAGAGGACTTCGTCTTTGAGTTCAGCAGTCTCCTTTTGGTGCTCGGTGATGAGTTCGGAACAAATCTTATGGATTATGTCCAGTTCGCGCTCCGCCATTTTCTTGTACCTAAAGACTTCTTGCTCCAGTGCTTCCATCCTGTCCTCCAGGCTTCCTTTACCCTTAGGGCCTTGAACCTGTTTAATCCGGACCTCCCCACCTTCAAGCAACAACTCCTTGGGATGAATCTTCAACTCTATCATGTATGGGTTGATGATCTCTTCTAAGGAATCTCCCTCGGCTGATCTAGTGGAAGACATTATGGCTACAAATCTGGGATTCTACCTGGCAGAAACAGATCGAAACAAAAACACGATGAAAACACGATATACGAACCTCGGAAGATCCGGGGGGTTATATATTACGAAGTTTCATAACAAGAGGAAGGTACTGGGTGAAAACGGGTCGGAGATGGAGTCTAGGGTGGCCTCACCACCTGGTGGTGCGGCCAAGGGTGGGCTCGCGCCACAGGGTGGTGTGAGCCACCCTGGCTCCGTTTCCGTCCCTTTTTCGCTTCGTAGCTTTCCTTATTGACTAAAAACTGCAAAAATATAGTTGGATAGTATTTTCGCAGAACTTTGCTTACTAGAACTGTTACCTATTTGAAGACGGACTTTGCAGGTCTTTGAATTTGGTCCTTGATGAATTTCTCTAGAGTTATAACTTGAAAGGCATCAACATCTTCATTGTAAGAATCTCCAGCAATATAGTGCTTGAGTCGCTGCCCATTCACTACTTGTGTAGTATTATCTTTTAGAGAAGAAATTTTTATTGCTCCTGAACGGTATACTTCTTCAATGATGAAAGGTCCTTCCCATTTTGATAGTAGCTTTCCTGCAAAAAAACTTAGACGAGACCTATACAATAGAACTTTTTCACCAACATGAAATTCTCTCTTAAGTATTCGCTTGTCATGCCATCTTTTAACTTTTTCCTTAAAGAGCCTAGCATTGTCATAGGCTTCACTCCTCCATTCATCTAAAGAACTTAAGTCAAATAATCTTTTCTCACCAGCGAGCTTACAATCCCTATTTAGTTCTTTAATGCCCAGTAAGCTTTGTGTTCTAATTCTAAGGGTAGGTGACAAGCTTTACCATAAACCATTTTATAAGGAGACATCCCCATAGGATTTTTGTAAGCAGTTCTATAAGCCCATAAAGCATCATTCAACTTTTTAGCCCAGTTTTTTCTTGATCTATTAACAGTCTTTTGCAAGATGGATTTAATTTCTCTATTTGATAACTCTACTTGCTCGCTAGTTTGGGGGTGATAAGCTGAAGCAATTCTATGATTAACATCATATTTAGCAAGGGGCTTCCTAAAACCACCATGAATGAAATGAGAACCCCCATCAGTCATGAGATATCTAGGCACCCCAAACCTAGGAAAGATAACATCCTTAAACATTTTTAGAGAAGTCTCCCCATTAGCACTCTTTGTAGGAATGGCTTCTACCCACTTAGTAACATAATCAACGGCAACAAGAATATGAGTGTAACCTTTCGAAGGAGGGAAATGAACCATAAAGTCGAATCCCCAGCAATCAAAAGGTTCAATAACTAGAGAGTAGTTCATAGGCATTTCATTGCGTCTAGAAATATTACCAACACGCTGACATTCATCAAAGGATAAAACAAAATATCTTGCATCTTTAAAAAGGGTAGGCCAGTAGAAACCTGATTGTAGCACCTTTTGTGCAGTTCTATCTCCTACATGATGTCCTCCATAAGCACTACCATGACATTTACACAATATCTCCTTTTGTTCATATTCTGGAACACATCTTCACATAATACCATCCACTACTTCTTTGTATAAGTGTGGGTCATCCCAAAAATAATGCCTCAAATCATAGAAGAACTTCCTTCTTTGCTGAGCTGTAAAAGTTGGAGGCAAATACTTGGAGACAATAAAGTTAGCATAATCAGTGTACCAAGGGCTCCCTCGCGTGCTTACCCCTACTACAGCTAACTGTTCATATGGGAAACTATCATTGACAGGCATAGGGTCAAAAGAGATGTTTTCCAATCGAGATAAATTATCAGCTACAGGGTTTTCAGCACCCTTCCTATCTACTATATGTAGATCAAACTCTTGTAAAAGCAGCACCCATCTAATAAGCCTAGGCTTAGCGTCCTTCTTCGTCATAAGGTATTTAATAGCAGCATGAACAGTATGAATGGTGACTTTTGAGTCTACAATATAGGGCCTAAACTTATCACAAGCAAAAAACAACAGCTAGAAATTCCTTTTTAGTAGTAGCATAATTCCTTTGAGCAGCGTATAGAGTCTTACTAGCATAATGGATAACGTTTAACTTTTTATCAATATGTTGCCCAAGGACAGCACCTACAGCAAAATCACTAGCATCAAACATTATTTCAAAGGGTAAACTCCAATCAGGTGGTTGAACAATAGGGGCTATAGTTAAAGCCTTCTTAAGAGTTTCAAAAGCTTCCTTACAATCATCATCAAAAACGAAAGGTACATCTTTTTGAAGAAGATTAGTAAGGGGTTTTGATATCCTAGAAAAGTCTTTAATAAACCTTCTATAGAAACCAGCATGACCAAGGATACTACGAATACCTTTGATGTCTCTTGGGCATGGCATCTTCTCAATTGCCTCAACCTTAGCTCTATCAACTTCTATGCCTCTTTCAGAAACTTTATGCCCAAGGACAATCCCTTCATTAACCATGAAGTGGCATTTCTCCCAATTAAGAACAAGATTAGTTTCTTCACATCTCTGCAAAACTTTATCAAGGTTGTGCAGACAATTATCAAAAGAAGTTCCATAGACAGAAAAGTCATCCATGAACACTTCTACAATTTCCTCACAAAAACCATGAAAGATAGCAGACATGCACCTTTGAAAAGTAGCAGGAGCATTACATAAACCAAAAGGCATACGTCTATAAGCATAAGTTCCATAAGGGCAAGTAAAAGTAGTTTTTTCTTGATCTTGTTGTTTAACAGCAATTTGAGAGAAACCAGAATAACCATCAAGAAAACAAAAATGGGTCTTTTTAGACAACCTTTCCAACATTTGATCAATAAAAGGAAGCGGGTAGTGATCTTTCTTAGTAACTTTATTGACTTTTCTAAAATCGATGCACATCCTATAGCCGACTACTATTCTTTGAGGAATATGCTCATCATTATCATTAGGAACAACAGTAATGCCTCCCTTTTTAGGAACACAATGAACAGGACTAACCCATTCACTATCAGCAATAGGGTAAATAATAGAGCATCAAGGAGTTTCAATACCTCATTCCTTACCACTTCCTTCATCCTAGGATTTAAACGTCGTTGGTGCTCTACCACCGGCTTTGCATCTGGTTCTATGTTGATAGAATGCTAACATATAGTAGGTGAAATCCCTTTTAAATCATCCAGAGTATAGCCCATAGCTCCTCGGTGTTTCCTCAAAACCTCCAATAGCCTTTCTTCTTCCTTTCCTGAAAGTTTAGCGCTAATAATAACATGATATATCTTTTTATCATCAATATAAGCATATTTAAGATCATCAGGGAGAGGTTTTAGATCAAAAACTGGATCCTTTTTAGGTTGCAGCGTGGTACCCAAGTCTTCTACAGGCAAGTTATGCTTAAGCATCTTAGGCTGATCACGGAGAATCCTGTCAATCTCATTCCTTTCTTCCATGAAGATTTCACTTTCATGATCTTCCATAAATTGCTGCAAAGCATTGTTAGGAGCAAGAGAAATAGAAGCAAGTTGTTTAACTCTAAAATCCTCATTATGGGTTTCCTCTTCACAAGGTTCTTTAGCAAATTTCGATAAATTAAACTCATAAGATTCCCCAGCAAACTCAGTCAAGATTTTCTCCCTCTTGCAATCTATAATGGCTCCACAAGTACTCAAGAAAGGTCTACCAAAAATAATAGGATACGTTTTACTAGCAGCTGAACCGAGTACTAGAAAATCAGCAGGGTACTTAATCTTACCACAAAGAACTTCCACGTCTTGTACAATACCAATTGGAGAGATGGTCTCTCTATTAGCAAGGTGAATAACCACATCAATCTCTTCCAACTCGCAAGCACTGATTTCATGGATAATTTCTCTGTAAAGCTCATAAGGAATAGCACTGGAACTTGCACCAATATCACATAAACCATAATAGCAATGATCACCAATTCTAACAGAAAGCACAGGAACACTAGCCTTTTTAGTTATATTAGGATGTGAAACAATATTAGAGGCATCTTCACAGAAGACTATGTTCCCATCTTCTATGCTTTTAGTGACCAGGTCTTTCACAATTGCTACCACAGGTTCAACGTTTATTTGTTCATCAGGTTTTACAGTTCTCTTTTCACTTTTGGTGATTACATTAGTTATCATAGGATGGTCCTTTACCTTTTATGGGAAAGGAATCTTTTCGATATAAGGTTCAGGTAAGATGGGATCAATAATGCAATACTTAGCACTCCCAATAGGAACACAGTCAACACTATCTTTGTAAGGTGCATGGTATTTATTCCATCCCCTTTTTGGAATTTCGATATAGGAAGCAAAAGCTCTAAAGCACTTCGTAATAACTTGCAAATCAAGACAATAAGCATTACTAATATTTTGAAAGTCATTAGTTCACATAAAAGATCCAATGCATTCATAATCATAATTTATACCTGACTTTCTACCTTTGCCATTCTCCCAAGCTTCAGCATTGTCTTGAATACGGTCCAGAAGATCGCATTTAGCTTCTTCTTCCATACGAGTGAATGATCCACAAGAAGCGTCCAATAAATCCTTGTCATGTAGAGGGAGTCTTGCATAAAAGTTATTGATAATAATATTGTTGGGAAGATCATGAATGGGACATTTGAGCATTAGTAACTTCAATCTCCCCCAAGCTTGAGTTATACTGTCTCCATCAAGAGGCCAAAATTTGTATATTTGATTCCGATCTTTATGAATCTCACTAGGAGGATAAAACTTTGAATAAAAGAGAGGCACTATTTCCTCCCATTCCAGAGCTTGACCATTCTTCAATAGCTTATACCATTCCTCAGCTCTTACTTTTAGTGATAATGTGAATAACTTATTCTTAACTTGATCTTTAGTAATACCTGCACACTTGAACAACCCGCATAATTCGTGTATAAAGAGTAAATGATCACCGGGATGGACAGTTCCATCGCCAACATAGTATTTATCCATAACACGATCAATATTTCTTGTAGGTATTTTGAAAACATCATTCTCAGCAGGTGGTGGTTTATCTACTACCTTAGCAGTGGTAGTAGCACTACCAAATAAGAAACTCAGCGAATTATCCATAACGAAAATAAAGCAACTAGCAGAAGTAAACAATACTCATAGTAGAAGTTTCTTTTACCAGTTCCACTCTCCAATAGCGCTTCACTCCCCGGCAACGGCGCTAGAAAATAGTCTTGATGACCCACAAGAATAGGGGGTGTATCGCAGTATTTTCGATAAGTAAGAAGGTGCTGGCTAGTGGTATGGATCCGGAATTCTCTGCAAATACTTAGCAAACGGATTTTTAGGTTTTTTTTGATAAAGCAAGTAAACAAAGTACG
Source organism: Avena eriantha (assembly GCA_910589775.1). Classification (NCBI taxonomy): domain Eukaryota; kingdom Viridiplantae; phylum Streptophyta; class Magnoliopsida; order Poales; family Poaceae; genus Avena; species Avena eriantha. The sequence continues at coordinate 358,464,007 of OU342745.1, forward strand.
AGTAAATAAAAGACAGTAGGAATAAATGTAGCAAGTGGCCCAATCCCTTATGCAGCAAAGGACAAGCCAGTTGTATTACTTAAGATGACCAAACGTTCTCGAGGATAGATGGGAAGACTGTCAAGTGGTTCCGCTTCATATAGTTGATTAATCTTCTTTAGCTTGCTAAGTGTTGTGTGGGTGAACCTGTGCTAATGTACTGACCCATCCAGGAGTAATACATACTTGTGATTATACCCCTTGCAAACATCCGTAAGTACAAGAAAGTAATTAAGGTAGAAACCTAACCACAGCTTTAAACTCTAAGACCCTTACGTCCCTTGTGCAATGGTTTCCTAACGGGGGTTCAGGTTTCTGTCACTCTGACAACCCCTACGATTAGTAGCCAAATACACAATGCATTCCCCTAGGCCCATATAGGTGAAGTGTCATGTAGTCAACGTTCACATGACACCACTAGAAGAAGTACACCACAACTTAAATATCAAACTATTGAATGTTTCTCAACACAACTCCACTACTAACAACATGACTTCTCCCATGTCCTCAAGAACAAAACAAACTACTCACAAGACATCATATGGATCATGATCAGAGATGGAATAATGATGTATAACAATCTGAACAAAAACAATAATTCAACGGTTCACTCAATAGCATCAACTACGAAGAGTAATCAACACCGGGAAAGTTTCCCCTATGAACTAATGCAAGATTCAACCAATCGTTACAGCAATATGGAGATGGTGATGAGGGTGCTGATGATGATGATGGTGGTGATGATGATGATGATCCCGATGAAGTCCAGCTTGATGGTGGTGTTGATGTTGACGATCTTCCCTCTCCAGGAAGGAATTCCCCCGGCAAAAATCTGTCTGCTGGAGAGATCTTTCTCTCTCGGTGTTTTCCGCCTCGCAGAGGCGGCGGTGTCTTTATGTGGTCGCTCCCCGAGTCTTAGGGTTTTGGGAGGATGATATATGCCAGAGGGGAGAGGCTGGAGTGGGCCAGGGTGGCCACACCACCTGTTGGCGCGGCCTAGGGCTGCCCGCGCCAGGGGGTGGTATGGGCCCCCTATGGCCCATCTCCACTCCGTCTTATGGCATCCTTAGTCTTCTGGAAAAATAGGATTTTCCATATATTTTCCCGAATTTTCTGATCTTCGTGAATTTTTCCTCTAAACGGCACCTTTTCCATCAGAATCCTGACTGCAGCGGTCCATGCTCCAAAAGTCATCAACCATGCAAAAAAAAATGAAATAACATAAGTATCACCCCTCAATACGAAATATATCAATGAATAATAGTGAATTAAGACATAGAATAGTGATGCAAATTGGACGTATCATGTACCGAGGGACTTGGCCGAGCACTCTTTGTATGTGAGACCCAGAGCTAAGCCGGTGAAGCAACATCTTCACCGCTTTGCCGAAGATAGGATAAAAGTAATTGGGGATGAGATAGTTCAGCTCCTTACAGTCGGGTTTATCATGGAAGTGTTGTATCTGGATTGGCTATCTAATCCGGTACTTGTGGAGAAGAATAAGGATGATCTAAATGTGGTAGTGGTGTGGCGTATGTGTATCGATTACACAAACCTGAATAAGGCGTGTCCAAAAGATCCATTCCCACTGCCAAGGATAGATCAGGTCATGGACTCTACTGTCGGGTGTCAATTGTTGTCTTTCATAGATGCATATTATGGTTTCCACCCAGATACCTTTAAACCCGGATGATCAAATAAAGACTGCCTTTATCACCTCGTATGGGGCTTACTTCTATAAGACCATGCCATTTGGATAACATAATGCAGGTGCAACGTACCAAAGATGTATGCAGAAATGTCTTCATGATCAAATTGGTAGAAATGTGCAAGTGTATGCCGATGATGTAGTAATAAAAACCAAGGAAAGCAATACGCTCCTTGAAGATATCTGACAAACGTTTGCGAACTTAAGAAGGTTCTGAATGAATCTTAACCCGGAAAAATGCACCTTTGGTGTGCTGGCTAGGAAGTTACTCGGTTTTCTCATGTCCAGCTAAGGTATCTAGGCCAACCCCACTAAAATCCGATCCATAGAGAAAATGGAATTGCCGAAGTGTCTTAACGATGTATAGAAGTTCACTGGTTGCTTGGCATCATCAAGTTGGTTTGTATGTCGATTGGGAGAGAAGGCATTGCCCCTTTACCAACTAATGAAAAAGGTAGATAAGTTCATCTAGACGCCTCAAGCTGATAGCGCATTTCGTGAACTCAAAAAGATGTTAGCAGCTGCACCTATATTAACCTCACCACTATCCAAGGAGCCAATGTTGCTCTATATAGCGGCAACCAACCAAGTTGTAAGTGCAGTTACAGTAGTAGAGCATGACGAGGAAGGTAAGTCAGTGCAGATGCCAGTATATTACCTAAGCAAAGTATTGTCTACCTCGAAGCAAAATTACCCTCACTACCAGAAGATGGCGTATGGTGTCTATATGGCAGCCAAAAAGCTTAAGCATTATTTCGAAGAATACCCCATCAAGGTGATATGTGAAGCACCAATGTCCAAGATAATGAGCAACAAAGGTGTAAGTGGCCGGATTGCAAAGTGGGAAATACAATTAGCCCCTTATGCACCACAATATGATAGATGTGACGTAATCAAGTCTCAAGCAGTGACATACTTTTTTGTGGACTAGGCTGAGATGCAATATGAACCACCTTTGCCAAATCCAAATTACTAGAGGATGCATTTTGATGGGTCAAAGCTGAAGGATGGATGAGGGGCCAGGGTAGTCCTTACTTCGCCCATGAAAGATCTGTTGAGGTATGTCCTGCAAATCCATTTTTGTGCATCAAACAATGTTGCTGAGTATGAAGCGCTCGTGCATGGCTTAAAAGTGGCAAAGGAGATTGGAATATGTCGGATTGAATGTTTTGGAGATTCGGATTTGGTGGTACAACAAGTTTCTAGGCATTGGGATGCCTTGGATGCAAACATGGCTCTTTATAGATTTCACGTCCAAAAAATATGTGGGTACTTTGAGGGATGTGAATTCTATCATGTACCTAGAGTTGACAATGAGGCAGCTGACGTGTTATCTAAACTGGGCTCATCTCGGCAAGCTATCCCGCCAGGAGTTGCCTTGGAGCATTTGAGAAAACCATCCATTATACCATCACCAGAATCCGAGTTGATCTATATCTCGGAGCTTCCCGGATCAGGACCTACCCCAATGGACATTGACTGGGGGAGCACCTCAGCAAACCCAGGGACTTCGCGGGTAACCTAGAGACTGCTTCGCAGAACCCGGGGATTGGTCAGTCTGATCCGATGGGAGTTATGTCGGTGGATGCCATGAAAATTGATGAAGAGCTCTTCCCAGTTCATGAAGTGCCGACATGGGCAAAGCCAATCTTTGATTTCTTGAAGGATGGGACTTTGCCAGATGATGAGGTACTCTCAAGGCAAGTGCAAAGAAGAGCCAAGGCCTGCACAGTAATCAATACTGAACTATATAAGAGAGTGTTACAAGTGTCCTGCAATGATGCATTGATCCGGATGAAGGGCTAAACATCCTCCAGGATATCCATCAGGGGGAATGTGGTCATCACGCATCGTCCAGGGCCTTAGTGGAAAAAGCCTTTAGGCATGGATTTTACTGGCCAAATGCCTTGGAGCAAGCTGAGGATCTAGTGAGGAAGTGCAATGGCAGTCAGAGGTAGGCCACCAAGACACATGTGCCCATGTCAGAGCTCAATACATTCCCCTTACTTGGCCATTTGTTGTATGGTGCCTAGATATGGTAGGACCATTTAAGCCGGCAAGGGGAGGCCTCACTCATATCTTAGTCCTGGTGGACAAATTTACCAAGTGGATTGAAGTGAAGCCCATAAGAAAGTGTGATGGAGCAACAACTGCAACATTTCTCAAAGACATTATCTTGAGATACGGTTATCCACACAACATCATAATGGATAATGGAACTAACTTCGCCGAAGGAGCATTTGCTAGATTTTGCCGAGAAAAGAAAATCCGACTAGACATTGCATCAGTGGCCCATCCCACATCGAATGGACAAGTGGAAAGATCCAACGGACTAGTTTTGTTCGGGATAAAACCCCGACTCATTGAGCCGCTGCAAAAATCAACGGGGTGCTAGATAAAAGAACTACTAGCCATATTGTGGAGTTTAAGAACAACTCCGAATCAATCAATAGGATATACACCATTCTTTCTGGTATATGGGGCAGAAGCTGTATCACCAGCCGACATAGAGCATGATTCGCCTAGGGTCACCCAATACACAGAAGCCGAAGTGCAAGAAGCCCGGCAAAATGATGTTGATCTTCTAGAAGAAGCGATAGAATTGGCATTGCCTAGATCCACCATATATCAGCAAAATCTCCGACGCTATCATAGCCGGAAAGTAAACCCCTGAGTCTTTCGGGAAGGAGATCTGGTACTTCGGCTGGTACAACGAACTGCTGGCATGCATAAGTTATCCCCCATGGGAAGGGCCATTCATTATAAGCAAAGCACTGCACAATGATGCCTATTATCTTATTGATGCACAACCACAGGAGAAGAACAAGGCGGACAGGTCCGACGAGGAATCCAAGCATCCTAGGAATGTAGCTCTACTTTGACCGTTTTACACTTAGAGAAAAGTGTATGTATCCTAAGCTCTCATATGTCAGTATCTATGTCGGCAATGAATTTATCAATGAAACTTTGGCACCCCAAGCAAAAACTCGGGGACTGCCTTACTAATTGTCTTTTCTGTACTTACTTTTTTAGGTCGGCTGGATTGAATTACTTGCACCTTAGCCAAATTAGTAATATGTAGGCACCAAAAATCTAACTCTTCGACTTGCTGCTGTCCAACAAGAATTGGCTTCATGAAAATCAAGAGAACAAGTTTGGAATTGCTAGGCACACGAGAAACGACTAAGGGAAGGAACGTAATCGAGCCGACATTTGTTATTCGGACTAACCCTGCATTTACTTTACTAGTGTTATGTTGAATTATTTTGAGCTAATCCTAAAGTTTCAAGTATTGTTAAATCAATTTTTTTGAACTTCGAACTCGTAAGTCAAAAACCAAATCAAGGTAGACGTGAGCCGAATCATGAAATTGGGGGAACAAGAAAATGGAACTCAGGGGATGTGCCCAAATTAAACCGAGATTAAAAACTTAGTAGAAAAACACAACCATTGTGCTTAATACATCTACACCCGACATACCGGGGATTTAATAAATTTCAAGTGTTTTTGCTCAAGGAGCAGCAGCATCCGGAGCATCCGTCGCAGGTGGGGGTAAGTCGGAATCAGCGGGAGGAACCCCGGTTTCCGCCTCATCCGCCGGATTAACTTTCGTATCTTCCGAATCTTCAGTTTCTTTAGTAAATTCTGTGCCTTCTTCTTCTTCGTCACCTGACCCTTCTTTGACATAAGCATCATCGACGACGTCGAGAAAGCTCGGGCCTTCATTCCCACTATGGAAAAAGGTGTACTGGATGAGGTTATAGGAACAAGCTTTGCGTCGAGCGATGCCCTCCGGGTCATTAGTAAATTTTTATCTGGTGCGCATATGGTCAAGAACATTCAGGTCCAAGGTCTCATACCATGATAGCACGAAGCTCAGCGCCATGTCAGCTCCAGCGCGTGCAGCGGATTCCCTCTAGAGGTCCAACTGAGTCTCACATTCCATCAATTTGGCAATAAAAGCTGCTGAACCTTCGAGAGTATTATCATAGGGCCAAAGGGCATTGAAGATTCGGACTGCTGCGGTCATAATATCTGAGCCATAATTCTTCATAACTTCAGCTCGGGCCGCGAGGCTCACCAACATGTCCTCCATATCATAAGGAATTGATTCGGAGCCAGGACCAACAGGAGTTCCTCTCTTCAAGCGGAACTTGGTGACAGCGGCACAAGCAACGACATCGCTTTCCGAAAATTTGCCTGAAAATGAGAGAAGTAACATCAGTAAGTAAGGGCGTAAGACCCAGATAAAAAAATGACGGTGGAAGAGGGGAAAATTGATGAGAGATATAAGTAAGGATCCGGGTCAGCTCATTGAAACTGTCAGAGTTTCTCTTTTTGAGTTTCTCATATTCTGTGGTCACCGACTCAAGCTTGATGTCGGCTTCCTTCAACAAGTCTTGATCTTTCTCTGACTGGATCTTTAGATTTTCCTTTTGCTTGGAGAAGGTCTGGTCAGCTCTGTCCAGTTAAATCTTGTGGAGATCCTTTAGCCTTGTTATCTCAGCATTGAGCCGAGTAATCTCATCATCCTTGAGGCGAAGCTTGGCAATCTCAGCGTCTTTCTTTTGAAGTTCGGCCTGGTGCTTCCCTGCTTGTTCGAGAAAGTGGAGCATCATGTCAGGCACACTATCTTTAAGAGACACTGCAATAGTTCGTTGACCTGGTAGAGCCGAGGTATAATTATCTGCCGAGTCCGAATGAAGAGGGACAAAGGATGAATGGACAAAATGAATTACCTTGGATCTCGGCCAAGTTCTTCCTCATGATGATGTTATTAGCCTCCACCTCAGCTGCATAATACGGGTCGTAAGTTAGTCTGGCTAGTAAATGGGGAAAAGGAACAAAAGTGAAGAGGCAGACGAGATAACTTACACTTCTTGAACTCAGCGATCAATGCACCATGTTTTGGGCGAAGTTCTTTGTGTGTATCTAGCTGACGCTGAAACTCCGCGGTGCATGGTTGGTGGTGATCTGAAAGGGAAAATGTTAGTTGGTGTATCATAAGTAATGTTCGAAGGTTACAGGATCCAGACCAAGTGGAACTTAACCCGACTCTAGGTGTGTGAACGTTCGAAGTTTACAAGATCTAGACTAAGTGGAACTTAACCTAGCTCTAGGTGTGTGAATGTTCGAAGTTTACAAGATCCAGGCCAAGTGGAACTTAACCTGGCTCTAGGTGTGTGAACATTCGAAGTTTGCAAGATTCGGGCTAAGTGGAACCTAACCCTGCTATAGGTGTGTGAATATTCGAAGTTTGCAGGATCCAGGCCAAATGGAACTTAACCCGGGTCTAGGTGTGTGAACGTTCGAAGTTTGCAAGATCCAGGCCAAGTGGAACCTAACCGGGCTCTAGGTGTGTGAATGTTCGAAGTTTGCAAGATTCAGGCTAAGTGGAACTTAACCCAGCTCTAGGTGTGTGTAGCACCTCGATAAAACCACTACTAGAAAATCGATGTGTATTGTTTTGTGCATCATCATGATCGCATGCTCATGTCATCATGCCACATTGCATTTGAGCATCGTCATGTCCTCATGCATATTTTTTCCTAAAACTATTTTCGAAAAGCCTATCTTTGTTTTCTAAATATCCTCCATCTTTATTTCAAATCAAAACCCCAGCTTCTTTCGGATATGTTATTTTGTCTAAAAACTGTTTGCGAAAGGTTTTATAAAATAAAAGTAAAATAAAACTTTTATTAGGGGAGGCAGTCGACCAGGCCCAAAAGCCCAGCCAGCCAGCCTACCACCCCACAACCAAAACCCTAGACCCCACCAACCAGATCCAACCCGCCAGCCACCGCAGGCAGCAGCACGCAAGCACGCACTTTCGCTCACGCGCACGCTGCACCGACACCTTGCACGCCCACCCCGCATCGCCAGCATCGCCCGCATGCAAACCCCATACCCAACGACCCACCACGACGTGGTACATGCACACTAGCCCACCCCCACGATCCCCTCTCTGTTCTCTCCTTCGATCGAGCACTGATCCCGCATGTCTCATGCCCCTGGCCCCACCACTCGTCACACGTTCCTCGCCTCGCTCCTCTGCTCTTCAACCTCGCTCGACCGAGGCAGATCTCCCTCAATCCCCCATAGTCGCCGCCTCCTTCCTCGCTAGCTCCCCGCCTACCTCGATCCCCACCAGGCGCCCTTCCCTGCGGCCGCCCCTGCGACCAAGCGCCGCTGCCCCAGGGCAGCCCGTCCTCGGCCCCTTCCCGCAAGCCGCTGTCGGGCCGAGTAGCACCGCGACACCGCCCGAGGGAGCTGCGATCTGGCCGCCGCCGCTCACGAGCTCCCCCAGCGCCGCCCTAGGCCACGGTCGTCTCTGCTCCTTTTCCAGGCCATTGCCTCCCCACCGCTAGGATCCGTGAACCACGCAGCACATCGCGCTCGGCCGTGCCTCTTCTCCGTCCCGTGCTCGACCTAGCCCCGCGCGGCTCCGCCCCATCTCGCTGTGTCGTCATCGCCTGCGCGAGCGCTGCCGGTGACGCCTAGCTTCCGCCCTGGCCGCCCTCGTCACGCGAGCCAGCCTCTCTATTGAGCCCCGCACCACCACCAGTCGCCAGGACGTCGCCCTCTTCGACCTTGCCTGCGACTCCGCCGCCCTTCCTCAAGCCCGGACGTGTTCGTCCACAGACGACGAGCCCCCTTCCCGCAAGCGCGCGCCCTGCTGGGACCCCATCAACCTCTGCACCCTCGAGCTCTCCCAAGTCTCTATTTCACGGAAGACCCGACCCCATCTCCAGGACGAGCAGTTGGTTTGTGAGGCATGTGCTGATGCATTGGTTTGTAATGGTGGAGACAATGTGTTGTCTGTTGATGTTGTTGTACCTCAGGTATGACTACATTGGCAACCACTGCCCAGAGGATGATCCAAGCTCGCCACTAGCAAACGAACCCAATTCTGAGAACCTCGACACGGATCTGAAGACCTTGACCCTATCGGACCCGATGCTCGAAAGGCCGTTGCCCGAAAGACCGATCCCGTTGCTCGATACCCTGAACCTCTCGAGCCCCAAGATCTTCGACCCCTAATGTGTGACCCTTTTCCTAGACCCCTATTTTATATATGACATATAAACTTGTTGCATATTAAATTGTTCATGCTTGCATACATCTCATCATGTGGTTTGGGGGCATTAGGCCGATTCACCTCATAATTAAATATGGAGTGCATATGCGGGCTATTCCTGTCTATCAGCGCCTCCATTTAAATTTGTGTAGCTAACCGATGTCATGTTTTGCCTTGTTAAGACAACATTTAAATTGTGGGTATCTAAATAACTTGAATCTTCTATTTAAATGTTAGGACGCCGGTTCCGCTTAATATTGCCTAATTGCACCGCATTCTTTGCCATGCCATGCATCATATCATAATCATGCCGGATCTTCTGTAGTAGTATTAAATAGTGCATATGGTGTTTCTTCTAGTTATTTGGTTCTTTGTGGATTAGGCCGTTGAGTTGATGCGAGTATCGACAAGTCCTTCGGATAATGAACCTTCGGCTATGTTTTCTAGGCGAGCAATCTCCCCCTTTCTACCTATTTTGCATTTATAGTCTTTATTTCCTCATGTTGATCTATTGCTATCCGTGTCACGATGCTTTAGTGTTCCATACCAGATATATTCCGTGCAGCCTTCATATTGCCTTGGACACCTCCTATTACCTGTTGTTTGGTAGATAGCTGGTCTTGCGAGTCGTAGTCGCTTGCTCAGGTGTGATCCCATGTCGTGAAGTACCACACAGTTGTTGGAATGTTATCATATCCTTTACAGTGGAGAGGATCATGACTTTAAATACAACTATTAAATTGTTGGGATAACTAATGAAAGAGGCACCTGTTGGAAATATATGCTATTTGGTTTTTCATGTCCACTTGTGTCCCGTAGGCCCCGAGTACTTGATACTTGTTCCTTGATTATTCGCACTATCCATATTCGGGAGACCCTATGGATCCCCCTTAGCCAGAGCTTGATTCATTTCTTATTTCTTGGGGCCAGAAAGTAGTTTGGGGCTTTATTACTATCCTGTACTTATGCCATGCTTTACTGTTTTATTTATGATTGTGCGTGGAGCACCTGTACTGTTTTGGAACGTGGAATGTTTTCGCGGTATCGACAAGCCCAGTCACACTTTTGGGTTCCCAGTCATTTACAGCCATTGTCACAAACCCTAGGTATGTCTCGGAGCCGGCCAACTTCGTTGCGGATATTTTAGTGGGGTGGCCCCCTGAAATATTTTATGAATCCTGTGATTGGATTGTCGTGAAAGCCTCGTTGGGTTTTGATTTGGTTTTTCCGAGGTTGATCGTGTGTGTGTTGCTATTTGTGCAGCCCTGCAGGGTAAATGTTTCTGAAAGCCGTGTCCGCGGTTATGGACAACTTGGAGCACAGTATCTCGATCATAGACAAGCATAACTAAAGTAGTGCTATAAATTTGACTTAATATGTGACTAATAATCAGCTTCACTGCAATGGAATGGATAATAGAAGTGCCAACAACTTGTGGAACTGGGGTGTATCGTCTCATGTTATACCTGCCTAGTAAGTATCGCAACTCCAATGGAATGAAATAGAAGTGCCAACAACTGCTGGGTTTGGGATGTCACATGCTAATTGTATCTGACTAGTAAGTACTGCAACTACAACTGAATGGTTAGCTAAAACTGCCCACTACTTATGCTATCAGGATGACTCATGTTATCTATATCTGACTAGTAAGTGCTTCAACTATAATGGAATGAATAAAACTATCAACTGTGTGAGTTCCTTGGTTTGACTTCCTCGTTTGGTCTTGTGGGGGAAAATGCCAGGATGGGTATGATTGGTGTTAGTATCAGGTGGGTCCTGAATAGGTCTCTCTTATCCCTCTCTAATAGCCGACAGTTGCATTGTCGTTGTATTGGGAATGGCAGTACCTGAGGAGGTTAGATAGAGGTGTGGGGACTAGCAGGGAAGCTATCGACGGTGTCCGCAGGCGGGATTGGATACAAGCGAGCGTAGCGGGACGCAAGAAGTACCCAGGTTCGGGGCCCTCGTGGTGAGGTAAAACCCCTACTCCTGCCGAATCTGACTATCAGGGATACTGGAACTACAAGTGCTCCTTGAGCTGTATACGCTAGCTACTACCTTAAATGCTGTAAGACCAACCCTTTCTACTGAGGCCTTGCCTCTCCTTATATAGGCAGAGAGGCAAAGGTCTCACTAGCCAGTCCGACTGGCCGGCCCCACAGGCGGGTCCTAGCCGACTAGTCATCTACAGTGTCTAGTATGGCTTGTCCTGTCGGAGTACGAGCGGTATGGCTGTCGTAGGAACAGTGGATGCCGTGCGAGCCTGTCGTCAGCACCGGCCACTGTTCCTGCGTCACCCATGCAGAGTCTTTGGTATGGCCGGGTAGTTGCCAGTCTTGTCACCGTACAGGGCATACCGTGCACTGATACACACGTCGCCCTATCGCATTGATTGAGTCTGGCTACGTAGTCGTATCCGGCTGCCTCCTGCTGATCCGGCTACCAGGGGATAGCCGGCCTGTCTTCCCCTGTCCGGCTGCATCTGGTCAGCCGGACGCGATCCGACTGTCTTCTTTCTTATTCGTGTGGGGTACCTGGGGATCATCCCCCTGACAGTAGCCCCCAACGCGTGTGGATTCCGCCCTTAGGCGAAATATGCGCGCGCTTGCTCTTGTTTTTGGATTTGTGTCCGGCTGAGCTTGGCGGTTGCGCTACCCGTGACGTCAGTGCTGACGCCGGCCATGCGCGCACGCGCCATCATTACTCTGCGGCGGGCAGCGTAACGTCCCGTCGCGCATCGCCTCAGGGAACTGCTATCCGGCGCTTCGGTTCTTGCTCCAGGATCTTCTGCGCATCCTACTCTAGCACACGGGATCTTAGGCGGCGGTTGGAGTGTGGGTCGCCCGGATGCGCGCCACGTGCCCCGTCGTCGGTTGCCCTTTTGGCCCTTTAAAGGGACGCCGCGGGGGAGGCGATTTCTTTCGTTCGTTCCCCCGCTGCAGTTCTTTCTCTCTTGCTGCTTCCGCTCCTGTGCCCTCGCACTTTGCATCGCCCGCTCGCCGTCGTCGACGCTACGGGCCACCGCCAATCCTCCGTCGCCGCTCTCCCTCATCAACCGGAAATGGCCGCCGACCGCGGGGCCTGGTGCGGCTCCGCCGTCACCGAGGACCAAATCGCCAAATATCGCGCCACCCGCGTCCTCCCGCCGGCGGAGGAGGTGGCGGTGCGGCTGGCGCCGACCGGGGAAGTGTCGCTGCATCCGGAGGAGGGCGAGCGTGTCATATTCCTGTCCCACCTGGCCCGCGGGTTCGCCCTTCCGGTGAACCCGTTCCTCTTGACCTTCCTCGCTTTCTTTGACCTTCGCCTCTACCACCTCGGCGCCAATGCAATCGGAACGTTGGCGCATTTCGTTGCTTTCTACGAGAGCTATCTCGGGATCCAGCCGGATCTCGGGCTCTTCTGCCGGCTCTTTCGAGTCCGGCCGCAGGTGCAGTTCACCCAGGGGCCCTTAGTCGTCTGCGGCGGCGCCTCCATCTATTCCCGCTCGCAGACTGGCTACCCCAAGTTCCTTCTTCACGATACGGTACGACTGTGGCAGCAGTCATACTTCTACTTGAAGAACCTCACCAACGTCGACCGGATAAATCTGCCGGCCTTTCAGGACGTCGAATCCAGCCGACTGAACTGGGACTTGAAGTTCCACGGCGACAAGGCAAAGACGGACGAGCTGCTGAAGCGCATGCGCTCGCTTGTCCACTGCCGGCTGACCGGGTTGGACGTCACCCTCAGCTGGATGTCCCAGCTGATGATGCCGTTGCAGCAACGAGCAAACAAAGATGTGCTACTACTCTGGCCGGCTGGACCCGAGCTGGCTGTCGCGCCGCGATCCCCGCTACCACAACCTAAAGGAGTGGGTGTGGACGATCACCAAGGAGCGGCTACCAGAGAACTGGAAGTTCAGCCTGGCGCCTTATACGCGGGAGAAAAACCGCGCGCCCCGGGTAAGCTCCTCTAACCGGATGCATTTTTGGTGTTTTCTTGTTCTTGTTCTTTGTCTTTGTCTGGCTGACTTTTGTGTTCGGCAGATGTTCCCCTGCATCATCCGCGAGGATGGCGCGGCAGCCCTCGAGGAATTCACGCCCGACCTGCTCGAGCCGCGCGCTTGGTGGTCCGGCGAGGAATCGGATGGGGACGGCGACGCCTTCCCCAGCCGGAACGATGAGCCGGCCGCCGACCCGCACGCGGTGGTGCACGAGGAGGAGGCCGTGCTGACCACGGAGCCGGCGGCGCGCTCCGCGATGGATAGGGAAGCAGGTGGGAGCGGCTCCAGCCGTTCCGGCTCACGCCGCCCTGCGACGGAGGAGCCGGCGCCCAAGAGGAGCTGGTCCAGCGTCCTACCGCCTAGCCGTCTCGGCCGGAAGAAAGGGCCACCTCCTGTCGTGCCGGGGTATGTTCTTTCTTCCTCTTCCCTTTCTGTCTGTTTTCTGTCTGCCTGCCTTTTTCTCCCTTTTCTGACTTTGGCTTGTTTTGCTCTCATCTTCTTTGCTTTCTCCTTAGCATGCTGGTTTCCTTCGGAGCCGCGAGCCCGGCATGCGCGCCAGCCGGGTCGCCGCCCCGTACCCTGACTGCGCCGACCAGCGCCCCTCCTTCTGAGGCGCAGCCTTTGCCTCCCCCTCAGCCGACTGCCTCCGCCCAGCCGGAGGCGTGGTCCTCCCAGCCGGAAGGCTCCTCCGCGGGCACGCGGGGAGCTGCTGGCAAGGAGCTCGTCGTCGTTGGCGACGACAACTCCGAGGGGGACCCCGGGGAGGAGTGGCAGATGGCGGTGGTCGCGACGAAGGAGTCCCTGGCCATCAATGCCATGGATGACGACGCCTCTTTTGCTGCCTCCCTATCGGACCTTGCCGCCACGCTCGAGCTGGCGGTGAAGGAGATCCGGCTGCTGGAGGCCACAGCCGGCGGGAACCGGTCGTTGGAGCAGAAGCTCGCTGCCGCCAACGGGACCTCCCAGAGTAAGTTCGCTTCATCCGGCTCCTTTTTTTTTGTACTGACAGCCGGTTTCGCTGCAGCCATCCTCGTGTGCGCTCAGCGCGAGATCGATCGCCTGAAGAAGGTGAACGACCGGCTGAGCAAGTCCAATTCTACTCTGCGGCAGCAGAACAAGGATTGGCACGTGCGGGTGGACGGTTTGGAGGCCACCATCAAGGAGCGCGACACCTCGCTCGCCAGCCGGACCGAAGCTTTCTCCCTTCTCGAGGCCCAGAACAAGGACCAAGAGAAGGAGATTAAACGGTTGGCGCTCAAGGAGAAGGCACTGGTGGAGGAGCTGATGCAGGTTGGCCACACTGCCAAGGGTGAGTTTTCTTTCCGTCTTCTTTTCTTTCTGGATCCGGTAGCCGGATCTGACTTCTCTTTTCTGACAGCCTTTTACCCCGGCATAGACCTGTTGGCCTACAACCGGCTACAGGAGAATTGGCCGGGAGCGCAGCCTACGGCCCAGGAGCTCGTCGTCCTTCTTGGCGAGGAGGATGCCAAGCTTCGCCAGGCGGCGAGGGACATCTTCTCCTTCGTCTGGCTGGAGGCTCCGGTTCCGGAGACAATGGCGCAGCTGGCTGCGAAGGTGGGGGAGGTGCCGGCTGCGGTGGACTGGCTGCGGGGCCTGGCTGTGCGAGCCGGAGCGGAGATGGCCCTGGATCTGATGCTCTCCTGGTACAAGGACGCCCGCGTCGAGAAGATCGACGGAGGCTTCCATCCCAGAGCTGATCTTGCCGCTATCCGCCAAGCCCATCCGGAGCTCTGCGGGTCCGCCATCAAGATCGCCGACTACGTGGACCCCGACGAGGTCCTCACCGACCCGGAGTCCATCGGCACTCCTGATGTGGAGGCCCCGATGCCGCCGCCTGCCAACGCCGGAACCGGATCAAGCTCCGCGCCTCCTCTACCGCCTGAAGCTTCTGCTGGCCAAGATCTCCCTCACGGCAAGGGTCCTGCCGTTTAGTTGCTGCCCTGGGATGCCGTGTGTAATTGTCTTGTGTTATATACTTGTGAACCTTGTATGTTTGTGCCGACCGTCTTTGACGCCGGGTAACTTGCGAGAGCTTCGTCTCTCTTTTGCTTGTTATTGTTGAAATCCTTTTTCCTTGACTTGTGTGTTTCAAATTTTGTTTCCATACTTGGACGGTTAACTTTGCCCGGCTACAGACTTTTAGTCGGGGGGACCACACCTCCAGTGGGGGCGCGCGAGCGCACCCACTGGGTGTAGCCCCCGAGATTCGTAGTAGTTGGCGAAGACAGGTGCTTCGAATCTTCCTTCTTTCCCAATTCTTCTATCTTTATCCGACTAGACTTGTCTCAGTCGGTTTCTTTCACTGGCTGAACACTTTTGGCCGGGGGAACTAACATTCCAGTGGGGGCGCACGAGCGCACACACTGGGTGTAGCCCCCGAGATTCGGAGTAGCTGGCATAGCCAGGTGCTTCGAATCTTCCTTGTCTTCTCTTGCTCCAGCCCTTCCCCTGACCTGGGTCATGCCCGCGCGTGCTCGCCTGAAGGGACCGACCATGTCAAGGCCCCAAACCGCGAACGGCCAGGTGATCGGTATGGTCTTGAGTACCGAAGTTGGCATGTGCCTGAGCTGCCCGAAGCGCTGGCACCCATTGCATGCGCGGACCAGCTGCTTAGCATGCTCGAGGGCAGTGGGCCAATAGAAACCGTGGCGGAACACCTTGGCGACTATCGCCCTTGACGAAGCGTGGTGCCCGCACTCGCCCGGGTGGATGTCCTTGAGTAGCCGGTAGCCTGTAACCGCATCAACACATCTTTGGAAGATGCCGGATACACTGCGCTTGTATAGTTCGCCGTTTATGATGGTGTACGTGTGCGCGCGGTGCCGGATTTGCCTGGCCTCCACCTCGTAATCCGGAAGTTCTCCATCGGCGATGTAGCACATGAAGGGCTGTGCCCAGGATGGCACTTCTCGGATGACGAGGACGCTCATGTTCTCCGGTTGACGAGTGTCGGGGGGTCGTCCGGATGGCGTATCCGGAACGGCAGCCCCCGAGCCGTTAGGCGAGCCGGCAGTCCCCGGGTCTTGCGAGCCGGAAGGCGCTGCCTGGCCGGAATTGGTGCGGGTCTTCTTCTTTGGTGGTTCTGCCGGCTCCGCTTTCGCCATTCTATCAGCCGGGACGGTTCCTGCCTAGACGATGGAGTCTGATTCTGGCGACGGGTTGATGGATGGCTTGCGCAAGTGCTCTAAGGAGACCCATGGTGGGATGGCCTGCCTGGTGGAGCCGATCTTGGAGAGCCCATCGGCTGCCATGTTGTTGACGCGGGGGATGTGGTGAAATTCGCACCCGTCGAAGGAGGCGCTAAGCTTCTGGATGTGGAACCGGTAGAGAGCCATGTTTGCATCTCTGGCGTCCCATTCTACGGATACTTGCTGCACCACCAAGTCCAAATCACCGAAGCACAGGATCCGGTTGACACCGATCTCCTTGGCCAGCCAGAGTCCATGTGCCAGTGCCTCATATTCGGCTACGTTGTTGGAGGCCTTGAAGTGGATCTGCAGTACGTACTCCAGCCGGTCTCCCTTGGGCGAGGTGAGCACGATGCCGGCTCCCAAGCCCCCGAGCATCTTCGATCCGTCGAAGTGCATCCGCCAATGGTCTGAATCCAGAACCGGTGGGAGATACTGGGTCTCGGCCCAGTTGACGAGGAAGTCCGCCAACGCTTGCGACTTGATCGTGAGCCGGGGCTCGTACTGGATGGAGTAGGCGGCAAGCTCGATGGCCCACTTGGCGACTCGGCCGATGGCATCCTTGTTGCCGATGATTTCCGAAAGGGGTGCAGTGCACACGACCTTAATCGGATGCTCCTAGAAGTAGTGCTTGAGCTTCTTGCATGCCAGGTACACGCCGTAGCACATCTTCTGGTAGTGGGGGTAGTTCTGCTTGGAGAGGGAGAGGACCTCGCTGAGGTAGTAGACGGGCCTCTGAACCGGCTGAGCCTTGCCTTCCTCGAGGCGCTCCACCACCAGGACGACGCTGACGACCCGGCTGATGGCTGCTATAGAGAGCAACATTGGTTCCTTAATAGCCAGCGTGGCGAGAACCGGTGTTGTGGACAGCATGCGCTTGAGGTCGTGAAATGCGGCGTCGGCTTGCGAAGTCCAGGAGAACTTGTCCGTCTTCTTCATCAGCTGGTACAACAGGAGTGCCTTCTCCCCCAGCCGGCTGACGAAGCGGCTGAGGGACGCCAGGCATCCGGTGAACTTCTGGACTCCAAGCAGGTTCCTGGGCGGCTGCATCCTCTCAATGGCCACGATCTTCTCCAGATTTGCCTCGATACCTTGCTGTGAAACGAGGAAAGCGAGGAGCTGGCCGGATGGTACCCCAAAGACGCACTTCTCTAGGTTCAGCTTCATCCGGTACTGCCGGAGGTTGCCAAATGCTTCTCCCAGGTCCTCGAGGAGGGTGTGCTTCTCCTTGGTCTTGATAACCACGTCATCCACGTAAGTGTGCATGTTTCAGCCTATCTGCGAGTGCAAGCATTTCTGCATACATCACTGATAGGTGGCGCCTGCGTTCTTTAGGCCGAAAGGCATGGGTACATAGCAGAAAGCCCCATAGGGGGTGATAAATGATGTCTTAATCTGATCAGCCGGGTTTAGCCGGATCTGATTGTACCCGGAATAACAATCTAAAAAAGACAACAAATCACAGCCGGCCGTGGAATCGATGACTTGATCGATACGGGGCAAGGCGAAGGGGTCTTTCGGGCACGCCTTGTTCAGGCTGGTGTAGTCGATACACATGCGCCAGGTCTTGTTCTTCTTCAGCACCAGGACTGGGTTCGCCAGCCAGTCCGGGTGGTACACTTCCATGATGAACCCGGCTGCAAGGAGCCGGTTGATCTCGTCACCGATTATCTTTCTCTTCTCTTCTGTGAACCGACGCAGAGGTTACTTGACCGGCTTGGCATCCGGACGCACGTGAAGCGAGTGCTCGGCAAACTCCCTCGGCACACCCGGCATGTCCTTGGGGGACCACGCGAAGATGTCCCGATTCTCACGGAGGAAGTCGACGAGCGCGCCTGCCTATTTGCTGTCCAAGCCGGCGCCAATGGTGACGAACTTGGTCGGATCGGAGGGGTCGAGCAGGATCCTCTTCGTCTCCTTTGCCGGTTGGAAGGCTCCTTCTCCAGCCGGCTTGCTGCTAGCCGGAATGTCCTGCTGGGCCATGGCCACATTGTGCATGATCACGCGCTTCTCTTCGGCTATGATGAGGGCCTCTGCCAGCTTGGAACCGGCCGAAGCACACTCCATCGATCGCCTGAAGCAGCCGGCGACGGTGATCACGCCGTGGGGTCCCGGCATCTTCGTCTTGAGGTAGGCGTAGTGGGGGATGGCCATGAACTTGGCGAGGGCGGGGTGCCCGAGGAGAGCGTGGTAGGAGCTCGTCAGATTTACCACCTCGAACCAAATTGGTTTGCGGCGGAAGTTCTCCTCGGTCCCGAAAATGACGTCCAGCTGGATTTTCCCCAGCGGGGCGCAGGCTGGCTCTGGCAGTACGCCGTGGAACGTCATGGTAGTCGGGCGCAGGTCACCTTCACGAATGCCCAGCTTCTCCAGCGAGGACTGGTAGAGGAGGTTGAGGCTGCTGCCTCCGTCGATGAGGACGCGCGAGAATCGGCAAGTGCGCGCGTTGGAGATGATGAGGGGGTCGAGCACCATGGCGTAGCCCCCGGGAGTCAGTAGATGCTCAGGCTGATCCGCCCGGGTATAGGTGATGGGGGTTTCCGACCAGTTCAGGTACTGGGGGACCGGAGAGGCGATGGTGTTGACCTCCTTGGAGCGTCGCCTGCGGCTGTGCTTGTCGTCCTGCTCCGTCTCGAAAATGTGGTAGGCGGCGTGCGGCTGGGGGTAGCCGTTGTTGTTGTTGCCGCCATTACCATCATTGCCGGCTCCCCTAGCTGGTGGTGGAGGTCCACCCGGTGGGGGAGGCGGGGGACGAGGCTGGTTCCCCTGGTCCTTTAGCTGGCGGGTCCAACTGCAGTTCCGGGTGGTGTGCGTAGCTGGCTTGAAGGGACCGCTATGCCACTTGCACGGGCCATCGAACATCTGGTCGAAGGTGAGCCGTGGCTTCTGCCTCCTTGCTTCATTAGCCGGCGCGTCGGGCGCGCCCTCCACAGCATTGACTTGCCGCGCGTGGTAGCGAGGCTTCTGCTGTCCGGCCTGGTGGTCCCCATGGAACCGGTTGTCGTTGCCGTGGCGTCTGGAGGATCCGGCTTCTCCAGCCGGATTGCTGGGTCGGTCACGAGCTGGCTCCGTGGGAGTCGGACGGCCATCTACGTTTACTCGGAGGGGCTTCTTCATGGCGGCATCCGCCGTGGCGTACTGGTCTGCAACCGTCATGAGCTCCGCCATGGTTTTCGGCTCGTCACACAGTAGCCGGTGGCGAAGCATGGTGCCCTCGCGGCAACCCTCAATGAAGAAACCGATGGCTTGGCTCTCCAGGATGCCCTCGCAGGTGTTGCGCAGTTCCGTCCACTTGGCGAGGTACTCGCGGTCGGTCTCGTGGTGGCCTTGGACGCACAAGGCCAGGTCGCGCGGGCGCCCTGAGCGCTTGTACGTGCCGTTGAAGTTCCGGACGAACACTTTCTCGAAGTCAGGCCAGGCGTTGATGCTGTTGGGCGTGAGGCTATTGAGCCACATCCTCGCCGACCCAGTTAGCATGAGGGGGATGTAGCGCACGGCTGTGCGCTTGTTCCCGTGGGCGATGCCGACTGCCGTAGCGTAGTCGGTCAACCAGTCTTCTGGTTTCATGCTGCTGTCGTACTTGGGGGTGTCCCTGGGTAGGGAAAATTTATCCGGAAATGGCTCGTTCCGGATGTGGGGTCCGAAACAAACTGGACCGGTAGAATCTTCTTCCTCTGTGACGCGCGCTTGAGCGAGGAGCTCGATGCGGTCGCGGGAATCCGGACAATCCGGGTTGGGTGCGCCTACCCGGCCTGAGAGACGGGAACCGGCTGGTCTGGGCGCTCTGGCTGGCGGAGGGAGAGGTGGCGGGTTGCTGTTCACCGTCTGCTCCTGGCGCGGCTAGCCCCTGTTGCCAGAGCTGCGACGCCTGCTGCGGGCCTTGGGCGGCTGAGGGGAGGATGCCTGCTGGGTGTCGCGCGGCGCGCCCCTGCTGTTGGCCGGTAGCTCGCTCCTCCTGGAGTAGCTAAGGTCTTCCTATGTCTGCCGGTTGGCACCAGCCTGCTCGTCCGCGACGCGGAGGAGCTCCTGCACGCGAGCTTGCTGGCGGGCTTGCTCCTCGCCCTCCAGGCTAGGCAGTTCCTCTGCCGCGGCTCGCGCCACGCGCAAGTTCTTGATGGGCATGCTGTAGGTGGGCCGTGCGAGGGCGGGCACGGGATCCGCTTCCCCGTCCTTTTCCAACCTACCGCCGAGCTCGCTGCCCCGATGTCGTATCTGGCTGTGCCGGCTCGGCTCCGCGGTAGCCGGAGTGAGGCCGTGCGCGCGGTCGTACTCGTGCCGGGTGATCTCTAGCTGCTTACGGGGTGCTGCTAGCTCCATGGCCTCATGGAGGAGGATCTGTCTCTCCATGCTGAAGTTGGCCTCCGCCTCCTCCGGGTTATCCCCGAGGTTAACCGGCATCAGGAGCCGATCAATGGCATCCTCCACCGGGTTCTGGGGCTGCGGGGGAGCGGAAGTTCCGACCTCGTCAGCGCCTCGCTCCTGCGGCTGACAGGGATACGAGATGGAACCGGCCATCATGACCTCTACGTCGCGAGGTGCGGTGGAGGCGCTGCCGCCTGAGCACGGCAGCTCCGCGATAGAGACGATTTCCCTAGGGAAACGCTCCGAGACGGTGGCGACGTACACAGGGAGGTCGCCGAATAGCAGGACGGTGTCGTTTGCCAGGAAGGAGGTTCCAGCAAAGCAGGAAGCGTTGTTGATGACGCAGTCGAACTTGCCAAGCGTGAGCACCAGGCCGGAGGCCACACGCTCGCCGGCTGAAGTGCGGGGTCCCGTGCGGAACGTTATTCCGGTCGAAGCCATCTCGCCCCACGGTGGGCGCCAACTGTCGTTGTATTGGGAACGGCAGTACCTGAGGAGGTTAGATAGAGGTGTGGGGACTAGCAGGGAAGCTATCGACGGCGTCCGCAGGCAGGATTGGATACAAGCAAGCGTAGCGGGATGCAAGAAGTACCCAGGTTCGGGGCCCTCGTGGTGAGGTAAAACCCCTACTCCTGCCGAATCTGACTATCAGGGATACTGGAACTACAAGTGCTCCTTGAGCTGTATACGCTAGCTACTGCCTTAAATGCTGTAAGACCAACCCTTTCTACTGAGGCCTTGCCTCTCCTTATATAGGCAGAGAGGCAAAGGTCGCACTGGCCAGTCTGACTGGCGGGCCCCACAGGCGGGTCCCAGCCGACTAGTCATCTACAGTGTCCAGTATGGCTTGTCCTGTCGGAGTACGAGCGGTATGGCTGTCGTAGGCACAGTGGACGCCGTGCGAGCCTGTCGTCAGCACCGGCCACTATTCCTGCGTCGCCCACGCAAAGTCTTCGGTATGGCCGGGTAGTTGCCAGTCTTGTCACCGTATAGGGTGTACCGTGCACTGATACACACGTCGTCCTGTCCCATTGATTGAGTCCGGCTACGTAGCCGTATCCGGCTGCCTCCTGCTGATCCGGCTACCAGGGGATAGCCAGCCTGTCTTGCCCTGTCCGGCTGCATCTGGTCAGCCGGACGCGATCCGACTGTCTTGTTTCTTATTCGGTTGGGGTACCTGGGGATCATCCCCCTGACATGCATCGAGTCTCTATAGGTTGTTTATGCATGCTTCGCTGCCGCTTCAGTCCACCATACCTATGTAGGCGAGAGCCGCCGAATTCTAGCCTCGCCGTGTACTGGCCTTAGTACTGACGCTTCTCTTTTTCCCTCGTCCTTTGTCGGCACCCCCTTTTGTTTTAGCAGGTTTGGGATCGACGTCGTTAGCAGGGTTACCCTTCCGGCTTGGCCTGGGCAGAGTTATGGACGCCATTGGTTATTCTTCAGGGCTCTTAGCCCCATTTGCATCTTATCCGTACTCGGATGTTGTATCGATTTCAAGGTGATTTGGATCTTTGTATTGTATATAGGTATTCTTGACTCGTTGATTCGTTGTTGTATATATATGTTCTGTGGGTTCCAGCATGGACTAATGTGTAATGGTATTACTTCATTTTCCACCCGCACACAAGTGCCTGGTGGGCGTCCTTGAATCGTTTCTATGTGGGTTTGGCGAGAAGCGCTAAATCTGCATAGGGTCGATTTGCGGGTGTTATAGTGTGTGAATGTTCGAAGTTTGTAAGATCCGGGCCAAGTGGAACTTAACTCGGCTCTAGGTGTGTGAATGTTCGAAGTTTGCAAGACCCGGGCCAAGTTGAACTTAACCCGGCTCTTGGTGTGTGAATGTTCGAAGTTTGTAAGATACGGGCCAAGTGGAACTAAACCCGGCTCTAGGTGTGTGAATGTTCAAAGCTACTAAGGACCTACGCTAGTTTTCGAAGAGCATCTGGCCGAGTAACAAGTTACTCCCCCTGAGGCTCAGAGACTAGCGGATATATCTCTAAGTACTTGTGTATGTAAAGGCATGGCGACAAGGCTTACCTCCATCATCCGGCCAGTAATAGAGATAGCCTTGGTAGCCGTGTTCATCTAGGCGCTGAACTTGGTAGGACCAAATTTCTTCGGAAGATCTTCATTGAGATTGACGAACTCAGCGTGATTCGAATTGTTGACATATTCAATCAAGGGACCATAGCTCTCTCCGCTGAGCGTCTACATCGCCACCAAACCTTTGGCATGGGCCTCTTTCCTGGCAATATATGCGGCAGTCGGGCTGGTATGCAAAGTGAGTTGTTTGCTGGTAGCAGACCCGGAAGTAGAAGACCCGGAGGCACCACTCCCATTCTTTATGCGAGAGTATGCTGTCCAGATTCAATAATGGATCCCTTGGGAGTCTGGTTCTTGGCAGCCACGACAGCTTGTTGGGCCTTAGAGGCATCAACACCTTTCTTGGCCTTGGTGCTTGCTTTAGGATGCTACTGAGAAGCTGTGGCTTGCACTCCGGGCTTGGCCTAAGGTTTTGACTGGAATATGTCTTTGGCGGAAGATGATGGCACGGAGGATGTCATCTGAGTTTTCTTGGATTTGTCTTCTCAGCGAGTCTGGGGAGACTCGGACGAGGCAGTAGGAGTTGGCGCTAGTGCTAGTGCTTGAACTGGTGCTTGTGCTAGTGCTGGCGCTTGTGCTGGTGTTGGAGCTGGTGAAGTATGAACTTGGGACGGTGTCGAGGTTACCGTCACCTCAGTGACAACGGGTTTGGCACCGATGTTGCTGGCGCCCTAATCATCTTGTTGCGGCTGAGCTGAAGAAGAACCGGCTTGGTCCGGCATGGCCACATCCTTAGAGGCACCACCTCCCTCTGTGCGGATGTTGCCCTCCTCATGCCGAGGTGGGCTAAGATTTGGCATACTCGCCGAGCTCTCCTGAATAGGGCTCAAAGGAGGAGCATCATCGCGGTGGGGAGAAGGGGAAGTGTCTCAGAGGGGTGAGGCGATGCTTGAGCCACTCTGGTGGATCTCCCTAGGGCCCCTGCCGGATCAAACAACAGAGAGTTCAAAATCAAAATAGAGAGAGAAACAAGAAATACACAAGAGAAGGGGAAAAGAAGAGGGAGCTTACTCGGAGGAAGTAGGAGGCTCCTTAGGCTTTGGGGCTCATCGAATCGTGGTATTGGGCACGGGTTTGCCAGCGCCTTTGACACCGGATTTCTTCTGTCTTT
The DNA here is from genome assembly GCA_910589775.1 of Avena eriantha. Lineage (NCBI taxonomy): Eukaryota > Viridiplantae > Streptophyta > Magnoliopsida > Poales > Poaceae > Avena > Avena eriantha. The sequence continues at coordinate 358,487,602 of OU342745.1, forward strand.
TCTTGGGCGGGGCAGGCTCAACCAAGGAAGCCGAAGTTGCGGCCCGCTTCCCCGCCGGGGCCGTGGCAGGTTCCTCCATAGCAAGAGGCGTATCTGTGTGGACCTGACCGCCTGGATTAGATAAAGTTGAATCAACCGAAAACGCATATGAGAAGGGCATCGGGTCAAGTACCTCAAGAATCACACAATCATCATCTTCATCATATGGCCAATCCCTCAAAGAAGAGGCCTTACTAGAAGTTTGTTGGGGACCATCCGGAGTTGGCAAGAACGTGTCTGGATCTAGCTCGTCTGTGTCCGAGGTAGCTCGGTCCTTGCCCCACTTAAGGGGCGGCTCCAAACCATCCTCAACGACATGTTGAAGAAACAACTGAAAGTAAAAGCACAAGAGGATCAAGTAAGGGTACAGTCCGACATAGAACCAGACTCGGAAAGAGGATCAAGTAGGGATATGGTCCGACATAAAACATAACTCGAAAAAGTGATCAAGTGAGAAACATACCAGAAGAGGTAACCTATCCCGTCTGAAGTGTTCAAACCACCAGGCTCACTCCTCGGTGAACTCCTTCTCTATCCTGAAGATAGCCTTGACCCGGCGGAAGATTTCAGTGTTGGTGAGCTCGAAGGACGAGGTCCGGTTGGGATCAAGGTGCCTGCTCATGTGGCAGAGCTTGTGGGAACGTTTCTGCAGGGGGAGATTCAGTTGCGAACAAAGGTGATCATCACATCCTCACTACACAGCCCCAGTTTGATCAGCTTCCTGAGCCGTTTCTCCACCTGATTTTCCAAGGGAGTGGACTTCCTTGGGATTTGGTTCCATCAAGATGTATCTGGAACACCTAGCTAGAAGGGGCGCAGCCGAATCAAATCTTCATCTATGTTGTTCCTCACGTAGAAGAACATCTGGTCCCAGCCTTTACAAGACTCGAGGTCGGTGACTCGGGGGAATACGGAGTTCTTTCGAGGGGAGATAGCGGCTCCGCCACACCGAGTCAAGGACTTGTCGACTGGGGTAGCAAAAGGATTGGGAATGACATTCTTGCGGAGACCAAAAAACTTGTACCAAAGATCTATGGTGGGCCAGAGGCCGACATACCCCTCTAACCCGGATGCAAAGGAGGAAAGAGAAGTGATGTCATTTGCCGAAAGGTGATGCGGTTGAAGCTCGTATATGTTGATGAAGTCATGAAACAAATCGCTGACTGGGAGGCCGAAGCCACGTTGGAAGTGCGAGAGAAAGATCATGAACTCACCAGGATTGGGTGAGGGAGCGATCTCCTGGCAGGGGAGGCGGCAGGTCACCCCAGCGGGGATGCGGCGGGTCCAATAAAGCCAATCCAAATCATCTCGGTAGACTAAGGAGCCGACCCAGCCGCCACGCTCATGCGCCTCATTGCCCTATTCTTGCTCCTCGACTACGGTGATCTCTTCTTCAGTTATCTCTAGGTCGCTGTCCTCGCAGACCAAATCTGTGGTGGGGGACAGAGACCTAGATTGGCATGGCCCCGTGGTGGGCAGCGCGGCTACGATGGAGAAACACGGCAGAAAGGCATGCGGCTACAGCATTGTGCAAAACAGAAGCTGCGACGGTGGCGACACAGTAGCTGTGAGGAAGACAGAAGAAGAACAGAGGCAAAGGCACGCGTAGAGTGGGGTAAACAGCCAAGGGGCGCCCCTCACCCCCTATTTAACCACGTGGTGATCCACAAGTATAGGGGTGTATCGCAGTATTTTAGAGGGAAGTGAAACCCAATTAATTGATTCGACACAAGGGGAGCCAAAGAATATTTATAAGCCTTAACAACTGAGTTGTCAATTCAGCTGCACCTGGAAACAATCTTGCTCATAGCAGTTTATCAGTAGCAACAGTTTTGTAATAGCAATAGCAAACTAATAGCAGTAGTAAAAGTAGAATAGTAGTAACAATAGCAGTAAATAGTAGGATTAAAGCGCGGTAGGCATAGGGATGGATGGACGGGCGTTGTATGGACAAGACAATTCACATGGCAATCAAGACATAGGGCAATTGCAGATAAATAAGATAAAGCATCCAAGTACTAGATAATCATAGGCATGTGTTCCATATATAGTCATACGTTCTCGCAATGAAAACTTGCACAACAACTTTTGTCCTGCCAGCCCATTTGCAGCGGGGCCTCAAGGGAACTACTGGCAATTAAGGTGCTCCTTTTAATAGACCACCGGAGCAAAGCATTAACACTCCGTGAACACATGTGATCCTCACATCAAAGCCATTCCCTCCGGTTATCTCGATTGCTGTCACTTCGGGGCCATTGGTTTCGCATAATAACATGTGTATACAACTTTCAGGTAAGACCAGAAACAATACTATCATAATGAATCAATAACATGTTCAGATCTGAAATCATGGCACTCGGGCCCTAGTGACAAGCATTAAGCATAACAAGTTGCAACAAAGTCAAAAATCACTAATAATAGATATTAGGCACCATGCCCTAACAATCCGATGCCATTACATGAACAATCTCATCCAATCCCTACCATCCCCATAGCCTACAACGGGGGATTACTCACTCATAGATGGGGGAAACATGGATGGTCGATGGAGAAGCGATGGTGGCGATGATGGCGATGATCTCCTCCAATTCCTCGTCCCGACAGGGTGCCGGAACAGAGTTTCTGGTGATGATTCGCGAAATCTGGTAGTGGCGGCGAAGCGGAACTCTTTCTAGAAAAACGTTGAACCCCCCTCGGTTTTTAGGTCAAGGGGCATCTTATAGGCGAAGAGGGAGGCCGAGGGGGCAGTCGAGGCAGCCACACCACCCCTAGGCGCAGCCTGGCCCGCGCGGCCAGGTGGTGTGGGCCCCTCGTGGCCCTACTCCGTGTCGTCTTCTGGCTCCGTGATTCTTCTGGTGAAATAGGATTTTTGGCATATTTTCCGAGATTTTTCCTGATAGTTGATTTTCTGCACAAAAACTAGACACCAAGGTAATTCTGCTGAAAACAGTGTCAGTCCATGTTAGTTGTATCCAAATCACACAAGTTTAGAGGAAAAACAATGGCAAAAATGTTCGAGAAAGTAGATACGTTTTGGACGTATCAACTCCCCCAAGCTTAGCTTATTGCTTGTCCTTAAGCAATTCAGTTGAAAACTGAGTGCGATAAAAGAAACTTTCACGAACACATTTCCTTCATATGATGTATATACTCTCAGCATGTGATCAACTACTTAGACAATTCACAATAAAGAGTATGCAACTGATGTTTACTCAATAGTCATTGCAAGCTATGAAGAGATTCCAACTCAAAAATAATAGGTAGCATGAAACATAAACACAAGCAACATTGCAATGCTCATAAAAAGGTATGATAGAGTGGTATCTCGCTTGCTTTTGATTGTAGAGCCAATATAAATGCCAAGGCACCTCTGAAGTTCAAGTGAAGACTAGAAGTAAAGATATCAAAGATACAAGCATCAAGGTCATAACACAATTAATCAAGTTTTGAGACAAGCACATTACACTAAGAATGACAACCATGCTCTCAAGAAAGTGCTCATAGAAAATGTGGTGACTCAACAAGGAAAAGGTTTTGAAAAGTTTGAAAGGCTTCCAAATGTTGAAAGTATGGTACTCATTATCTTTGAGCTCTCATTGCCCCTATCATAGGCATCTTTAGGTGATTAAGGTTAAAGTGACACAACTAAGAGGATATGCTTGACAAGTTATAAGTTGAAATCTCATGCCCCTTACTTACGAGTACCGAACCTCATGCAACTCAACTTTAGTCACAAGTAAGCTCTTGTCATTGTAAGTACATATGTATCATATAGAACCGCCAACAGGGTACCCCTTGCACATGATACAAGATCTATCCCATAATCAAAATGACAAGGCAAGCAGACAATGAGCATCTCAGCGATCTTTTTATTTGCTATTTGCATAGGTTTTTATTGAGGATGCTTCATAGAATGCTCGTTATGGTTATGCTGCAAGTTTCCACCATGATTAGGCATGGCTTAGGCTAGCATCCCAGGCGTTTCTCTAACACATATACAAACTCCATAATCTTACATGTTCCCCTTTTATTTCACACTGCCGGGATCCATAAGCAAAAGAATCATGATATCAACGAGGTACAAAGTACCAGTGCAATGTTGAAAACGTTCCCCATGATACATGGTTCTGCTAACTTCAACTTATAAAGCGCAAGCATATACGCAACAAATATGGACACAATGGTTCAAGTTTATTAAGTGCAAGAAAATAAAGTGTGCCATCAAGTTCGTGAGAGCTTTACTAACTAACTTTCTCATAACAAGCAGACATTTTATTTGGAAGAAAACAAGGCATACTTAATATGAACGGAATAGCAAATGAGGCTAATAGGTACGTATAGTGGACACTTTTGGCAATATTGGTTTTGGGGATTTGGATGCACGAGTAAAGAGTATACTCAGCACGAGTGAAGGCTAGCAAAAGTAAGGGAGCGACAAATGAGAGAGCAATAACTGTCATAATCATGCTTGCAACAAAACAGGACTAATCATGGCATGAAAGTGATTCAAGACCCTTGAGGCAAAATAATTCATCAAGGCTTAACTGATTATTTTAGTCATATGCATGCGTGAGCATGTGCCAAGTCAATTTAAGTGAAACATTCAGAGGAGGATACCACAGTGTCATACCAAGTTATGAATAGAGCAATGCAAGCAAATATTCATATGACATGCTACAAACTATTAGCAAGCTGGAGCTAATCATAAGAAAGCAAGAACTACTAAGCATCCATAAATAACATACACCCTACATGAACAGACTAAACAGGCCTGCAATGATGAGTATATGTACAAAAATGAAAACAAATAGAGTTCGTTACCAGCTTCTTACCACACCTCAAGTTGTAATTAATCCTAATTATTTCCCTTCACTTGTGTTGCTTGAATAATAACATGAAAACCAAACTCCACTGAGGACTGCTGAACCCTGCAACAAACTTAACAAAACCAAAGAAGAACAACAAATATTTTTGGTGTTTTTGAGTTTTAAAGGCAAGAGCAAAAAGTAAGAACAAGCAAAGCGATTTTTTTGGGGTTTTCGAATAATCAAAACAAAACCAAATGGAAGAAGCAAACCAAGGCAAAAAGAAAGAGAAGCAAACAAAGGGAAGCAAAGAAGATATTTTTGGTCTTTTTGTGTTTTAGAAAGCAGAAACAAAGCAAGAACGAAAACTTAAAAGAGAACGAAGCATGGGTATACAAAGTACCGACTAAACATGATATGTAGATGAGTGTGATGTCGGTGTAGCTCCCCCCAATCTTAGGCTTTTGGCCTAAGTGGGTATCAATACCAATGCGGGTAAGGGTTCCAAGCAGGCGGGTCATCGTAAGAATGATCGTGGTTAGGCCCTTGGGAAGAAGAGGCTCCCCAATAATAGGTAGGCTGCTGATATGAAGACTCCCCCTCATTCAAGGGCTAGACCGAATCATCTGTTACCTCCCTTCCAGTATCCCGCTCCCATTGGGAGAGCTCTCCCAAGTATGCATCGAGTTCTTCCTCGGTGAGTAACCATCCTACCCTGTTATCAAGGTTAAACAAAACAGGTGCAGGCAAAAGAACAACCCGCTCGGACTTACTCCTCCTCCAACCAGCCTTGAGAAAGGTTATTTCATAAGACAAATCACTCAAATTAGCCCAAGAAGAAACAAATTTATGTTGTATCATGGAATTAAGGTCAAGTCTCTCTATGGGAAACTGTAGGTCTAATGATGAGGCACTAAACCATGCAAAGCTAATAAACGAGAGGCAATGAGGCCTCCACAAATTCCACCTTTCTTGCGGTTAGCAGCAAGATGGAAAGCTATTAAGGCACCCAAATTATAAGTCCTATCTCATTTAAAAGTAGCTGAGATGAATGCTAGATCATAAGAGGATAACTTATTAGCAGTTTTCCTAGCGAGAACGCACTTGGCAATAAAGTAAGCAAAGTAGAGAATAAACGGGAGATGAATGTTACGGATTTTCCCACTCTCCTTCGAGAAGCTGCTCCCTTGGAAAATCTCCGCATACAAGTCCATGAGTGGTGCAGGTCGCTCTTTAATCCTTCCACATGATCCCCACTGAGGTACTCTAATAGCTGCACACAAATCATCAAAAGGGAGGCCGATAACTATATTCTAAATTTTGTAGTGAACCATGGGGTTAGGCAAAGAGCAACTAAATCAAAAGTCATGCGCCACAGACATGGGTAGCTTTACAAATTGGTGAGGTTCATCTCCCACAAAGTGCTCCGACGCTGCATTAGTGATTAGAGTATGGAAGTCTTGAGAGATCCACGCAGCCCTCATGAATTCGGGGCATGGATAGATGGAAGGAAAAACTTCCTCCTCTCGGTGAACCTTCATAACTTCAGGCACCCTCAGTTCATGTTGGTTGACGTGGTGCTCATTCATCTTTTATTCTGAAATTTAAACATCCATTATACAAGTGATTGCAAAGTGAATACATAATGATGGGAACTACTCATAAGGACTTGTAAGAGGCCTAAACATGCATCAAAACAATATCTCTAAGCATTGAACAAGCTTGCAAGATCACATAACCTGTCACCTACAGCAGAAAAATACTCAAGATATAATCCACTAAACACAAATCTACTTGGACAAGCGGAGGAGTCACATACCAAAGAACAAATGCTCCAAATTTCAGCAGTAAAGATGGGATGAGCAAGGAGATCGATAAATCGTGGGCAAGAACAGCAAGAACGCGATTTCAAGCAATGAGCTGGTGTTTTCTCGGGAGAGAGAAGGTAGAGGCAAGTGAGAGAGTGAGTGGAGGGCCAGGGGTGGCCCACACCCTGGCCAGGCGCGCCCCTGGGCTGGCCGCGCCACCAGGTGGTGTGCCTGCCTGGTGGCCCCCCGGTACTCCCAGTAACTTCTCTGCCCCTTTTTTCACGTAAAAATTTAATATGAATTTTCTGGATTTTTTCGAGACACTTTATTTTTTAGCAATTTTTAGGTATTGATGAATGATTTTTCTGCAGAAAAGTGATTTTGAAAAGATGCAAAAGCAAAAGAAAACCAAAACTTCAGAAGTTCTAAGACACTCTAATATGCAAGCAACTAACAACAAAAAAGTAGACTAAGCGAAAAGTAAAATGGACAAAGTAAAAGTAAGCGAAGATAATCATGGTGAAAACATTATTTTGTTCATTAAAATCCCTTTGTTAACAAGGTTGATCAGGTCTTGTTACCAAATTTTTTTTATATGAGACAAAACTTCGTATTCCACTAATGATTATGTTACCTCAACCTTGATAACAATGGTCCCAATTATAATAGTTTCATATTTTTCTCGTGGTATGGGACAATATATTTGTCCAACTTGAATGCCCTCAACATGTTCAATTGAATTTAAACCATAAGTCCTATCAATCTTCTTGGGGAAATAGACAATATGCTCCTTGTCATTAACATTAAAAGTCACCTTTCCTTGATTACAATTAATAACAGCTCCTACAGTATTAAGAAAAGATCTCCCAAGAATAATAGACATATTATCATCTTCAGGCATTTCAAGCACAACAAAATTAGTTAATATCAAGCAATTATGAGCCACTTGAATAGGTACATCCTCACATATACCAACAGGAACAGTAGTAGATTTATCAGCCATTTGCAAAGATATATCAGTTGGTATTAGTTTTTCCAGTTGAAGTCTCTTATAGAGAGAAAAAGGCATAACACTAACTCCTGCTCCCAAATCACCAAAGAAGTTCTAACGTAACTATTTTTAATAGAGCACGAAATAGTTGGAGTCCCTGGGTCTCCAAGTTTCTTTGGAACCTTACCATTAAAGGAACAATTAGCAAGCAAAGTAGAAATTTCTTCATTAGGGATCTTCCTTTTATTAGAGACATATCCTTCATATACTTTGAGTAAGGAGGCAATTTAATAGCATCAATCAAGGGAATTTGCAAGAATAAAGGTTTCATCCACTCACAAAACGTGTTGTAGTGTTCATCTTCTTTTGACTTGTGTTTCTTATCAGGGAAAGGCATAGGTTTTTGGACCCAAGGCTCTCTTTCATTACCATGTTTATTGGCAACAAAATATTCTTTAGTGTATTTAGTATTCTTAGTGTGCCTTTCAGGTTCTTCTTCAACTTTTTCTTTATCAGGAGCATCATTTTTCTCATTACCACTTTCAGTTTCAGCATCAGAGACATATATACTATTGGGATCTATAGCAGGTTCAGGAGATTCTACAATAGTTTTATATTTCTTTTTCCTTTTTTAGGAGAAGTACCACTATTTTAAATTTGTTGAGAATCCTGTTCAATTCTTTTAGGATGCCCCTCAGGATGTAGAGGATCCTGAGTGCCAGCACCACTTCTAGTTCTAATTTCATAAGCATGTTTTTCTTTAGCAACATTAACTAGCAAGTCTTTTTGTACTTTAATAAGCTGATCAATTTGAGTTTGAACCATTTGGAAGTGTTTAGCAAGCATTTTAACATCATTAGAGGTTCTTTCCACAATATCTTTTAACTCAATAATAGCTCTAGAGTTTTCCATTAAATGATTTTGCACCCTTTTATTAAAATTATCTTGCTTAACAATAAAAATATCGAATTCTTCTAAGCATTGATCACGAGGTTTAGAGTAAGGAATATCACCTTCATCAAAGTGTTGGAGAGAGTGTACCTCAATAGTGGATGAGTGGGAGATTGGCTTACATAATTCTTCTATAGGAGGTAAATTCTTCACATCTGCAGCTTTAATACCCTTCTCCTTAAGACATTTCTTGGCTTCCTTCATCACTTCATCATTTAGTTCAATAACTCCCCTCTTCTTTGATGTTGGTATAGGCACAGGAATAGTTGGTTCAGGTATAGTTGTATCAGGTATAGCTAGTTCAGGAGGAGTCCAATCTTCATAGTTTTTGCTTATTTTAGCCATTAATTCCTCAACTTCCTTGGGAGTCCTATTCCTGAAAACACAATCAGTACAACTATCCAGGTATGTCCTAGATTCTGCAGTTAGCCCATTATAAAATATATCAAGAAGCTCATTCTTTGGTAATGGACATCCAGCCTGTGCGTGAATCAAAGCACAAAACCTTGCCCATGATTTAGGCAATATCTCTTTCTCTCCCTGTTTAAAATCAAAAAGTTCCTGCAAAATAGCATGTCTAGCACTAGGAGGAAAATATTTCTGAAGGAAAGTACTAATCAAGCAATCAGGGCTATCAATAGATCCGAGAGGTAAATTATTAAACCAAGTTTTAGCTTCTCCTTTCAACGAAAAAGGGAAAATCTTAGCAACAAAGTAGGTGCGCATCTTAATATCATCAGAAAATAGGCCACTCATGGTAGAAAGCTCAGTCATATGTGCTACCGCACTCTCATTCTTTGTCCCACAAAAAGTTTCTTTCTCAACAATAGTTATGTAAGGTAAATCAAGAGAGAAATCATAATCCTTATCTTTGATGTTTGTGGGAGACGCAGCAAACTTAGCATTACGAGACAATTTGGTTTTTATAGTACGCCTCTCAAGGAGACTCCTAATAGAACTCCTATCATGGGTGTTTTGACATTCTTTATTAAATTCATCGGTCATCTCTATATAACCGTCTTCAATATCATAACTCTCTCTAGACTCAGGTGAACTCACAGGTGTAGTAGTGCCTTCATTAGGAGTTTCCGTATTTCCAGCTATAGTTCTAGCAATCGTAGCATCTAGGAAAGGACCTAATGAACCACTCTTATCAAGCACAGTATAAGCAGCATCATAAGTATCAGAAGTTTCAGATTCAGCAGTAGTAGCAGTGTATGCAGCATGTGTATGTGGTGGTGTAAGGAGCTTACTCATAACAGATGGTGAATCAAGAGCAACAGAGGTGTTCAGAACCATACCTCTCCTTGTAGTGGATGGTAAAATAGGAACCTTGCCATCACGAGACTTACCCATGATGGATGGATGGCAGCGAACAATAGTGATTCCAAGTGAACTTGATAAATAGAGCTATGCTCCCTAGCAACGGCGCCAAAAAATAGTCTTGATGACCCACAAGTATAGGGGGTGTATCGCAGTATTTTCGAGGGAAGTGAAACCCAATTTATTGATTCGACACAAGGGGAGCCAAAGATTATTTATAAGCCTTAACAACTGAGTTGTCAATTCAGCTACACCTGGAAACAATCTTGCTCACAGTAGTTTATCAGTAGCAACAGTTTTGTAATAGCAATAGCAAAGTAATAGCAGTAGTAAAAGTAGAACAGTAGTAACAATAGCAGTAAATAGTAGGATTAAAGCACGGTAGGCATAGGGATGGATGGATGGGCGTTGCATGGACAAGACAATTCACATGGCAATCAAGACATAGGACAATTGCAGATAAATAAGATAAAGCATCCAAGTACTAGATAATCATAGGCATGTGTGCCATATATAGTCATACGTGCTCGCAATGAGAACTTGCACAGCATCTTTTGTCTTGCCAGCCCGTTTGCAGCGGGGCCTCAAGGGAACTACTGGCAAGGTGCTCCTTTTAATAGAGCACCGGAGCAAAGCATTAACACTCCATGAACACATGTGATCCTCACATCAAAGCCATTCCCTCTGGTTACCCCGATTGCTATCACTTCGGGGCCATTGGTTCCGGACAATAACGTGTGTATACAACTTGCAGGTAAGACCATAAACAATAATATCATAATGAATCAATAACATGTTCAGATCTGAAATCATGGCACTCGGGCCCTAGTGACAAGCATTAAGCATAACAAGTTGCAACAAAGTCAAAAAGCACTAATAATAGATACTAGGTACCATGCCCTAACAATCTAATGCCATAACATGAACAATCTCATCCAATCCCTATCATCCCCATAGCCTACAACGGGGGATTACTCACTCATAGATGGGGGAAACATGGATGGTCGATGGAGAAGCGATGGTGGCGATGATGGTGATGATCTCCTCCAATTCCCCATCCCGGCAAGGTGCCAGAACGGAGTTTCTGGTGCTGATTCGTGGAATCTGGTAGTGGCGATGAAGCGGAACTCTTTCTGGAAAAACGTCGACCCCCCTTGGTTTTTAGGTCAAGGGGCATCTTATAGGCGAAGAGGGAGACCGAGGGGGCAGCCGAGGCGGCCACACCACCGCCAGGCGTGGCCTGGCCTGGCCCGCGCGTCCATGTGGTGTGGGCCCCTCGTGGCCCTACTCTGTTTCGTCTTCTGGCTCCGTGAGTCTTCTAGTGAAATAGGATTTCTGGCATATTTTTCGGGATTTTCCTGATAGTTGATTTTCTACACAAAAACTAGACAACAAGGTAATTCTGCTGAAAACAGCGTCAGTCCGTGTTAGTTGTATCGAAATCACACAAGTTTAGAGGAAAAACAATAGCAAAAGTGTTCGGGAAAGTAGATAGTTTTGGACGTATCACCACACCCCTAAGTGCGGTAGTGGGATCTAGCGGTGCAACGAAGCCACACGGTGTGGCCGTGTATCCACCGGGTTAACCAATCAAAGGCAAGCCATAGGGAAGGCCACAAGGCGCTGCGCATCCCACGATGCGACGTGGTGTTACGGTTAATAAGGAGGCAGCCACGACGTGATGTTTGCTAGAGTTATCCCTCGCAGTGAATACTGTAACTGGCGCAGTTACTAGCGTTGGCCCTTAAAGTGAGACAAGGAAATGATTACCCTCCACGTGGGACGTGGGGAAGCATACGAGAGAAGGAAGGCATCTAAGGGGTAACCCGGATGAGAAGAGAATGATCCAGCCAACGAGAAGTAACTCTGAAAAAGCTAAGGGAAAATTGTAGTGAGTAAACCAAGTCAAGCATTAACTCGGCAAAAAGAGCAAAGAAGTTGGTAGGTTGAACCTGCTGTGGCCTTATCAGTTGAAGATGCTAAGACCACACAACTTTCGGGGACTAGTGTTGGGAGGATAACCCCGGGTAGGGTCACGCCGGGGTATAAAGGCCACAACAGCCGAGGTGCGGCAATATCAAAGCAAGAGTTGGCCGAGTCACCTCAAGGCAGGTCGACTTACGGAAGACCCGGACCAGTGGATGTTCGGCTAACACTAACCCGGCTGACATGAAGCATATGTCGGCTAGTTAAATTTCCCTTATTTGCAGGTACCCGCGGGGTCGAGTTAACCAGGCACGAGCTGGGTTACTACTTGGCTTACAAGAGAAGGAAGGACATCTCACTGGTCAAAGGTTTTCTCTCTCCACTATAGCATGAGAAAAGTGTACAGAGGGGAGGACCAGCGGGTGGTGGCCGACAAAGGTGACGTTGACCTTATCGGGTTATGTTGCCTATGTTGGATGATGCTGTATAATAGAGAGGCTCTCAGCGGCTTACGCCTGATGTCAGGACTAGCCTGTTAAAGAGATAATGGAGCATCTTGCTTTACTGGGAAGAATATTTGGGGGATATGCTGTCACATATGCCCTAGTTTGTAACCTGGCTCCCCTATATAAGGAGAACCAGTATCTCCATAGAGAGGGTCAGCCATTTTTTACTAAGGGAGAACCCTAGAGTGTGCAGGGTGCGTAGTAAGAGCAGCAACCTCCTTTTGACAAATAGCTCGAGGAGCCTTTGTAATCCACCATTGACAAGAGAGAATACAAACCTCTGTGCGTGGAATCACCACACTATCCCTCCCTGGATACCTCTAGTTCACACTGGCCCCATCTTTAGCCTATACATGGCATCTGTCGTGACACAAGCACGACAAGTTCACTTCAAAACTTGATGGTGGTTCAAAAACTATCTTCAAAGACCAAGATATTAAGGTAGATGTCGATCCTAATATGGTACACGTATTTGACCTATTTGAAGCTCTTCGCGTGAAAGTATACTAGGGTTCCTGCCAGATTTCACGGTCGGTGTGGTATTCCACGAATCCATGATGCGTTTGAGTTGAAAGATTCCAACGATTTAGTAAGACCATTTAAGAATTTAAAAGGATGAAAACCATATTTTTTAGATGTATATTAATGATGTGGGTGATGATAGTTGGGGTATCACCCCTAACTTGATGTCCGCATTTCTAGTAGCCATCCCCGGTAAGAAATTGACACCAGAAGGTAAAGTGTCATCCCAAAGACGAAGAAGAATACCCCTAGAAGACCAGCACCAAGGAGACTGAGACCACAACCAAAACCAACCCCAAGAAAACCACACCCAAAACACCACACCCATGGAAACCATCCCCAAGAAAACCACACCCAAGGAGTCCACACCCAAGAGGTACAACAAAAAGGCCAACACCAAGGGTACTGCACCAAATAAGTCAAGCGAAAAGATCTGGACAAAGAAAAAAGTTTATTTGCCAAAAATAGAGTTAGATTTTTATGAGTAGCCATGGTATTTGCATGAAGAATTGTAAGCACGATAATAACGGATACTGGATAATGTAACACTCCCTCCTGTGATATCATATCCATATGAGCGCCTAGGAGAAAATTTCAATGTAGGGGGATAGATTGGGACACAGTTCAGGTCAAGGTGTTAGACAAGGTGATGTTCCAACCCAACCTATGAAAGACAATAAGATGTGTGATTTACTAGGCATTGATGTGGGCATATATGTTAGTCCTGGAGATTTTTCTCCTGAAGTCTCCTCTCATTCAGATGTAGAAGAGGACAGTGAATAGGTACAAGAACATGGTGATGATGATATAGCCGAAACACTTATGTCTATGGCTGCCATCGTATTTGATGGTGAGGTGACCGACGAATTAGTGATAAAACATGGTCCCGAGAAACCTGTCATACATGGGGGCACACACTTTCGCATCGTGTATGAATTTAGGAGCGCAATTTAGTATTTTTATGTCAATGGGGAGTTTGATGTTGTGATAAATAAGAACACAAGATCGAGGTTTGAGGATGTTTGCAAATTAGAGTGACACAAAATGGAGACACAATGATGAAACCTTGCTCATGGTAGATAGGAGCAAGAAATGTTCCTGCTACAAAGGCAATTAAGGTACTCTGGAATATAATGGATCTAACACTTTGAACTTACTATTTTCCAAACTATAACTATAATTTTGTGCTACACATGTTTCTGACAACAATTGAACTTTGTTAATATTGTAAATGAATACTTGTTGCAGGTGAACAAAATGGGCCCTGCCCACATGTGTCCTATATGTAGCATGCTAAAATATCCAACGGCTAATTAAACTTGGGTGTATAAATATGCTATGTCCATACTGAAGTATAAACCAAAGGCGTCTACAAAGGCGGTTCAGAATAAGCTGTTGATGAGTACCACATCATCCTACTATATCGCATGGTTTGGAAAGGTAAAGGGAGAGCTTTGAAAATCCTATATGGTGATTGGGATGATAGTTTCAGAATGTGTACAACTTCGAGGCTAGGGTACAAGCAAGGTGTCTAGTAAGTGTTGTGAAGATTGACACTAAATAAGAAGGTGGGAAGATATATCTCTACAGATTTTTTATGGCGCTTAAACCTTGTATCCATGGATTCCAGGATGGTTGTAGGCCATATTTGACCACAGATGGCGCTATACTCACGGGAAGATGAAAATGCTATCTAGCATTTGCGACAATACTCGATGGGCACAACTGGATGTCCCTAGTGGCATTCAGACCATTTGAGTCTGAATAGAGGAAATCTAGCACTGGTTTTTGAGGCAGCTAAAGGGATCAATAGGTGACATGACTCCATGGGCTATATGCACCATTGCATGCGGTTGCTAAATGCAGTCTAGGCAGTATTCCAATGTGGTGAACATAGAGAATGTCATGGCCATTTGATGCTAAAATTGTACAAGCAGTATTGTGGTTGCGCTTTTTGTTACTTGTGGCCTACTGCTAGAGCTTACAAGCCTTAGAGATACCGATATCTTATCAAGAAACTTTTTGATGAGTGCCCTAACTTTGCAAAGTACTTTAAAGATCCCCATAAGGAGTTACGGATGAGAAGTACCTTCAACCCTGCCATCAAATGTGATTACATAAACATCAACCTTGCTAAAACCCTGAATAATTGGGTGAAAGACACAACAGATCATCCTGATCATATTTTGATGGACAACTTACGGGGTATGGTGATGAAGTTGTTAAATGTAAGGAAAGTGATTAGTGAAAAACTAAGATGTCGTATTCTACTAGACGTTATACATCAAATTAATCTGAAAAGTCGAGGACATGGGTATCTCAGGGTTGGCAAGTCAAACGGCAGTAGTTGTGTGGTGAGGGATTTTAGTCGCGGCGGCCTGAGGCATGTAGTGAACATTCATAAACGATAATGTGTCTCTTTAGAGTGGCAGCATGCTAGGAAACCATGCGCACATGCCTTGATCTTCTTGGTGAAGAAAAGAACTCTGGCATAATTGGTTCTATATGTGTCTCACTAGTTCTCTTTGGAAAAGTTCAGACATGTGTATGCTGGTTCCGTCAAGACTTGTACAAGCCCATCACAGTGGCCTGAGGTGCAACTCAATTTCAAGTTCTGTCAGCTAATAATTAAAAGGTGCAAAGGAAGACCTATGGTATCTTGGTTTAAGAATTATATGGAGAAGAAGGGTTCAACATAGGTGGTAGCAAGAAGGAAAAAAATAGATGCAAGCAGTTCTAGTGTATGGGCCATATATGTAACATCCCAATTTCAGCAACCCTGATTAGTTGTCCAGAATGCAAAAATCAGGGGGAACAAAAACTTCTTCTTGTGCTTTGGTGCAGTGCTTGCTTGTGGTTTGCTTGCACTTGTGCATATGATGTGTATCTTAGGATACTCCCTACCTCACCCTCAGTTGACAAAAGCTTTTTACCCAAAACTATCTTGGCTTACTTTACATGTTCTCAAACGTTTTGGAATTTCAAAACAGGAGCCAAGATGCCTATGCAACCAAAACTATTTTGGTAGCTTCTATTAACAAAACTATGGAGAGATACATAATACAATCTCCTTATGTTTTCAAGATAGAACACTCAACTAATCTTACCTCTAGTTTTCCCAAAACTCTTGTTCAAAGCATTTGAATTCTACTCATGGTAGAGATACCAAGAACCCTCATCTTATTCAAAACTGAACCTCTTCAAAATTCCCCCAACCTTACCTCAAGCTGAGCTTGATGGTAACCCTAGAGTAGTTGATTTGCTTATAAGATGAGTTGCCTTAATCTGCTCTCTGATGAGTTGCTTTGATCTGTTGTTTGACTTGTTTGCTTAGGAAGTAGTATGAGCCACTCTAGGAGCTCATCACTAGGATAAATATGTTTCCCAATCATCAACCCCTAAGCAAGAATGCAAACCTAGATATGATCCCTAGCCATTAAGTGATCATCTAAAACCCTCAACCAGATCCATTCTAGATGTTTCCAAGTCCTAAAAGACCAATATCAAGCAAGGATATATTATACTCAATCTACTCTTCAACATCATCCACTTGTTGATGCTCTGATACCTTTCCACTCCTCCTAGAACATTCCATCACATACTCTAGTCAAAACACCCAAAACTGCCAAATTTGACTAAGTCTAGAAACAGTTTCAACATCACCTTTTTGAATGCCTCCTTTTTCTCAAACCATGTGCATTTTTGGAAATGCACTTGAACCATATTGTTAACCATCCTAAGGAATACTAAGTCCAACAATTGCACCTGGTTAGATCCTTCTCCAAACCACTTGTCCATGATAGTTTTCCAGACAAGAAAATAACATTTCCTGAAAAATCTAGTCATCATGCCTACTTTGTTAGAAGCTCACACCCTCATACAACCTCCTATGGGACAACTCTCTGCATGATTGTGTTCTACTCATTGATTTCCATCAAAACCTACCTCACTTGTTCCAAGTGGACCCTTGAGCTTATTAAACCCACCTGGTTTAGAAGGCTTCATGACACTTTTTGCATGACAGCCTTATTTTCAACAAAGTTGGCCATCACTTCTAGATCACCTGAAATACAATTAATTCAAACTCTTCTTGCCATGTTCATCTATATGACTTGCTCTACCTGCACATCTATCCCTTGCACCAAGGTGGGCTCTGAGCTCCAAGATGCAAGCATGTTTTGGTGGTATGAAATTAACACCTCCCTAGATCCATAATATAGGGTATTCCACCAAATTCAAGTTGGAATTCCATTCCACGAGGTTGCAAAACACTTGCTACCTCTTGTCTACACCCTCCATATTTATCACCAAGATTTATAAAATATTAACCATAATTATTATGGCCCTAAAACTATTTAATTCCTCAAATAGTCAAAAACTCCAAACTCCCCCCCCCCAGTAAAGGAAAATTTGGTTTTTACCAAAATCATTCCCCACTTTTGAATTCATGTGGAGTTCCCACATATCATACCCTATCCCTTTTCCGTCTCAAAAATTAACTATTTTTGAGAAGCTTATTATTTCGTTTGGCCCATTTTCCTTAAATGGTGGAATTGGAATAATAATTGTTTTAAATACTTTTATGCCTCATAAATCCAGGAACTTATCCTTGTCCTTCTCAAGGACTTAGGATATTTCTGCCCTTGCCAAGTGGATTTATCCAGGACTCAGCCTGGTCCTCTCAAACATTTAGAGCACTGAAACATCCTACCTAGAAAAATCTCCCGTACATGATGGATCTGATTGAAGAAGCATCTGAATCGCACTCATCCACTGGTCATCAATTGCAAAGGATCATGGTCTTGCTCAACAACCCAGGACATTGGTAAGAACCACTAGCTTAATCATTCCATTATTGAACTTGCTTCAAGCTTCCCCCAAATATGACACTCTGACTCAATCACCACTGAGCCAGCCTTGGCTTCTCTATGCCCTGAATTCCAAGTATGTAAGATAACCTCCACACCCAAGATCCACCTCAAAAACTCTTTTCCACCATGATTCTTGGTTCTTGCTTGCAACATCTAGTATCATTTCCAATCACCAATATGTCATCCACATATAAGATTAGAAAGTTTACTTTGCTCCCACTAAACTTCTTGTATAAACAAGAATCATGATCACTCTTGATGAAACCAAACGATTTGACTACCTCATCAAAGCGAATATTCCAACTCCAAGATGCTTGCTTCAACCACCTATATCTTCATAACTCATACTACTATCTCAGCATTAGCTATCGACAAAACCCAAAACCTCGGGTTCATCATATACAGTCCTCGGTTAGATTTCCATTAAGGCAAGCCATCTTGACATCCATCTGCCATATCTCATAGTCGAAATAGGCTGCTATAGCTAACATGATCCAAACTGACTTAAGCATCGCTACGGGTGAGAAAGTCTCATCGTAGTCAACTCCTTCAACCTGTTGGAACCCCTTCGCAACAAGTTGTGCTTTATAGACAGAAACATTTCCATCCATATCAGTTTTTCTTCTTAAAGACCCATTTGCACTCGACGGGTCTTGCACTGTCTAGCAGATCAACCAAGTTCCAAACTTGATTTTCATCCATGGACTTTAACTCGGATCTCATGGCTCCAAGCCACGACTCAGAATCAGATCCCACCATCGCTTCCGAATAAGTTGCCGGCTCATCACTATCCAACAGTAACACATCACGAACACTTCGCAATCTGGCCGATCTTCGTAGTGTCGGTGCAGTTGCCGGCTCATGTACCACTACCACCGCTCAACCTCTAAGGCTTTTTGCAGGAAAATGGACAAAAATATCCCCTAAAAAAATAAATTCGCAAAATGAACTCTGGTCGAAAGTATTTCACACACACTAACTCTTTTTGTAGCGCCCAACAACTAGGCTCTATACTCTATAGGATAGCGCCTATGCCATAGGCGCTATGGTCCCTGCGGGCGTGGTGGCCGCCTGGCCCGCCCTGGCCCCACCCGACCGAGTAGCGCCTGGGCGTTGAGCCTAGGCCGTGCAGCGCCTAGGCGCTATGCCCCAATGTGTGGCGCCTATGTGAAAGGCGCTACACATTGAGACTTAGCCCCAGCCGCGCGCCCCCCCTCCCCCCCTCCCCACCCCAACCCAGTCTCTCCCAGCCGCCAGGAACAGAGGAGGAACCGCCAGGCAGCGGCCCTCTCTCTCTCCCTCCCTCCCTCAAATCCCTCAGATTGGAGGCTTCACTTGGTAGGCGCTACACATTGACTTAGAGAAATTTCCAGCGGGCGCAACTCGATTTGCTCTCTGTATTGGCTGAATCAAAAAAAAACGAAAGTGTAGCGCCTATCAGGTAGCCGCTACACATGCATAGCGCCTGTCAGGTAGGCGTTATGCCTCTGAACTGAATTCAGTTCAGTTTAACCTCCAAATTTACAGAATAAATACATAGATACATTCAGAAAGATATTCATACTGCCAAAACAGAGATATTCATAGTGGCAACACATAGTGCATAGATTAACTACTTCCGTCCACATAGTGCAATACAACTACATCATAGTGCCAACAAATAGTGCAATAGTACTACATCATCACATAGATCAACATATAGTGCATAGAACAACATCAACACATAGCGCACACCACATAGTGCATAGAACTACTTCCGTCCACGTGTTCTTGGGCGTCGACCCCTCCTCGGAGTCATCTTCTGTGTCACCGCCGCTTCTTCTCTTCTTTCTTATTCTTCTTCCTCTTCCTCTTCATCATCATCATAGTCTAGACCCCTCATCCTCCTACTAGCTCTTGACCTCCATGGCGGCTCGTCTTCGACAACATTAGCCTTCCCTTTGTTACGAAAGTCCTCCGGTGTCCACCAAGTGAAATCTTTCCTTCCTTCTTCAATAGGTAAGCGGAACGAATCCGGTATTATTCCTCCGTCTCATTCTCCATACGAGGCATCTACATGTACGAATGTATGCCTAAGGAAATGTATGGCAAGCAAACCAAAGGCACATAATGCAGTTAATAAATGTAAGGTCGTCCCATAACTCATCCTCCGTACGAGCCGCCGAGGTGGCCTCTTCCTCTTTGTCATCCTCAAGATTAGCCGTTGGGTCAGAAATCGACTTGGACCTAGAATTTGACGGTGTTGTGTACTCGAGGTCGCGACAACCTAATAGGTTAGATAACCGATGCATCTTTTTGGGCCGTCCGCTGTAATAAAGTAAATGAGAAGTCAAAGCGTGTAGCACAACATGCCCTATAAGTATTCCTTTCATTTTCAACCAACCTTGAGGAAGTTTTTAAGTATGCCTTCTGTCTTTTTTCCCTTCAGCCAATCGTGGAGAATTCCCTCGGTTTCGTCAGCATGTTTCTTTATCTCCTTTCGCTACGGAGTAAAAACGCAAACATGTTAGGAAATAAAGCGATGAAGGGCAAGTAAAGTAATGGAAGGGCAAGGAAAACTTTACCGCAAAGTTAAGCGAGGAAGATATCGGGATTTCGTGCCCCTCCCTGACAAGCTTGTTGTATTCGTTGTAGGCAATCTCATTGAAAAGGCATGGTTCTTCTAATATTTCCTCCTCGTAAGACGGCGGGCAAATGGAGACACGAGTATTTTCAACAAACCAATGAAGGTAGTTGTCCCATGAAATTGGGCAATGAGCTCTTCCACTATTCCATTCTGTTTGCTGAGCCTGCTCCAAAGATAGCAAGAACTCCATGACATACTTCCTATGATGGTGATCCTACTTCTTGATCTTTCTCTACCATTTCCTGTCCAACCTGCGGGACAACAAAGAAATTTGTTACTACAACCAAATAGAAGACGACGATGCAATTTAGGAAAAGGGTTCTGATGCTAACTTACCTATGAAGCTCCTTGTCGGTGTCGTTATATGCGGGAGGGTGAGCCTGGAACAACCTGAACTGCCTCATCACATGGTGTGGAAGATGGTACTCAACCGCCCAATTGCAAATTAATGGACAGCACATGAGCCAAAGATTCTTTCCCACCACCAAACATTTCGGTTAAGATCAACCCGGGAGCAACACCAAAATTGTCCCCGTAACCATAAGGCTCCCACTCCACCTGCAACATATCACAAGAACATGTTTCTTGTAGATTTCGACTAGTGGGTAAAACACTCTAGGAAGTGATGTAAAGACACAAATTTAACTACTCGGGCGTAAGCGCATTGAACTCGTTCGTGTACTTCATGTACATGGCATCAACAACGCTAGTCATCTCCGACATGACGTCCCACTTGTAAGCCCAAGTGGGTGAGCGTAGAGGGTGTCTCCCAAACTCTGGCCAAGGTTGGTAGCCCACCTCTTTCGGGCGACCTACTAGTAAACGTTCCCAGCTCCATACTGAGAGGAGAACCATAGCACCACCTATTCCGGCGTTGGCGCTTGACCTATAACAAGCATCATCCAGCTGCAAGAAAAGTAAAAATGTCAACATATGTGTGGCATCCTGCTAAAACCACTACTAGAAAATCGCGTTGTTTTTGTGCATTGCATCATCATGACCGCATGCTCATGTCATCATGCCACCTTGCATTTGAGCATCGTCATGTCATCATGCATTTGTTTGTCTAAAACTATTTTCATAAAGCCTAGTTTTGTTTTCTAAAATATTCCCCGTCTTTATTCAAATCAAAACTCCGGTCTTTTCCGGGTCTTTTATTTGTCTAAAAACTATTTACAAAACCCTATTTTAAAATTAAAATAAAAGTTTACATTATTTTTAGGAGGCAGCCCGCCAGGCCCGAAAGCCCGGCCGGCCACCTCCAAGCCCTAAACTAAAACCTAGTCTAATCCCTAACCTACCCCACCCTATCCTACCCAGCCCCTTCCACATCACCCCACCAACCACAGCCTGCCACCTCACCACCGCTTCCTCCACCCCATCCACTCCTAACATGCCACCTCATCCCACCGATCCCACCTGACCACCCTCTCTCCACCCCGCGCCCCAACCCCACCCCACCTGGCTGCCTCCTGCCCAGATCCCCAGCCGCCATCTCCCGCCCAGCGACTCGCGCATGCGCCACACCGACCTGGTCCACCCACATCGCCCCATCAACCCTGGCCTACCCCGCGTCCGTCCTCTCCCCTGGTCGCTCGCCCGCCATCCCCACCTACCTCGCCGTCGCCATCCCTCCCCTCGCGCGAGCCTCCGCCGCCGCATGGCCTCGATCCTGCCGGCCTCGCAGTGCCGTTCCGCCACCAACCTCACTCCCCAACCGCCTAGGACCGCGCCGCCCCGGATCCCGTGCATCGCCGCCTCCTCGCCGTGGCCGCCCTGGTGCTGCTCTGCCCTGCAGCCGCGCGACTCTCCGTCCTGGCCGAAGCCCCCCCGCCTTCCCCAAGCTCGTCGCCTCTCCCTCTCTGGGTGCTCGCATCCGCCGCTGTCCTCTCGACGCCCCTCTCCTCGGCCCCTGCAGTGCCGTCGCCGCCGCGGTTCCCTCGGCGCGTGCTCCACCTTGCCCCTCCCGTGGCGTGTCGTGGCCCCGCGTCCGCTTCCCCCCCCCCCCCCCCCCACGCGTCCTCCTCACCCTGCTCCGGTGCCCTCCTTGTCACCGAGCTCACCCCTTCTCCTCCGCCTGGCCTTTGCTCCCTCCCTGCGAGCAACAGTGCCCGCCGTCACCTCCTCCTTGTTGCCTGCGCGCCCCATCTCGCGGCGGCGCCCCGGGAGTTTCGCCGCCACCTGCAGGTCCCTAGCCGGAAGACCCCGTCGAGCCTCCTCTCTGCTTGCAGGAACCACCCGCCACCGCCGCCCGGGCCCGGCCCGCAAGTCCCCGTGCGTTGGTCCCGCGCATCCCTGTCGTGCCGCCGGTGTGCTGCTCTTTTCCGAGCATGCCCTACAGCGCCCATGGCCGGACCTCTCCACCCTGCAAGGAACCCGTCGCTCAAACCTGGACCGCGTGACGGCATATGCCACGTGCCTCTTCCTGCAGCACGCGGTCGCCATGATCTCCTTCTCGCGAGAGAGTCGCCCCTTCCTACTATGAAGTTCGACCCATTTGTGTGACCTCGAGGACGAGATGATGATGCGACCGAGGCGGCCCCGATAAGATCGCACGGTCTACATCAACTTCGGACATGTATGATGAAATTTGAGGATCATCGAGGCAGGAACCAAGAGCGTCATGAACCAAAGAAGTCGGAACCCCAAGGTCGCCATCGACAAGATATCCATCACCAAACTCCAAGTCTCCACCCTGGAATGGCAAGATTGACCGCACGGAACACCAAGAGCTCCCAGCACCGAGCCCCGAGTCCGACACCGACAATCGAAGGCCGAAACTAACAAGTTCGCCTACCCGAACACCGTGCGACAAGATCTATATCACGGATTCCAAAGACTCCCGGACGCCAATATCGCCACGGGAACGACAAGTACTTCACCCCGGACGCCAAGACCGACCCGATACGCGGACCCGACAAGATCTTCGTCACGACAAGATCGACACCACACCAGGGCGAATCCGATGCGCCCCCGATGCCAAACCAAGTCCTTCTTCCCGGAACGCCAAGCTCTCCTTCCGTTGTCCGAGAACGATCCCGTCGATCTGAACCCAGATCCGATCCCCGTCGAACCCTGGACCCTGGACCCAAGATCTTCTGAACCCAGATGTGTGAACCTTTTCTCGAGCCCCTATTTTATAAATGCTACATATAAAACCAGTTGCATAATAATTGTTCATCTCGCGTGCATATCATAATCATGCCGGATCTTCTGCCGTAGTATTAAATATTGCATCCGGTGTTTCTGCTAGTGTTTGCTTCTTCGCGGATTAGACCGATGAGTGGATGCGAGTATCAACAAGTTCTTCGGATATGATCCGTCGACAATGTTCCCCAGGCGAGCATCTCTCCCTCTTCAACCTATTTTGCATTTATAGTCTTTATTTCCTCCTATTGATCTACTACTATCCGTGTCGCGATGCTTTAGTTTTTCTTTAGTTTTCGGACCCTAGTTATATCCCGTGCAGCCTATATATTGCCTTGGACACCTCCTATTACCCGTGTTTGGTAGATAGATGGCCTTGCGAGTCGTAGTTGCTTGCTTAGGTGCGTTCTCGTGTTGCCAAGTACCACAGTTGTTGGAATGCTAGCAGATGTTTATTGGTGGAGATGCTTATCGGTGGAGTTGATCATGACTTTAAATACAACTATTAAAATGCTAGATATGACTAATGCAGAGGCATCGGTGGGCAATAGATGTTATTTGGTTCTTCCACGCTCACTTGTGTCCCGTAGGACCCCGAGTACTTGATACATGTTCCTTGATTTTTTCGCACTATCCACATCCGGGAGGCCTTATGGACCCCCTTGAGCCAGAGCTTGATTCATTTCTATTTCTTGGGGCCACAAAGTAGTTTGGGGCTTTATTACTATCCTGTACTTATGCCATGTTACTTCTTCATTTAAGATTGTGCGTGGAGCACCTGTACTGTTTTGGATCGTGCCACGTTTTCGCGGTATCGACAAACCCAGTCACATTTTCGGGTTCCTAGTCGTTTACAACCGTCGACGCAAACCCTGGGTCCGTTCTAGAGCCGGCCAACTTCGTTGCGGGTAGCTTAGTGGGGTGGCCCCCTGAAATATTTATGAATCCTGTGATCGCTTTGTCGTGAATGGCTCGTTGGGTTTTGAGTTGGTTTTTCCGAGGTTGATCGAGTGTGTGTTGCTATTTGTGCACCCCTGCGGTCCTGGTTCTCCTCCTCCTCGCTGGCGCGTCCATGGCGAAGCAGGGGATGCTCCTCGATCTCCTCGACCATTTCCACGTCGCGCGTGCTGAACGGAACGAGGAGACGCCGGTGGTACTGGCGGTGACCGGCAAGAGGGAGACGTCGTCGTGGAAGAAGAAGAAGGAGGGAAGAGGACAGGGTACTGGGGGATCTGGGAGAGGCAGAGGAAGCGTGGGGCGGAGGATAAAGCGAGGGAGAGGGAGGAGGGTGCCGTGTGGGAGCGGGCAGAGATAAAGTGGCTTCAGCCACTTTCCTCCTCCTCCTCGATCACGTGCTCGTCGTGAGGAGCCAGGGCAGGGGCAGGTAGGGTCTGGCAGGTGGGACAGCAGAGAGGAGCTCGGGTGGGGCTAGCTCGGCAGAGAGAGAGAAAGAGAGAGGAGAGGGGTGCTCGGCGAGCTAGGGTTAGCTTAGAGAGGGGCTCAGGTTAGCTAGGTAAGGGCTCGGTTAGGGTTTTGTTAGGGTTGGGGTAGGAGGGTAGCTGAGGTGGGGCCAGCATGGTAGAGAGAAAGAGAAAGAGAGAGAGGTGAGGTGAGGGTTAGGGTTTCAAGTAGAACTAGGGTTAGAGGGAATAGAGAGAAAACTAGGTTAGGGTTTAACTAGGTGTTCAGGTTTTTAAAACATATTTTTAAAGATCAACCCAAGATGAAAGGTGAGGCTTTGATTTAGCATGAGGGTAGGTAGAGGTGAACCCAAGAAAAGAGAGAGAAGGAGGTTTATGTAAAAAGGTCTCATTTGCATCATGCATGGGGGGAAAAAGAAATGGTGTTTGATAAGAACATGGGGATGGTGAGATGGATGGAGATGATCCCACAAAGAAAAGAACCACTAAAACCAGGAGAAAAAGCAAATGGGCTAAAGGTGGTGGTGCTCTTGCATGGCCCATGCAAATAATTAATGCCATGTTTTATTCTTGTGAAAAACAATAATATTATAACATGGCATGATCCCATGCATTACCACATGTGGAAATAAAGGCCAAGCAAAATAAAAAGGGATTGGATCCACACTACACCCATGAGCTAAATTAAGTGGCAAGAATAAAATAAAAGCCCATGGGTAAGTAGAATGGTGGAATAATAAGGTGGTGAAAAGAAAGGTGATGGAGTGGAATAAAAGATATGCCCCCAACTCAATTTGGGCATCAAGCATTAATCAAGATTCAAATACAATGTATCAAGTACCAAATACAATTAATAATGTGCATGAGAGAAGAACCAAATGGAAAAGGGGTTTTATATGATGCTCAAAATGCAAGGTGGCATGATGACATGAGCATGATATAATTATGATGCAACAATTATCTGTAAGGAGTAGCCATTATATTACTAGAACCAAGTAGCATTACCATTGTTAGACAATTGGGATGCTACAACTCCCACTGAGTCTTTCCTCCTCACTTGCTGCATCGGGAATCAGCTAGAGAATATGGGAATATCTACTCCAACGTTCCATGAAGATCTTGACAAGGCCAGATGCGAGAATCTGCTCCTAAAGATGGATATCAACCACTACTCCGTAAGAGCGAAAGAAGTCTCCAAGCCACCAATGCTCGCTTGGCGCGGAAGCTGATCATTGAAGTACCCCCCAACTCCTGAAGACGAGAATCCCAGGACAGACGACGAACTCTCCTTCCTCAATGAGTACCACCCCATCGTCCAGTCATTCGCGCCGACCGAGTCAACATCCAACCCAGCACCAGGGGAAGGCACCACCCTCACCTTCACTGAGGACGAACTGAATATTCCCCAAACCCGATAGGATCTGCAGTAAGTTAACAACCCGGAGTTCGCCACGCCCCGAAGACGCACCCTCTAAGTAATCACCCGCGTTGCGGTACTTCTACTCGCTCGTCCAGAAATAGGGTAGAGTCATGTAATCGTCCCTGAACGCGTTTTGTAATGCCTAAGTACTATTAGCACCCTCGGGTGCAGATTGTTTGGTATGTAATGACTTCCGTGGATTGCTATGAGTGATCTGATTGTTCTCCTTCTTACGGGTTTTACCCAAGTCGTTGCAATCAGACCCAACCCGAAAACGTCTGCCACCAACAAGACCTCCCCCAGGAAGGGCCATGACAACCGGAAGCTCGAAGAAGGCATGTAGCCGCTGCGGAGACGAAGGGCACCAAGCCAACTGATGCTCCGACCACTGCCCCAACTATGGAGAACCCCATCCGCCCAAAGTTTGCCCAACTCGACTTATCACCTGCTTCATCTGTGAAGGCCAGACCATGTTCCCATAAAGTGTCCAGTATATCCCCTCATTAGCATAGCCCTGTCAACCTCTAGGTACCAGCAAAGGCAAGGCAATCAAACAGTTATACAAACACACCGAAGGATGGCCATCTGCTTCACAAGTGTGGCCTACCTGGTCGCTTCAGCAGAGAATGCCTCGAGAAGAAAATCCGCCAACACTTCCCTCGGGCAGAGAAGCTCGAAGACATCCAAGGTCCCCTCCCTCATAAAAGATGGTCACCCTACCGCTCGCCTGCCCTCAGCTCAAGACTGAAGATTTCCCACGTTTCGATAGGCGACAACACCCCATGAAGTAAAGACCAAGAGATAAGCCCCTTAACCCACTCCAGGACTCCCTGAAAGTCGACGAGTGACACTGTACTAAACTAGCCCATGTCTCCCCCTGGAAAGACAACTAGGATGCCACCCTCCCTATGTTGTCCTATGCTACCTTGGGATTTACTTTTGCCACCTTCTTAAGTAAGTCCCCTACTTGTAACTATCCCCTCTACCCAAGTCCCATCCTAGGGGGAAAGACCGCGTCTTTCCTGCAAAATAGAGTACCCTCCGAGAAAATCCACCGGGGACCCGAAGACACAGATCTCAGAGCACAGACTTGCCATAGACTTGGATACAATAACCCACTTAAGAGAAGTACCGTAGACCCTTACAAAAGGAAGGTCCCTCCCCCGCAACTATGGTTGAAGCCAGATCGACCCCCAAGTTTCAAGAAAGATTGAAGTTCACCCCCCCTTGTAGAGTGTTTCTGTTCAAAGACAAAGTCGGCAAGTTAGTTCGTAAGAAACACATAGCACCAACTAAGACAAATCCCCTAACCATACTCTCCGGAATCTCGGGACGAGATTCTTTTAAGGGGGAAAGGTCTGTAACATCCCAATTTCAGCAACCCTGATTAGTTTTCCAGAATGCAAAAAATCAGGGGGAACAAAAACTTTTTCTTGTTCTTTGGTGTAGTGCTTGCTTGTTGTTTGCTTGCACTTGTGCATATGATGTGTATCTTAGGATACTCCCTACCCTCACCCTCAGTTGACAAAAGCTTTTTACCCAAAACTATCTTGGCTTACTTTACATATTCTCAAACGTTCTGGCATTTCAGAACAGGAGCCAAGATGCCTATGACAACCAAAACTATTTGGTAGCTTCTATTAACAAAACGATGGAGATATATATAATACAACATCTCCTTATGTTTCAAGATAGAACACTCAACTAATCTTACCTCTAGTTTTCCCAAAACTCTTGTTCAAGCATTTGAATTCTACTCTTGGTAGAGATACCAAGAACCCTCATCTTATTCAAAACTCAACCTCTTCAAAATTCCCCCAACCTTACCTCAAGCTGAGCTTGATGGTAACCCTAGAGTAGTTGATTTGCTTATAAGATGAGTTGCCTTGATTTGCTGTCTGATGAGTTGCTTTGATCTGCTATTTGACTTGTTTGCTTAGGAAGTAGTATGAGACACTCTAGGAGATAATCACTAGGATCAAGATGTTTCCCAATCATCAACCCCTAGAAAGAATGCAAACCTAGATATGATCCCTAGCCATTAAGTGATCATCTAAAACCCTCAACTAGATCCATTCTAGATGTTTCCAAGTCCTAAAAGACCAATATCAAGCAACGATCTCTTCTACTCAATATACTCTTCAACATCATCCACTTGTTGATGCTCTGATACCTTGCCACTCCTCCAAGAACATTCCCTCACATACTCTAGTCAAAATCGCCAAAAACTGCCAAATTTGACTAAGTCTAGAAACAGTTTGAACATCACCTTTTTGAATTCCTCCTTTTCTCAAACCATGTGCATTTTTGGAAATGCACTAGAACCATATTGTTAAACATCCTAAGGACTACTAAGGCCAAAAATTGCGCCTGGTTAGATCCTTCTCCAAACCACTTGTCCATGATGGTTTTGCAGACAAGAAAATAACATTTCCTAAAAAATCTAGTCATCATGCCTATTTTGCTAGAAGCTCACACCCTCATACAACCTCCTATGGGCCAACTCTCTACATGGTTGTTTTATACTCATTGATGTCCATGAAAACCTACCTTAATTGTTCCAAGTGGACCATTGAGCTTATTAAACCCACCTGGTTTAGAAGGCTTCATGACACTTTTTGCATGACAGCCTTATTTTCAACAAAGTTGGCCATCACTTCTAGATCACCTGAAATACAATTAATTCAAACTATTCTTGCCATGTTCATCTATATGACTTGCTCTACCTGCCCATCTATCCCTTGCACTAAGGTGAGCTCGGAGCTCCAAGATGCAAGCATGTTTTGGTAGTATGAAATTAACACCTCCCTAGATCCATAATCTAGGGTATTCCACCAAATTCAAGTTGGAATTCCATTACACGAGGTTGAAAACACTTGATACCTCTTGTCTACACCCTCCATCTTGATCACCAATATTTATAAATATTAACCATAATTATTATGGCCCTAAAACTATTTAATTCCTCAAATAGTCAAAATCTCCAAAACTCCCCCCATAAAGGAAAATTTGGTTTTTACCAAAACATTTCCCCAACTTTTGACTCATGTGAGTTCCACATATCATACCCTATCTTTACATCTCAAAAATAAATATTTTTAGAAGCTTTATTATTTCTTTTTGCCCATTTTCTTAAATGGCTGAATTGGAATAATAATTGTTTTAAATACTTTATGCCTCAATAAATTTTGGGAAAATTCCCCTAAGTGTGTATTCACCTTTGGGACCCTTCCACATCAAAATCCACCCTTGTCCAATGTAATTTATCAAATGATCTCCTAGAAATCACGTCTGTCCTTTTTGAGTAAATGGATTTAAGAGGACTGAAATTCCTCTGAAAAATCTCAAATAAATCCTAGGAGTCTACCTTGACCTCATCTACCTACCAGAACCATTTCCTCCCCTAGTCCAATGCAAGATTTTGGACTTCCTTCACAACCAGCAAGTGGATTAAAATTGCCAACTAAGCAAACCACTAGCCTAATCACTTCCAAAATTCATCAAATCTTGCTCCAAGCTTCCCCTCAACACCAGGACACTCCCTTGGTCGACCACCACTGTAGCTCAGCCTTATAATTTTCCCATTTTGCCCTTGTACTAGTGGTAAGAGAGAGAGATAACCCCAAATCTTATAAGATCCACCTCACTTAATTACCACTGATGCCACCCCCCTCCCTCTCTGGTCCAGCACGACCAAGTACCAACAATATCCCACCTCCCCTGGAGCAATCCCTGGCTAGCACTCCTCTCCACCATGCCCACATTGGTAATTTACCTCATCCAGCACCCTTCCTTGGTATAAAGCCAGCAGTCCACCCCCAGCTCGCCCCTGCCCTCATTTGCCCCCTCACACTTCCCCTCACACTCCCCTAGCTCCACTCTCCCTCCCTTGCTCTGTGCTGTCCGGAGGAAGAAGAAGAGGAGAGCCTTGGCCTCCTCACAAAATCGAGCAAAAACTCTCTTCTCCCTACTCCATTCTCTCTGCATGTCAGCCCACGAGATACCCTCCTCCTCCTCTACCTAACCGTGCTCTTATTTCTGTCCAGGACCCACTCCTCCGTCGTCGGCGTTGAGCTCCGACGAGGTCGCTCTTGGCCGTCTCCGCACGAGCTGCTTCTCGTGGACCTCCGTCATCGTGTCGCCCACCGATCTACTTACCGACGTCGACCGTGTCGCCCTACACCATCCCCGACCTTCACCGGGCCCTCTGATGAGCACCCTGCCTTATCGCGCCGCCCTAGGTTTTCGACCCGGCTGCTTTGTTTCACGTAGACGACGACCCCGGGCCGTCCATCGCCACTTGAACGGACGGCCAGATCTGGCTGGTACCCCGCTTCGACGCCCTTCCGCCCGTTGACCGCCAGGCCCCGCTTTCCAGGTTCAAGCGCTGGCTCCCCCGCGTCGGGTCGCCCCGCCTTAGGCCGGCCTGCCTCTATGCGGCCTAGTAGCCCCAGATCCTAGCCCGTAAAAACCTTCCTTTTTATTAATTTCTGTCAGATCCAGAGATGGATTCCCCCAGTTTAAATCCTTTTGAAATTGTAGATCAAGTCCAATTGCCTAGATCTCAAATTCTGATAGTACTCGATGTTTGCTCAAACATGCAGAGGCAACCCCAAGTTCAAAATAATTTTCATTAAATGCTAATAATTATTCTGCTAGAAGTATACCTTGCACTATTAATTTCCCTCAAAGAGTTTCCCATTTCCATTTGAGATGAATAAAAGCTCCTCTGAGAGGTATTTGACATACCTATCATCTAGAAACAGGTCCCATGCCTAGTGAATAGTATACTGCCTTTAGAAAAAATAACAAAAACAACAACTTTCTGTCTGAGATAATTCCCTAGGTCTAACCAAAATGTGGTATAGACCTGATTCCAACCTTCAGTACCATCATATTATCATCTATATCTAATCCCAGCAGTTCAGAATTTATTGACCTCTGGTTGAATTTTAGTGATTTAACTACTTCTGTAATGGGTATCTATTCACTAAATAAATCACTCCAGGACTTTGGAAACTCAAAAAAGGGTGAATCCAATTTCCACAGCAAGATATCCTAAGTGCCTACTAACTTCCCTTGGAATCACTCAATAGCTTCTGTAGAATTAATCTGGTGGAAAAGAGAAGAAATCATACAGAACTGCCTTGGGAATTTCCTGAGGGCATTCTGGTAATTCGTTTGACTTGATTCCAAACCCTAGTGGTTAAGTACATTAAGCACTACCTAGACATACAAGGAAATAATTTTTAGAATTCCAGAACGTTTCTGGAGAATTATTTCCTCAAACTAGAGTTTCATCCACTATAACAAGCATAACTAATTCGAGAAAATTGATACTCAAGTGAAACCACTTGTGTGGGTTTTGTCTTGACAGGACCTATCTGAGGATATCACTTTTGCACATCGGTATCCTAGCTGACCTCAGAACCCTAATCCAAATACAAGTTCTTGATATCTAACCTTGACAACTATTTTTCCCAAAGGAGAAACACTACAATGGCAATCTAGTAAATTCCCCAATAGAACCCAACTTCTCCAAAATCTCTCTAGTACAGTAGTACTCTTACGATTGTTTGTTGTATGGTCTGAGGCTTGTATGCCTTGTATTGATTGTGGATTGTCTGTTTGCATGTGTAACCCGATGACGACGAGTAGTGTGAGTGTCCTGACGACAAGAAGGGAGGGATTTCTTATTATTATTTGGGTATTCTTGGTCTCGGAAGAAGTCCAGGAACTTATTTGATGATCACAGGCAAGCCAACCGCTTCCCGAACTCTGATATATGTCCTACTCTCTTTTACCTGTTTTTTATCCTTTTTATAAATTGCATTATCTACCTGCATATCTTGTTTTACAAATACTGCGATAGTAACTTGGCTCCTCCAAGTTAGGACTTCGTGTCCTTCGAGGCACCACCCACCCGATGAACCTATCATTTTATCCCCTTTAGACCGAGATTATGATGGTTAGCATCCTACCTCCTTGGAAACCCCGGTTTTGAGAAAATAAACTGTTTTGGAAATTTCCCCACTACAAAGGTTTCAAAACGACTTTGTAAAACCCCGGGAAGAGGCATCGTTCCCAGTGGAAGTTTAAAAAAGAAATGGTGATGAGGAGAAACGAGAAGA
The DNA here is from genome assembly GCA_910589775.1 of Avena eriantha. Classification (NCBI taxonomy): domain Eukaryota; kingdom Viridiplantae; phylum Streptophyta; class Magnoliopsida; order Poales; family Poaceae; genus Avena; species Avena eriantha. The sequence continues at coordinate 358,520,089 of OU342745.1, forward strand.
TGTTGGGATGTTCTACGCCTTTACTGGAACAATTTTATCCGTGCAACCACATTACCCCAATTGCTGGGGCTTAACTCGTAGTTTCTCTGCTTTAGCCGAGGCAACTTCTACCATGCTTATAGGGAGAGATCCCTGGAATTCGCGGGCCAGCGCCACCAGATGCAAGGATCTGAAGCCTGTTGCTTGTTTCGGCAAGTGTGAGCCTGAACTGGCAGAGGCCCGTGCAACAATTGGGTCTCCCGCGAGCGGTATGAGTTAGGTGAGTACGGAAGGAAGTGGAGTCGCCAGATTTAAGGTATACGCCAAGTTGCGGCTTGGGTATGCGCGTGTAAGGAAGGAAGGACTATGGCTGGGAGCCACATACTCATTGCCGGGGAGAGCAAAACCCAAGCGGAAAAGCATGCCTTGTTGCTAGGGTTGAGAAGCGAAAGGTTAGGTTGGATTATCCGGACCCCCATCTATAGTGGTAGTGGGCCATGCTTGTATCCCGGTGGATGTATTGATTCTTGTGGGAAAGTGTGCAAACTCCTGTAGAGGTATAACCTATTCGAATAGCCGTGTCCACGGTCAAGGAACGTTGTAAAGGTGTTGGCTAGGGAGTACCCAAACTGTGCTTGATTGGGAAACAAGTGCGAAGTGGACGAAGGTTCCGGGGACCCGAATTCGAGAGCTTTGTTTTGACCCGAGGGGTCGAGATGTTTAAAAAGTGTTTAATTGCAAAACTATTTCAAAATTCTTTTTCACAAAGATATGGAGATAGTCATGATTACAAAACAGAAGCATGTTTTCAACCCTCTTTTTCAACAAAGATTGGAGATGCCATAACTTCAAAGGTTAGGTTTAGGCTTTTCAAAAGCAACCCCAGATAGAGCTATCTCGCCACAAAGCCAGAATTGCATTTCCTTGTTTCACTTATCGTGGTGGTTTGCGAGTACAATTCAATGTACTCATGGTTGTGTCCCTGGCTATTTACTTGTCCAGACTTTCAGAGATTCGACGTCGGGAGATTCAGGTGACGTCTATCGAGCTAGGCCATCTTCCCAGTCAGCTGCCTATAGGTTGAGGCACGATTGGGCTCTGAGCTTGGTGATGTTCCGCTCTAATGATGATGTAGCCATAATGGCATTTATGTAAGTCTTGTATTTCGTTATGTTTCGGATGTTGTAATGGTACCTGTCGATTATGTTCCACGGCTCACTGATCATGGGAATGTGGATGTAATGCATAACAGAGCTTTTTCTCGAATGAATAATCCGGGGAGCCCACAATATAAAAGAAGGGTGTCCTCATGCTCCCAAACCTAGGTATTACCTGATCCCTTCCAATTTTGTTTTCTTTGTGGATAATATATACTAACTTGTGTCCCACTCATCCTGATAGAAAGTGGAAGACAAGATGCAAGACTGGCAGTTCAATGATTGTGCTACACAAGAAAAAAACAAAAATGCCTAGAGTGATGATGACGATTTATCTTGTTCCGATTGGCCTGACCTCCGTAAGTTGGTGAACCAAACTTACAAGAAGGCAAGAAAGATGCCCTGGGAGGAAGAAGACTATGGAACCAACAAAGATTATTGGCGCAACCGATAAGAAGGTTCAACCTGAAGAAGTCTAATAGGTTGAAATGGTACCCATATTTGTAATTCGGTTTAACCAGAAGTATATGTCTGGAACATGTTGGTTGAGACAATGGCGATTATGTAATTTTGGGTACTCTGGTGCTCCTGAATTTCTAGCATGTAGTGATATTTAAGGCGATGTGCATTATTTGTTGGACTATGTATTTCTCCATATCTTGACACTGTGCTCTGTTTTTGGTGAATTCTAACACTAAATACGCATAAAATGCATTGAACTTAACCTTAAACTTATTCAAATTTTCTAAGTATATATAAGCAAGGCAGTAACATTTTATTTGAAATGCTAGACACAACACCATGCAACATAAAATGCAAACGCAATAGATAATATTCAAATAATCAGGAAATTGTTTCCACATTGTGGCCTAAGCGCGAACAGCTTGCTTCTACAGCTGAGCCTATATACCACAAGTCTGCTCATGCTTTCCCCTGCACACCGCTTATTTGGCTCCTGCTTTCACTGTATCTAGTGAAGCTCAACATATCTCTTGCTGCAAAGCATGAATCTCCTCTTTCTTTTCTCACACAGAATCATGACGATCATGCACATTCTCCCTATGAAAACATGTCAAGGTTGGTCAATCACACAAACTTTTCACACCCCGGTCCCTTCTCTTCCTTACCCTACATGCATCGATGAGCCGACCCTAGTTCCGCTCGTGAAAAACTGCAGTAGCTACAAGCCATGGATGACTAAGGGTAGAGGAAAGAGGAGAACATGGGAGAAATACAAAAGGAATCCTAGACGTCAGAGTAGGGCCATGATCATCCATTATTTATCCCATCGCTCTTAGAATCCGATCATTTAGATGTGGCTGACAGGTGGGACCCTAAACCATGCAAACATGTGACCCAAAGCTCGTGCTTCATAGGTCAAAGCACATTGCACGTGCCTTGGCCAAATACGCATATGCCTAAAGCGAAATAAGCACAAGGAGAGAGAAATATGCCAGACCATCCTACAAATACGTAACGGTCCAACTAGTCATCCTAGTATCAAATAGATCAGTTTCTTCTTGAGGAACTCTACCGAGGGCTATAGTCATAGTGATCCTCATAATTAATTACTTAAATCATTTCTGAACACCTCATGTCCATCAAGCTATTACTACACTGATTTTGTTAGGAGTTGAGGATCTATTAGCAATACCCTCTAAGGGATGGTTAGTCCAAGACTTTGAGCAACGAAGTTTTAGAATATCCGAATGTATGCTTGTTTTCAACTTCCCGAAGCATTTAGTCGTTTGCTATGCCCTTCCTTTCCTCTGGATGCCTAGATATCCACTACAAGGATTTTCTCTTTTGAACCTCACGAGGGGATTTATTTGATAGAATATATAATTTCATGCCATGGAGCCTGCAAAGGGGTTGCTGATACTCCAGCGTGTAAGATGGTCGAAGTCCAAATCCAGACCAAAAATCACAATCAATACAAACTACTTTTAAAAATGAATACAATGACACATATTTCAAATAACATTGCATTAATTGAGAAATTATTAGTCAAATATTTGTCTTGACAAAACAAAATATGCGTTATTTTTAGTAACAAAGACAATCCTTAGCTCTAGCGTGGCCGGTCTAGACAAATCTGACGACATTTGAACTCTAGTAAGCTCTAGTAACATGAAATTTAACTAGGGCCATCCTTGGGGCTGGGTGAGAGGGGCGGCCGCCCCAGGCCCAAAAATATTAGTAGCCCCACACAACTATGCCCTATGTACATGAACCCTTGTTCTGAGTGCAGCGAAAAAAGTAACAAGTAAAAAGGCCCCATGGCAGTAGTTAGAGCCGATTGGCTTTTCTGTTTCCTATACACAAATGGAGAGAAGCACATCAGTGGGCCCTTCAATTATTCCATTTTGACATAGGCCATGGCAACTCCAGAAACTTATCTGTAAATCGTGAGATCGACCCGATCAGATCATCAAAAATGCATCGCCTCAGCCTCGTCTATTACGGTGACCCAACATACCACTTCATGATGTAATATATTATACTTGTTGACATAACACCAATGAAACACCATTCCACTAGTATTGATAAGGGGTGACCTCAAGGGTGACACGATTTCACGGATCTCGTGGTCAAATCGATGGGAAAGCGCGGGGAAAGGGAGAAAGGTAGCATAAGCGAACACACACCTCGCAAAGAACATGATGAACACACGCAAAAACTCACACGATACAAGGCCAATTGCTCCTGTCGGTGGCCACCGGTCTGATAGAATCCCTCGCAAGGAAAGATCGGTCAATGTGCTACCTTCGATCCCAAGTGGAGAGGGAAGAACACCTTGGAGATGGTCTTGACAACTACACTCACGCACTTGCAAACGTAGGGTCTTGATAACGATGGATGCGTGATGCAAACTCCCATGAGGTTGTTGATGATAGTCGGTCCCCTTTGTAAAGGGGGTGAGGCAAAACTAGAGATTCCACAAAGGGGTTTGTCTTTAGTCTATCATCTATGCCTAAGGGATACATGGGGGGTTGGGGGCTCTATATATAGGCCAGCCACTTAACCAGGGGTAGTTTAGGTATAATTCTAGGGTTTGGAACGAACTAGAGGGGTACATGTTCCAAGGGCCCAACCGTTGTCATGTAGGCACATTCACTTACGCCAAAGACTTTGGGGGCAGGGGCCGGAGACTATGGGGATGGCCGGAGACTTCGAGGTAGACGTTGCTCTCTGGGTTAGACTCCGGGGTGTCGGACAGAGAGCTCCAGGCAGGAAGCTGGAATCCTGTCCGGAGTCTTAGGGGAAGAGACTCTGGTGTGAAGGGCCAGAGACTCCGGGGTGGCTGGAGACTCCGATGTGGTCGTTGCTCTCCAGGCTTGTCTCCGGAGGGGTGTACTGGGAGCACATGGAGCGAGTCCGAAGTCTTGGCCAGAGTCCTGACCGGAGACTCCGGGGTTGGAGGCCGGAGACTCCAGGGTTTCAGCAGCTACTTCTTCCGTCTCCTCTTCCAAACCTCTGCCTTGTCAGGCTTGGAGCTCCGGGCTTCCTCCCTTACCTCCGTACTTGTTGGTATGTGATCAGGGGTAACCTCGGCAATGTCGAGAAGGACTTAGGATTTTATATAAAAGAGAATGCTAGGGATTTCGTCGGATATCAGGAGAACAATAGAGTCAAAGTTGCCTGAATATTTGGTGAATCGCACTATTACAGACTGCTTGGGGATTGTTCGGTGCCTCGCCTAGGCCTCTCCTGTCCTATATATAATAGGCCGGGTCTCAAAGCTATATGTGAATAGGTTACATATGTGTAATTACAACCAACACAACACGATGTCGGTCCTTTGTTCTCTTTCCTAATACATCTACAACTTTTGTCGGTTGTTCCTTTTGGACCATCATCTTAACTCTTCATGGGCTATAAGCCTTTTATGTAGCTAGGATAGTGAATCATAAGCACCCGAGTAATAGCACCTACGTCAGTAGCCCCCGAGATATACTCAAAGATATCGGGTCGAGTCTCAAAGATATACCTGGACCATAGATTTGGGTCGAGTCTCAAAGATATACTCAATTCTTTCCCTTTGTTTTCACTATTTTTAGATTTATAGGGATCTGATAGATCAGGAATCAGTTAATTGCTCCTGGGATAAAGCAAGGTTGTCCTACATCAAATTCAAGTCCCCAGGCCTGAACTTGGAATTCATTACTAGCGTAACTCAGTTCGGGCCGCTGAAATCTTATCGAATACTGAATTATAGTTCCATTTTATTGGGTACCCAACGTGCCCATCGGGATTTTTCATCGTATCGTAGATACATATATATTACTAGCAGAGCGCATTGTTGTGCGATTACCAGGCCACACAGGACGAATCTTGGGGTCTTACCTTCATGTTTCTGAACATGGCATTCGGAGTTTTGTCACGTTTGAGTGCATTATGAGATTATTTGTTTTTGACTTTTTGTCGGGTGTCGTACTAGGCTTTCAATTTTTCTGAAATTTATCAGATGTTTTGATTCTTTATGAAGCTCCCGATGGGAGTAGTCTTTTGAGGATACAAAAAATGTAAAGCTCACAGTTTTTAGGCAATGATGGCATTTACTTGATACGCACAACTTATTTTCTTATCGGGTGCGCGCCAGCACTCCGATGGGAGTAGCCCCTGAGGCTACGTTCGGATGCCTGTATCTGGACATAGGCTCATAATTTTTGTTAGTTTGATCAGAAATATAAATCCTCTGAATTGAAATAATCTAAAAACTCAAGGTACGAAGAACTTATCTCTTTTTTATGTACATATTGAAACCTGATGATACATTATTTTCGTCGGATATTTGACTCATGTCTTATTATCTTGTAGTCGATATGGTCCTCCAATAGTAACTTCTGTAACAATGTAAGGTCCTTCCCAATGTGATTCCAACTTTCGGTGGCCATCTTCTTTGAGGCACAAAACTAGGTCCCCTACTACGAAAGACCTAGGTCGCAATCGCGGGATGTGATAGTTATGCAAGTTTTGCTGATATATGGTAGCTCTCTGTAGGGCTTCATCTCGAGCTTCATCGAGTGCATCAATGTCGCCTTAAAGTGCTTCTCTTGATTCTTCTTCATCATATGCAGCTATTCTGGGAGATTCATGTGATACTTCAACTGGAAGGACGGCTTCAGCACCATGGACCAGAAAGAAGGGTGTTTCTTGTGTCGAATTATTTGGGGTAGGTCACAAAGTACAGAAGACATATGGTAACTCATCAACCCACACTCCTTTTGCTCTGTCGAGTGGTGCTAGCAACCTTTTATTGAGGCCAGCAGTTACTAGACCATTGCCTTTTTCCACTTGTCCATTGGTTTGCGGGTGAGCTACTGAGGCATAGCTTACCTTGATGCCCATCTCTTGGCAATATTCCTTAAACTCATTGGAGGTAAAATTGGTTCCATTGTCTGTAATGATGTTGTTTGGCACACCGAACCGAAATAATATGGACTTTATAAAATTCACAGTCATTCCGTCTTGAGTGGTGACTGGCATTGCTTCACTCCATTTAGTAAATTTGTCGACTACTACTAGCAGAAAGACGTGTCCTCCTGGAGAAGACTTGTGAAGTTTACCCACCATATCAAGCCCCCACTGAGCAAAAGGCCACGCTAGAGATATAGGGTTTAATTCGGCAGCGGGTGCTCCAGGTTTTTTTGCAAATTGTTGGCATGCTTCACATGTTCTAAATATATCTTCTGCATCTTGAACTATTGTGAACCAATAAAATCCTGCCCTGAATGCTTTGGCGGCAATTGCTCGGCTGCTAGCACGATGACCACAAAATCTTTCATGTATTTCCTTTAGTATGGTTTTTCCTTCTTTGGGTGTGACACATTGTTGTAAGACACCTGAAATACTCCTTTTATATAATTCTCCTTTGATGATCCTGAAGGCTTTCGATCTTCGAGTGATTCTCCGAACTTTTGTCACATCCTCGGGTAGTTCTCCCTGAGTCATATAGGATATGTATGGTTGTATCCATGTAGGTTCTATTATCATGACCTCGTCGATTTCTGGTTCTTCTTCAATGGCTTCTTCTGTGCTTGTACTGGCTGATGGAGCCCCTGGGTCTTTTCGGGGCTTACTCTTTTTCCCTATCTTGGGTGCTATAACCTTAGATACTCTTTTTTCTTTGATAGATCTCTCAGATATTTCTTCCCAAAAAACCGGGTGGCACTAGCAAGCACAGGGACCTGATGTTTGCCAAATTGTCGGCTTCTTCAGTACTTTCTCTTCCTATCTGTGATACTTCACATCCTTCGAATTGAGCTTCCATAATACTGTATAGATCACAATAAGCAATCATGTTGTCGTTGACAACATCGCATTTGTTCATTGTTTGATGTGCTACAAGATTGGAATCACCAAAAATTTTGAGGCGAGTTGCTCCGCAGGCTTTAGCCATTCGCATGTCGTGCAACAAGGCCTCGTACTCAGCTTCATTGTTGGATGCGTTTGCAAAGCTCATCTAAACTATATATCGCATCTTGTTGCCTTGTGGTGATACTAGTATGACTCATGCCCCTGCTCCTTCCATTCTTTTTGATCCATCAAAGTACATTGTCCAGGAACTAGAAAGATCATGTGAACCCACACATTGTAACTCGGTCCACTCCATGATGAAATTAGACAGAACTTGTGACTTAATTGCTTTGCGCTTCTCATACGTGATATCTCGAGGGGATAGCTCGATACCCCATAGAGAGACATGCCTAGTTTCTTCTAGATTGTTGAGGATGCTCGACATAGGTGCTTCATTGACCACTATGATTGGATATGCCGAAAAATAATGACGTAGCTTTCGTTCTGTCATAAATACTCCATATGCTAATTTTTGGTAATGTGGGTACCTTTGTTTGGATGGCGAGAGGACTTTGCTCAAAAAGTAAACTGTCCTATGAACACCATGGGTTTTTCCTTCTTTGGGTCGCTCCACGACCAAAACCGTGTTGACCACCTAATTTGTGGCAGCGATTTAAAGAAGTAGTGGCTCTTTTTCTCGTGGAGACACGACGACAGGAGGCGTCAAAAGCGTCTTTTTGAGGTCTTCATAGGAGTGCTGAGCTTCTTCGGTCCATTCAAACTTATCTGACTTCCTCATGAGGGTGTAAAATGATAGTGCTTTTTATTTCTCCTAATCAAGAAATGAAACGGCTGAGCTCTGCCACTCGGCCAGCCAACTGATGTACAACTCATAGATTCGTTGGTTTTTCATTGTCAATATTGCCTGTATTTTCTTGGGGTTGACCTCGATTCCTCTTGCTGATACTAGATATCCGAGAAGTTGCCCTGCTGGGACTCCCAAGGAACACTTCGTCGGGTTTAATTTCATGCAAAACTTGTCGAGATTTTTAAATGTTTCTTTGAGATCCTTGATAAGTGAAGATCCTTGCTTCATTTTGACTATAACATCATCAATATATACTTGTACGTTTGTGCCGATTTGGCTTCCTAGGCAATTCTGCATCATCCACTGATATGTTGCTCCGGTGTTCTTGAGGCCGAAGGGCATTGTTGTGTAACAGAATACACCATAAGGCATAATGAATGTTGTCTTATCCTGACCTTCCTTCTTCATCTGAATCTGGTGGTATCCTGAATATGCATCAAAAAAGGAACAACATTCGCATCCCACGGTTGCAACAATTATTTGATCGATGCGCTATAGTGGGAAGTGATCCTTTGGACAATGTTATTTAGTGCGGTGAATTCAATGCACATCCGTAGATCTTTGGTGTTTTTCTTTGGGACACATACTGGGTTTACGACCCACTCTCCGCTTCTTTAGTTCCTTTATAAAGTTAGCATCAGTAAGGCGATGTAGCTCTTTTCCAATAGCTTTGCGCTTTGGCTCTGCGAAACGACGAAGTGACTATTTAACTGGTTTTGCTTTGGGATCCAAGTTTAATGCGTGCTCAGCGAGTTCTCTAGGAATTCCCGGCATGTCAGAAGGTAGCCATGCGAAGATTTCCTAGTGCTCACGGAGGAACTCGGTGAGCATGCTTTCCTATGCGGGACCAAGATTGGAAGCCACGAATGTCGTCTTCTTCGGGTCGGTGGGATGGATTTGTACTTCTTTTATGTCTTTGAAGTGTCGAAGGCTTGATCAGGATTGACACGCGCTACTACCAAAGGTTCTGTAGTTGCTGACATTTTGAGCTGCTCGAACTTGGTTTCCATCCCGAAAGATTCAGAAATTTTATTGAACTCCCGATCACAATTGTCGGAACGTGTGAAGCTTCCTTTTACTGTTATGATTCCCTTTGGTGTTGGCATCTTCATGACTAAGTATGCGTAGTGCAGGACTGCCATAAATCGTGCAAAAGCTGGTCGTCCCAGGATCGTGTGATAGTGTGACGACTAGTCCATGACTTCGAACTCGATTTTTTCTCGCCTGAAATTTTCTTTGGATCCAAAAACAACGTCAAGGAAAATTTTACCAAAAGGAATTTGGGATTTACCTGGTACTATGTCGTGGAAGGATGTTTCTGTTGGTGCCAAATTTACTAAGAGGTAGTTCATTGCCCTTAGTGTTTTGGCATAGATCAGGTTTTTGCTGCTTCCTGCATCCATGAAAACCTTGCTCATCTTGAATCCACCAATTTGTGCTTCAACTATCAAGGCCGAATGACCCGGTCGTGGTACTCGAAGCGGGTGATCAGCTCTGCTGAATGTGATTTCCTGTTCTAACCAATGGAGATACTCGGGTGTGGCTGGTGGAGCCATCTCTTCCATGTTGACTTGTCTTGTGATTAGCTTCTAGATTCTGTTGGGTGGACGCCCTTTTTGAATCATCGACATTGCCCCCTTTGACCTGGGGTATTCGTTGGCTTGCTCAGTTGCATTGTGCAGTTGCCCTACTGGTGGTGGTGGTGCGCCGATGGCTAATGTGCCAGGTGTGTATGTGTATCCTTGTTTTGCTGCTTCGGCCACCTTTGCATTGCATACTCTTGCATCTGTAAGAATGTTCGGCAGTCTTTCATGAGGTGATTAGATTGTCTTTTTCCTGCTGAGTCAACATAAAAGTGCATATTACAGGGTCCTTCCAATATCTGTATTGCGGACATGGGTGGGTCCCGGAATCTTGGCTGATATCTCTGTGTTGATTGGCTTCCTCCAGCTTCATCCCTGTTATGGCGGTACCCATTGTTGTAGTCGTCGTTCTTGTTGTTGCCTTCACCCGAAAAACTGGTTGCGACGTAACTTGGTCTCGTGTTTCCGTCGTTGTTTCTTCATCTCCTATCATTGCCACGTTTATCTCTATCTTCCTCGGGTGAAAGCGTTTTTTTGTTATGTAGTGTGTCCTCTCCATCAGCCCAGCGATTTTCTATGTCCATTAACTATGAAATTATCTTGGTCTTGGCACGCCCTAGTTCTTCTATGAATTCTCGGCGACAGAGACTATCATTGAAGGCATTGATGGCTCTTTCGTCGGATATGGATACAGCTGAATTTTTGATGATGTTCCATCGATGTATGAATGCTCTTATTGACACTCCATGCTTTTGTCCGCATGCCCGTAACTGCTCTAAAGACGTGGGTCATTTGAATGTGGACTGAAAGTGTCGGATGAACTTATCTTTGAGATTGTTCCAACTACCGATGGAATCTTCGGGTAGCTGTCTGAGCCATGACCTTGCAGCGTCGGTGAGGTGCAATTGTAAACTTTGCATTGCGATAGCTATGGACCCGCCCTGTAACTTGACAATGGCCAAATAATCTGCTAACCAAGCTTCGGGCTCTTGAAGTCCATCGTATTTTTGGCAGTCATGCAGAAGTTTAAAGTCCTTGGGTACTGAGGTTTTGCGAATCCGCTAAGTGAAGTAGCTGGCTCCGCATAGCTCGTAGTCGTCTTCGTTGTCCCCATCATGGTATCTTCGGTTGCGGTTTTCGTCTCTTGTGTTGCTTTGTGGCTCCGATCCTAAAAGATGTGCCTGATGTGGTGAATCGCTTGCCGATAGCTGCTGCGACGGTGTGGGGATCTATCGGGTTGATGCGCGATTCCTTGTTCTGCTTTTGCAAGAGATGCTCCTACCATGCTGAGGTTTATTAGGGCAGAGCGGTGGAGAGCTGCACGAGGATCGTCGGGTGCAGGTTGAGTTGTGATCAGATATGTTTGTGTAGCCACAATTGCTGCTTGATCTGTTTATGCCTTGATGTTTCCTACTTGATTTATTGACATAAACGATATATGAAGGTCTTGGATCAGTTTGTTTCTTTCTGCTGCTCGAGGATGTTTTGTAGTCGATATGTTTCCCTTCTTGGTGGTGCTCCTCCTGTTATGCTCCCAGATCCTCGGGTAGATCTTAGTTGTGCCCATCGTAAGCTGGATTCATTAGCTAACCTCTTTTTTTCATCGAGTTGCCTTTGCATCCTTAGTAGGTCTCTCTTCTTGTGATGAAGCAAATATAATCTGCTAATAAATCTTCATGTGAGGCGTCGTCTGTCATCGGAACAGCACCCAAAATTGCTTCCCTGGCCTTTTTCCATGTTGTTGCTGGTAGCCGGAGAGTTCTCCTCTCTTCTCCATTTGGTTCTCCTCCTCCTTGGAATATGCGGTTATCCGCTGTTTCTCCTTCGTTTCTGTGGTTCCCTTCGTTGCTACGATTTCCTACATTGTCATCCGATAAAATATCGTTGGGGTCAAGGATAGGGTTACAGTTAGAATCACGCGGTGTCGAGGTATCTCCATTGATCATGCACACTTGGTGGTGTGTTATGCATGGGCTGGTAACGTCGTCATATGACCCGAAGGAGACATTGCCGGGTGCGTCAGTGAAATCCATTAATTTCTATTGTGGGTAGATTTCTGCCATCCTTATCCCGAAGTCGATGCTTTCGCTACTTTCTTCATTTCAGAGAGTTTGCTGGGCTTGTTCCACGTGGTGGAGTTATTTGAGATTCTGATCCAAAGGAGAGATTGTCATAAAACCATCAAGGTCCCCCAAATATCTCTCATCTTGCTTATTTTCTTTGGCTGCCTCGATCTACGCCGCGACTTCCATGGAGGATCCGATGGATGATGCTGGTACCTGATACATTGCAAATGTATCTATAATTTTTTATGTTCCATGCTTGGTTTTATCTACTTTCTTGTGTTTTGTCCACACTTTGGAGTAATTTTCATATGATTTCTTGGACTAACCTATTAACAAGAGCCACAGTGCCAGCTGCCTGTTTTCTGCTGTTTTTGGTTCCAGGAAGTCAGAAAATGAATATTCTCGGAATTGGACGGGACAAAAGCCAAAGTCAGTTTTTCACCGAGGGACACACGGAGCCAGAATACGAGACGGAGAGGCGCCAGGGGGGCCACACCACCTGGCCACGCGGGCCAGGCCAGGTTGCGCCAGGGGGTGGTGTGGCCAGCCCAGGCACCCCCTCGGCCTCTCCTTCCGCCTATAAGATGCCTCCGATACAGAAACCCTAAGTACCCCAATCAAAATTCCACGAAAGAGTCTGTAGCTGCCGTCGTCTCTGTCCCTAGATCGGGACGGATCTGAAGCTCTTCCTGGCACCCTGCCGGAGAGGGGAATTCACCCTGGAGGCCTTCTTCATCATCATGCAAGCCTCCGATGTGATGCGTGAGTAGTTCATCTCTGGACTACGGGTCCATGTAGTAGCTAGATGGCTAGTTCTCCTCCTTTGTGCTATCATGTTTAGATCTTCTGAGCTCCGTTCATGATCAAGATCATCTATTTGTAATTCTGCATGTTGTGTTTGCGGGGATCCGATGGATATTGACATGCTATTTCAGATTCATTATTGATTCTATCATGTCTTTGTTATTTGTGATCTTGCATGCTTTCCATTGTTAGTAGCTATCTTGGCCAAGTAGATGCTAGCAACTCCAAGAGTTAGTATTTATGCTCGATAGTGGGTTCATGCCTCTGGTAATCTGGGGAAGTGACAGAAATCTCTAAGGTCCTACATGTGTTGTTTCTACTAGGGAGAAAACAACAATCCTTTGTTCATAGAACAATCGTATTGTTTACTTTACGTGCAATTCGTAATGCAATAATCTGTTGCTTGCAACTTAATACTGGAGGGGGTTCGGATGATAACCTGAAGGTGGATTATTAGTCATAGATGCAGTTGGATGGCGGTATATGTATAATGTTGTAATGCCCAATCGAATCTCAAAGGAGTCAAGATGAGTAGTATATGCTTGTATGCTTTCTCGATGTTTGTCAATTGCCCCGCTGTAATTTGTTCACCCAGCATGTTATCTATCTTAAGGAGAGCCACCTCTAGTGAACTATGGACCCCGGTCCTTTCTTTTACATTCAATCTACAATCAAACTGTTTACTGCTTTGTGTTTACTTTATGCAAACTATTACTTTCTTCCATTCGATACATTAAATCCTTTGTTTTTAGCAAAACCGGTGAGATTGACAACCTCATCGCAAGTTGGGGGCAAAGTTCCGTGGTTGTGTTGTGTAGGTCTCCATGTTGCTACTAGCACCGGTAGTGCGCCCTGCCAAGGCTCAGCTAGCAACACCTTTGGGGTGTTTCCTTGCTCCTACTGGATTGATAACCTTGGTTTCGTACTGAGGGAAAACATGTTGTTGTGCTCATCATACCTTCCTCTTGGGGTTCCCCAACGAGCTCGATATATTTTGGGCCATCAAGCTCTTTTTCTGGCGCCGTTGCCTGGGATCCAAGGACATCTTCACAAGGGGAGTCCCTCATAACCAATCCCTTTACTTTGTTATTTTTGTTTTTCTTAGTTTACTTTTTTGTTTTGTTGCTTGTTTCTTTATCAAAAACACACAAGGGGAGTTCCTATCTTAAGTTGCCATTATGTCTAGCATTGATACAATCACTATGTCACCTGAGGAAATGATTTTCACTTTTAAACAAGGAATTGAAGAGAGTTTCAAAGAAGCTTGGTCTAGAATCTCTGATCTACATGAAAAAACTGAACCTAAAATGACTCAAAGCTTGTTCCTTAGCAGTTTTTACCTTGGAATTGCTCTTTGCTATAGATATTCTTTGGATGCTGTTGTGGGAGGAGATTTCCTCCAATGTAATGAGGATGATGTTGTTAATGCCATAAATATGTTGATCTTCACTTATAACTTGCCTAACAAATCTGATTCTTCTTTCATAAACATATTTGCTAGATTGAATACTCTTGAGACCAGCACTGCTAGATTGAAAGATTGCTATAATACGCTTAGAGAGCATCATAATTATGTTCCAATAAATTCTGAACCATCCAAGTGGCTCCCCAAAGTAAAGATTGATATAAATAATGAAACTTTTCAAGCTCGATGTGATATCATGTCTAAATTTTGTCTTATGCCCAAAGATATTTATGAATCTTTGAATCTTTGGGGGCTTTCTGAAGGAGGAAAATAAATATTTCTTGCTAATAATGCCACAATATTACTTATTGGAATAGCTGAAGGAGTTTTACAAATATCCTTGGGAAAATGATTTCTACTGATTATCATGTTATTGAATGTGCCGGAAAAGGATAAATTACACTTGGAAGGTCCCTATTAGAACTCCTTGGAGCAATAATAGATGTGGGAAAGGGGACCATGCACCTTGCTTCTCCACCAAACAATCATATGTTCCCCAAGGTTAAGAATAAAAGTAAGAGATGTAAGTGCAAAATTTTTGGTTTAATGCTTCTTCATTTGAGAACACTTGTTCTTTTTCTTGCTTCTTATGCCTAACTTAAAGGCGTTAAAAAAAGTACTTATTGGGAGATAACCCAAAAGTTTTAGATGAGTCTTGGAAGTTATTACTTCTGTAATAACCGCTCCTTATCCTTTTTATTTGCTTTTGGTGCCAAGAGTAACCTCTAATGAGAGAGAAGTAATGATTGGGAAAGATGCTGTCCCGAAATAGATTTCTGTGCTTCACCGTAAAAATTCGTGTAAAATCTCTGTACGTCCTTTTGAGTCGTGAATGTTTTTGATTCTGCCCCTGGTTGTTATCTAACTTTCGTTAGTTCAACACTTTTTGATTTGAGCAACAGAAGGTCTTCAAAAAAAATCGTCTTTACCTGCTGGTCTGTTTTGACAGATTTCTGCCATTTTCTGCATTTGCTTCTTGTTGGTTCCTTTTTGAGTTCTTTTGGGGAATTGAGCTTTTTGAGGAAAGTGCTACAGTAGCTTGTGTTTTAATGGAAGTTTTATTGGTGTTAGAACTGAACCTAAAGACTTATTATCTTGAGTGCACTAATGTTGCTAATAAAGATGTGTGAAGTTTTGTATGAAGGAAAATTTTCAGGTGTAAGGAAGGAACGAGTAATGAGATGAAGGATGGACTAAAGCTCAAGCTTGGGGATGCCACACGTGTCACCCCAAGAAATATCCAATAAGTACAAGCGTCAAAGCTTGGGATGCCCAAGGCATCCCTTTCTTCATCAATAAAAATCCTAGGTTTCTTCCAAACGCTTTATTTTTATTGTTTCATGCACAGTTGTATTGTTCTTGGAGCGTCTTCTTTTTCGTTTTTTTTTGGTTTTTCATTTGCTTGGTTTGCTTAGTTTTCTGAATAAATTGGTTGGACCCCCTCTTTCATACATTGGTTTTCAAATAGTTTGGTTTGGATTGGAAAAGAGTAGGAAAGTTCATGCTTAAGTGGTAAAGAGAGCTTGTTTTTGACTGTGGCCTATGCTTCGTCGTGCCATGCTTGATATTGTTTTGGCTTTATGCTTAGTATTCTTTGCTGTATCATGACTTGTTATAAATAATTGAGATTGCTTGATGTGCTTTGGATGAATCATGGTGTTTTTAGCATATTAAAGCATAGTATTGTGGTATTCTCCTTTGATGCTTTCTTTGGTTTGACTTGGCGCATGCTCACACCATGTTATGACTATCCAAAGTCACCATAGCCTTGATGATCCTTTAGTTTTCAACTTGTAGTATCACTTGATGCTTTGATCAATGATGTTTTGTCGCTCTGCATGATTATGGCCATTATTGCTCTCTTAGTTTGTCGCTCCCAGTCTTTTGATAGCCTCTGTAACCAAGTATAAGTTCCACTCATGCATCCAACTCCTTAAACCAAGTTATTCCAAAGATTCCACCATACCTACCTACTAGCTTATGCTATTCCAAGTATATTCATGTTTTTATCTACCTTCCGAATTAAACTTGTTATGAGAAAACTAGTGATTAAAGCTCTCACGAACTTGATGGCACACTCTAGTGACTATTCATGTTTTTGGTTCCAGGAAGTCAGAAAATGAATATTCTCGGAATTGGACGGGACAAAAGCCAAAGTCAGTTTTTCACCACAGGGACACACGGAGCCAGAATACGAGATGGAGAGGCGCCAAGGGCGGCCATACCACCTGGCCGTGCCAAGGGGTGGTGTGGCCAGCCCAGGCACCCCCTTGGCCTCTCCTTCCGCCTATAAGATGCCTCTAATACAGAAACCCTAAGTACCCAATCAAAATTCCACGAAAGAGTTTGTAGCCGCCGTCGTCTCTGTCCCTAGATCGGGACGGATCTGAAGCTCTTCCTGGCACCCTGCCGGAGAGGGGAATTCACCTGG